>VWZD01009122.1:0-16865 GCA_013396695.1 Sakesphorus luctuosus | reverse complement strand
CTGGCAAGGGGGGACAGGGCTGGCAAGGGCGGGACAGGGCAGGCAGGATGGGACAGGGCTGGCAAGGGGGGACAGGGCTGGCAAGGGGGGACAGGGCTGCCCTGGGGGACAGGTTGTCAGGGGCAGACAACCTGTCTGCCCCTGACAACCAAGCTACCAAGGGTGTGGGGGGTGCCTGACTTCCGCTGGAGAGCCTTCCCAGGGGGGAAACACCTTCATCCTGTTCAGCTCCATGCCCATCCCAGGCCTTCCACCCTCTCTGGCACCCCTGGCACAGGCGGGTCCAGCCGCTCTCACGGTCAGCTCAGTCACCGCTGCCCATCGGCCGTCGCTTCTCTCCTCCTTATCTTTTTGGCTTCTCTCCTGAAGTACAAATTGACCTCTCAGAATTTTCTCCTTTAATGCCCTTGTTCTAAAATGTTAATAACTGGTCAGTGACAGGCTGATTAAGCCTTCCTTCCTCCCTTATTTAGATTGGTGTCACTGCACCAGCTCTAACGGAGCCGTAAAGAACATTAACACCCGCTCGGCACTGACAGGGCAAACCATTCCCTGGGAATTGATAAGGGCTTTTTCTGGAAATGAATTTGGCGCTGGCAAAACAAACGGATGCCTTGAGCTCCATCCATCTCCCTTCCTTTAATAACTTTCATTTGTTGGGCGCTATCTCCAGCACCAATTAATGTAACAAATGCCCTTTGTCCCAGCAGGGGCTTTTGCAGGAGTGGGACAGCTCAGCTTCCCTCCCTTCCCTGCACCTCTGGGCTCAGGGGTGAGGCTCTTCTCCCCACATGGCACCAAGCAGGGGCTGAGTGGCCCAAAATAACATCCTTTTCTCACAGCATCATGTCTGGATCCGTATCTATGTCCAAATCCATATCCCCATCTATATCTATATATCCATACCCAGATCTAGTCTATATTTATATCTATATTTGTATCTTTATCTTTATCTGTACCTGTATCTAAACCATCTAGAGCTATATCTATACCTGTCTGTATCTCTATCATCCATATACCTACATTTACATCCTCTATATCCTTGTCCACATCCACATTCAATTTCATACCCATTACATCAATGTCCATATCCATATCCATTTAATCTGTATTGATATCTACATTCTGATATATTCATATCTTCCTTATCCTTATCATCTATATCAGTATCTGCATCTGGAGCTACATCCGTGTCATTCACGTCCATATCATATGATTTGCATCCTTATCCATACAATCTACATGGACTTCCATATGATTTGTATCTAGAGCTATGCCTATACCTGTATCTGTCCATATATCCATATCATATCATCCATATCCATAAAATCTATGACTATATCCTTGGCATGCACATCCATGTCTGTGTCCACAACCATTTCAACTGTATCAATATCCATATCTATATTCTTATCATCTATATCCATATCTTCCTTATCCATATCATCTGTAGTTCCATCTGTAGCCCCACCCATGTCCTTCACGTCTATTACCATATAATTTATAACCATTTCCATATAATCTATATCCATATCCATGCAATCTGTATCTATGTCCATGTGATCTGTCTATACTACACATAGACTTATATCTGTCTATACATCCTATCCGTGCCAACCATATCCATAAAATCTATATCTATACCCTTAGCATGCACATCCATGTCCATGTCCATATCCCTTTCCACCACATCCACAAAATCTGTCTGTATCTATATCCTTAGCATGTATATCCATGTCCANATCTATATCCATATCTTCCTTATCCATATCATCTGTAGTTCCATCTGTAGCCCCACCCATGTCCTTCACGTCTATTACCATATAATTTATAACCATTTCCATATAATCTATATCCATATCCCTGCAATCTGTATCTATGTCCATGTGATCTGTCTATACTACACATAGACTTATATCTGTCTATACATCCTATCCGTGCCAACCATATCCATAAAATCTATATCTATACCCTTAGCATGCACATCCATGTCCATTTCCACCTTGTCCCTTTCCACCTCATCCATAAAATCTGTCTGTACTTATATCCTTAGTATGTATATCCATGTCCGTGTCCATAACCATATCCATATCCATATCAACCATATCCGTGAAATCTATGCCTGTATCTATATCCTTGGCATGTGTATCCATGTCCGTGTCCATATCCTTATCAACCACATCCATAGCATCTATATCTGTATCCACACATAAGCTGGGAAGGGGCTGGGGTGCTGTGAGGCAGAGGAAGGAAGTGATTTCCATGGAGAGATGGAGCCAAAATCCAGGCAAGGTCCCAACCCCCAGCTCTGGGCTGTGAGGTCACGGTGCTGGGAAACAGCAGGTCAGGGCTCATTGTGATCACAGGAATGGGAACAGCCCTGGAACAGAGCACATCCCTGGCCCTTCCTCTTCCCCTGGAGAGCAGGAGGTCTCCACGTGCTGCCCCTGGGCAGCTCAGCAGCCCTGGGATGGTGCCCAGGGAGAGGGAGCAGGGGGATCCACCAGGAGATGCCCCTCTCTGGTCTTGGCAGAGGCACCCAAATCTGCATTTGTCACTCCAGCGATGGATCTGACATTCAGAAAAAGCTTTTTCTTTTTCTCATGTGGACTGAGAAGGTACATTCTGGAAATGATGCTGCCAAAATTGTCAATCCTAGAACGGTTTGAGTTGGGAGGGACCTTAAAATTCATCCTGTTTCACCCCCTGCATGGGCAGGGACACCTTCCAACAGCCCAGGTTGCTCCAAGCCCCATCCAACCTGGCCTTGGACACTTCCAGAGATGGGGCAGTCACAGCTTCTCTGGGCAACCTGTGCCAGGGCCTGCCCACCCTCCCAATATCCCATCTATCCCTGCCCTCTGGCAGTGGGAAGCCATTCCTGCTTCTTCTGTCCCTCCAGGCCCTTGGAATAGAAACCTGAAGCTCTGATTGAATAACACTGAGCCCTTAATCCATGTCCTGCACCCCAGTTTTACCACATTAAGGTGTTTAACCACAGTCTGGATGGGAGCCTTGGAAAGGGAAGAGGCTGGAGAGGGGATGGAGCTGCCAGGGTGGAAGGATCAGCACCGAGGTCTGAGCATCCCAAAATCCCCATCACCTCAAGCCCTCTCAGGACAGTCTGAACCTTCCTGAGCCTGGGCTGTGCAACACAAAGCTGGTGATTTTAATTACCAGCAGAGGGAAGAGAAGGATTTTTTTACAGCTGGGTAAGTACTGCATGGGGCAAGTCAAGAGTTTTTCCTTTTATAGCCTAAATCCCACTGTTTGGATATAATCTCTTACATGTGTCTGCTTCAAATACTCTCCTACAACTTCAGAGTGGCTGTGCCCTGACCCTGGGGCTGCAAATCCTCCCCCTGCAAGGCCCTGGGCTAAATCCAGGCCATACCTGCGAGGGTTATTCCTGCCCCCTGGGCTCAGCATCACTGCAGTGCTTAAAACGTGCCTGGCCCTGGCAAAAACCCCTGGCAGAAGGAGAGACTGTAAATGTGAGAGGCTGAGGGCGATGCTGCAGCAGCTGGGCAGGAGGAGATAGGGCTGTGTGTGTACATGGCTTTTCAAGAGGCAGGAAGAATAAGCCTGAGGCTCCGGTCAGCTGTCACCAGGCTGAGATAAGGATGGGGGAGTTTAAATCCCATTTAGGCAGAATCCTCAGGGAAGTGCTGGAGTGGGGAAGGCAGTGGGAGGCAGCACAGACCCAGCTGGTGGAAATCTCTCCTCCAGAGCAGGGATCAGACCTATCCACAAGCAACTCTGGTTCTCCAGCAAGAAGAAATTGGGTGCTTGATCCCCTTCCACCACTCTTGAACCACGATTTTTGCTGTGAAAGGGCTTTTCTAAGCCTTTGCTGATGCTTTGGCACCCAGTCAGGTGGAGCAACAAATGTGAAATCAAGGGCTAGAGCATCCAACTCCTTCCCTGTTGCTTTATTAAAATGGTGCAAAATAAATTCCATCCTCCCATTTGCTTTCTCTGGAGCTGTGGCTGCTTTTTGGAGCAGTGAGAAGGTGGAGGCCGCAAGCCCAGGCAGCTCTGGCTCCTCCGCCAAGCAAAGCACCAAGGGAATGGGACAAATACACCAGAAAAAGCCCATCTTACAAAATAAACCCTTGAATCTTCACTTGAAAATGAAGAAAAAAATCATTTTTTGGTGCAACTGAATAATTAAAGGGGAGTTTCAAGGGTGGAACATAGAATAGTGGGATTGGAAGGGACCACAGTTGTCTCCTCATCCTCAGCCTCTGCAAAAACATTTCATGTCTCCAAATGGGTTGATTTTGAGCCAAAACATCCTAGAAGAAGGAGCAAGTGCAGTTTTGAGCCCACAGCTTTGTCTCTACAAGGAGTCCAACTGCAGCCAAGCCTGCTCTGGTCCCTGAGTTCCTTCATCCACATCAATCCAGTTGTGCAGGGCAGAGGGGGCACAGGGTAAACACAAGGCCTTTTGTATAAAATATGGGCAAGAGGGCCTAAATCTCAAGGAAAACAGAACTAAATGAAAATATGTGGGTTGAGGACAAATTTTCACCTCTGGGTGCCCTGACCAGGACATGAAATGGGGCACCCAGGGCAGTGAGGTGTAGGAATTTATTCCAAACAAGTTGGGCAAGCCACTAAAATGGGGATTTTACACGGTTATGATTCCAAATACTTTTTGTCCAGGATTAGGAGTAACCTAAGGAGCTGCCACCCTGCTCCACCCTTGCTGGGCCTGCCCCCTGTGCTCTGTATCTGTTTTGTGCTGGTCACCAGTGGAACTCCTCAAGCCAAGCTCTGGTTGCTGCAGGCACCAGACCCCAAATAGCCAGAAACAAAGAATCCATAACATACCTGAGAAAGCTGCAGATCTTTCCAACTCTGATCTAAGTAGCAGAAACTTTTCCTACATATTTTTTTTTCTGCTACAGAGATTCTTGCCTTTTTTTTTCCTTTCCCAACAGCTTGTGGTACTAATAACTCATCGCAGGTAGCAGCGATGGGATCGGGATTTGATTACTGATCTGATTTAGGCTGTCAAGTCTGGTGTCTCTCTGCAGAGATTGCAAGTGTTTCATGGCCAATTTGCAATGAAAGGGAGAAGCTTAAGGGATGATTTATCCCATAACAATGGCAATGAGCAGAACTGAAGGGCTGCATGTGGCAGAATCCAGCGCTCGAGGTGTTGCTCCCACCAGGCTCTGCAAAGAGCTGCTACACAAGTGGGAGCCACAGGTGAGATTCAGAGGGGAGGAATCTGCATTTCAGATCCCTCCAGCAGCCTCTCCTTGGTGGGACGGAAGGATGAGGTGGCTGGATCTCTTCTGTGATTATGTGAGTTGGTTGTTAGGGTGATTTCTGTTGGGAAATCTGAGGTGGATCCATTGCAAGTGCCAAGTCACTTGTCCCTCCGTGGTCTCTGGAGGCAGGAGGACCCCAGCTCACCTTGCAGGAGGTGGAGGCTGCTCAGGATTCAGTGAAATGAGAACAGGGAGAAGATCCCAAAGAGGCTGTATATCAAAGTATGGGCATTGCCTCTCCCTGGACCCACTGTGGGAACAGCCTGCAGTCAGATCTTGAGGTTTGTGGTGTCAAAAAAAATCTTTTCCCCACTTGGGATTAACTGCCTCTTTAATCCTGGGAAGGAGCCATCTCACCTGAGAAGTTCTTAAGATGCCACAAACAAGCTCTTCTCTGATTAAGTACCAAGGGAAGCTCCTGAGAGGGTTTGATGTCACCAGGAGAGGTGATGAATCAGCAAAAGTGCATCTCACCCCAGGGCTCCCACAGCGCGAAGAGCTGGGAGCAGGGATTTGGGGACAGGCTGCCTTGGTGTCCCCAACTCCAGAGCAGGGATTTGGGGACAGGCTGCCTTGGTGTCCCCAGCTCCAGAGCAGGGATTTGGGGACAGGCTGCCTTGGTGTCCCCAATTCCAGAGCAGGGAGGGTGGGGACAGGCTGCCTTGGTGTCCCCAACTCCAGAGCAGGGATTTGGGTCAGGCTGCCTTGGTGTCCCCAACTCCAGAGCAGGAAGGGTGGGGACAGGCTGCCTTGGTGTCCCCAGCTCCAGAACAGGGATTTGGGGACAGGCTGCCTCGGTGTCCCCAGCTCCAGAGCATGGGGTGGGGACAGGCTGCCTCGGTGTCCCCAGCTCCAGAGCAGGGATTTGGGGACAGGCTGCCTCGGTGTCCCCAGCTCCAGAGCAGGGAGGGTGGGGACAGGCTGCCTCGGTGTCCCCAACTCCAGAGCAGGGATTTGGGGACAGGCTGCCTCGGTGTCCCCAGCTCCAGAGCAGGGGTCTGGAGGCACCAAGGGGCTGGGACAGTGCTGGGAGGTGGGGCAGGGCAGTTCCCTCCCACCCATGGAAGGGAGTGTCCTCATTTCTAGCAGCAGTAGGGTCAGAGTGACCTTACCAAGAGTTTTTGAAGATCCCGGAGAGCTTTGACAGCCCCATCTCCAAAATTCTCATGCCCAGGCATTGACACATCCTCGTCTGAGCACATTTCAGCCCCAGATACTGACTTGGTACAGCCTCATCACCCACTCCCTGGAAGATGAACGTCCTTGGTGTATCACAGCCAAATCACTTTCCTCCCCCTTTTTTTTCCACTAATTAATACCATCCCCAGGTATTTACCCCATGGATGGGTCAATCTCCTTTTCCACTGTGGTTCCTGGGATCCTTGTCATCCCTGACAGCAGGAGAACCCAGCCATGAACCCAGATTTATGTCACCACTCTCCAAACACTGTGTCCTCTTCCAGAGCAATGGAGCACAAAATTCAGGGAGATCATTGCAGCGAAACCCGACATGTCTTTGCCATGTCATTCCTCTGGCAGTGAAGTCCAGAAGAGTTCCTTGACCTTGGGCATTTTCTGCTGCTCTGCCCCTCCTCAGAGACCTCTGCTCCAAAGGACTCTGGGAATAGACCTCTGCTCTGAGGGAATCTGGCAAACCCCTCTGCTCTAATCCCTGCGAGATGGGGGAGCCTCTTCTCTCTCTGCCTTGGTTTGCAGACTGTCCTTGCCTCAAAAAGCAGCTCAAGCATTTCCTCTCTCAAGTGAAGAGCATTCCTCACCCACTGCAGTGATGAGGAGCTTCAAGTGAACCCCAAACCACCCTGACCCACTTCACTCCCTGTAGTCAAGGAGATGTTTTCCTCTTTGGAAGCAAAGAGGTGGCACTGGAGGGCCTGATTCTCATTTACACTCGAGCTGCTCCCAACATGAAAGGGCTGTGGGAGCTGCGTGTGCAGCCTGGAGAGCTTGGAGTGGAAATGAGAACCCAACCCTTCAGCTGCTGAGGTGCCTTCAGCATCTGCCATAAAATTGTCACATCCCTTCTCCCCAGCACTCTGGAGCCAGCACCTGGGACAGGGTGGGCCCAAAGGACCCAGGTGACACCTGTAAGAAGAACAAGGTGACCCATTATGCAATTCAATGTAGGAATTGGTTCACAATATCTGGAATGGAGAAAGTCCTGCCAGAAATGGATTTGTGAAGAAGATGAACAAGCCACTGATAATGCTTTAGCTACTGATGGTTTTAATGGTGTTTAAATGTACAAAATGTTTGTTAAAATGTCTTTTTGCAAAGTCACTGCTTCTCCTCCCCAGAATACCTTGAGGTACCTTGTTGTCTCAGGGTGTGGAGGAAGGTTGAGACATTCCTGTTACCTGAACCCCCTCCTATGGAATGTAAATCCCCTTACTCCCATTGGCCCAGAGCCAAACCCCCTCTTGTTTCTTTTTGGTGGGTTTAAATCCCTCCAAAGTCCATCTAAACCCCTGACCAGCAGCAATAAACCCTCTTCTTCTCCTCCCTCACCGGTGGTTTCTGTGTGTCCTTCTCAGGGGGTCTCAGGGACCACGTGGTCAGGGAGAGCGGGGAGCACATTTTCTCCAAGGTAATGGATTAAACTCCAGGACCAGGAGAATCATCCACACCACTGCTGATTGCATCCCTCCAACAGACAGCACCACAGAGGCAGAAGGAACCCAACAGGAATAACTCAGCACCACAACAGACAAGAAAGAAGAAGCCACACCCCAAAAGACCGCCCTGGTGACCTGTGTGTCCCACTGCAGCCTCCCCCACCTCCAGGCAGGGATGAGCATCACCCTGGGCCATCTCCCAGTGTCCTCTCACCACACCAGTGACATCCAGTTTGCATCAGTCCTTTGGCACTGCAGGCTCTGCTCACACTGGGAGGGATTCTGCAAAGAATTGTGGGATTTTGAGGTTGGAAAAGATCTCCAGGATCATGGAGTCCAACACTTAACCCAGCACTGCCAAGGCCACCACTAACCCACATCCCTGTCCACATCTACACATCTTTTAACTCTCTCCAGGATTGGTGTCTCCACCACTCAGGGAATTGATTTCTGATGAAATGCAGGGAATTGCACTGACAACAAAGTGACTTTGACCAACTGAAGAGGAAGGGAATGGCTCTGAGCCCCTCCCTGCCTGCAGCATTTTGTTGAANCCCAAGGGTTGGACTTGATGATCTGGGAGGGCTTTTCCAACCCAATCCATTCTGTGATTCTGTGATTTGGGTGTGTGTGTGCACAAACCCACAAATTTCCAAGCATCTGAAAATGAAGATTTATGGAGACCCAAAAGTTTTTCGACCCAGGCTCATCTTCCCACGGTATATCCAAATGCAAAGGGTGTGAAGATGTTTGAAGGAGTGCACATGACATTCCCTGGGGCCATGAGGACACTTGGGGGTGCACAGTCAGTGGGGATGCATGTAAAGTGTGGATTCATCCAAACCAAGATGGACCATCTCTAGATATATCATAGCCATGACAGGAGGAAACTTACACTGTCTTCATGTTCAATAATGCCAGCAGAACTTCATCTCAATAACCAAAACCTCACACACCCATATTTCTATTTATAGCGTGGTGAGGGAGGTGTCTTCCCACCTCAGCTCACCCTTCCCAGGCCTGGAAGCTGCTCAGAGGCTCCTGAAAGTTCTCTTGGACATCTCAGGAACCCAAGATGGGTTTGCCATGGCACTGCTTTGCTTACCGCCAGGTCATAGATGGATTTACTGATCAGAAAATTAGGAATAAGTGTGAATCTGGGCAAGGGAATTAGGAATAAACTGTAAATCCAGGGAAAACTATGGCCCTAAGTCAATACAGTCTAGAAGGTGGGGAGAGGTTTGATCATTTTGTGCATCTGCTGGAAACGATGTTTGAGGAGGACCAGAGCAGTGAGAATTCAGGATTATGCTAATGAGATGAATAATTTCAGGTTAAAAAAGAATTAAAGAGTAGAAAACCTTTGAAAAACGCTGAGCTGCTTCATCCTGGTGTCTCTGAAGTGAAAGGCTTTGTTTCAGAAGTGCCAAAACATTTTGCTGCGCTATTTTCGAAAGCCCCAAAGACGCTTTTCCCCCACATTTTCCTTTCCTTTCAAAGGTGAACCAGAAGTTTAATTAATTGACAAAACCAACCTGAAACGCTCCCTTTCCTTGACTGCAGGAGGAAATTGCCACCCTGTGGGCGAGGCCACGCTGGGTTTTGTCTCTCTGCTGCTTTTCCCTCGCAACATTCCCAGCTCCAGCCCTGCCAGGCACAGCTCCTGCTGCTGCCTCAGCTGCAAGTCCTTCAGCTGGCCCTTGTCTCAATATGAATAATATATTTTTCTTGCTACATGGGGGAAAAAATTAGCAGTGGGAGATTTATTTTCCAAAAAGACACATGGTCCCTTCTGTCTCTGTCTGAATGGCCATCGTTACCTTAATGGAAGATTATGGAATAGCCACAATCTCATTTTTCCATTTAATTGTCCCACCTGCATTTAAAGCTGGGACTGGGCTGTTAGTGGGACAAGGCACTGTCACAGGGAATAAATCTGCCCTGGGGGAGGGGGAAGTGGGGCTGAAGGGATGGTTTTACCTCTCCCCTGGATTATTTCAAGCCACCCTGAATTAAAAGAGAGCCCTTCACAAATGACTTCCTGGCTAATTCCACTCCAGGAGAATAAATTGGAGCCAGGGACAAGCTCCCTGCTGGGAGGGGTTATTATTCTGACAGGCCACCTTAAATGCACTGTAATGTCCAGCTGAAGGAGGAGAAGGCCCTTGTGATCTCCTCATTCTGTGGGAGACGCCAAAGGCTTTTCCCTCTCCAGTCCCCTCTGAGCTTGCTGCATCCTCCCACCTCTCTCCTGGTCTTCTGAAGGAAGAGCTTATATTATTTCCAGTTTCATGCTATTTATTGCATCACATCTTTATTATTTCCTGAGCTTTGCCCCTTCCCAGAACTAAAATACCCCCCAAAAAACCAGCTGAGATTCCCCAGTTCCCAGCAGGCAAAAATCAACCCAGTTTTCCCTAATGCAGAAAAAAAAACCTCCTCAGGCCCAATAAAATAATAAAAACCCCAAACACGTTTCCTCTGAAAGAAATAAAACCACTTTCTGTATCTTTATATCTCATAAAGGTGCAGGGAAGGGCACAAACACCATTTTTATTTTTGAGGTTTGCAATTCACATTTAACCTGGAGCCATCTGTTCCACGAGCAGCTTGGCAGCGAGAGGGGCCCGAGCTGTTCGTCTGCAGACGTGGCTCTCCCTCCAGCTCACTCCTTTTTCCAGCTGCTTTAAGGCAGGTGGCTCCTGGCTGGGGCCTGAGGAGCCCATGGAGCTCCTGGATGTGAGTTCCACCCCTCAAATGCCACCAGCCCAACATCACCCAGAGGTGTTGATACCCACAGAGTCCCCAGATTTGGGGGTTTATGTTTTTTTAAGGAGGGTTGAGCCCCTGTAGGAGCTCCCCTGAGGTTTGCACCTCCTTCTGGTGGGGAGTCTCCAATGTTTGGTAGAGGCTGAGCTTTCAGTGCAGCCACTGCTCCATTCCTTTCCTCATGAAATACAATTTTGAGACTGATATTTTGGAAATCAGGCTGGAATTGGTCCCCAGCTCTGAAAGCCCTGAATAAAGAGGTGTGTCCCACGAGGTGGCACATCCCCTTCCCCACTCATGGGCACGGAGAGGGCCAGGGATTTTGTTCCCCATGGGCAGCTCCATAGTGGGACATCCCATCCCTTTCCTCAGGAGGCCTTCCTGACTCTTCACCAAGGCACAAAGTCACCACCATGGCTTTATCCCATTCCAGTGTAACTCTGCCCTCAACTGGTCCCAAAATTTCTAGGCCATGGAGAGGGATATCCCAAATTTCCCAGTTTCTGGCCACCTCCATGACAGCTTGTTACAGCAGCAAGCCAGAATGAGACCGCAGTCACCAATATGGTGTAAAGGCAATCTGGTTTTATTCAAATCAACTCGGACATATAAAATCCAGTTAACCCTGCCCTGTCCACCCTATAGGTCAGAAGGCTGCAACATGGACATATATGGTAACGCTCAGGTGCTTTTCTGGGTTGTTGTTGTTTACCCTCTAAGTCCCATGGTCCTTTGGACCCACTCCAGTTGGTGGGCGGTGACAACAGCTTTACAGTGACTTGGACCACAGAATTACAGAACCCAAGAATCATGGAATCCCAGATTCCCGGAAGGGTTTGGGTCATAAGGGGCCTTAAGGCTCATCTTGTTCCACCCCCTGCCATGGGCAGGGACACCTCCCACCAGCCCAGGTTCCTCCAAGCCCTGTCCAACCTGGCCTTGGACACTCCCAGGGATGAAGGAACAACAGCTTCCTTCATGTGCAGAGAAGGTGACCAGGACACATCCCTGTCCAAAGGGGACCCTCCTCAGAGCCTTATTTATCCCTGATGTGTTTGGCACATGCCAAAGCAGAAGAAGGCTCAGTCCCTGCCTTTAACAGGCACAGCTCGTTATTCACTAATAACAACTGGATTAGTCAGGATCTGGGAGGGGGCTGAGCCCCCAGGGGAAGGAGTCACCCCGAGGGTGGTTCTGCCCCTCCTGGCTCCCTCTGTAGGGCAGAGCCTGGCATTTCATTTAGCCAGAGGCAGGCAGTGCCCAAAGGACAGGAGCTGAAGGGGAGGGTTATTTCCACTTTAATGGCCATTAATGGAGCAGCACTTTTAGCCGCTCCTTCCTTCTCCTCACTGCAAACATCCCTGCCTGTTCCTTCTGCTGCAGATACAAACCTGGGCTTGGGATCACTTCCAAGCAGGGAAAGTCTTCAGTGACCCTTAATTAAAGGGCATTTGAGGCCAAAGGGCTGCTGAGGGGTGACAGGAGGAGTGGGTGACTCTGTTGTCTGCGGGGGCAGGTTATTCCCCCTGGCATTAACACCGGGGAGGTTTTCTGATCCCCTGGGTACCCTTTGATGGGGGTGATGGGTAAACTGGCAGGGAGCAGAGTGAGGAGAGGGTTTGCCTTTGATCAGCAGAGAAAAATGGGCTCTGTTTCCAGCTCGGGGCTGAGAGTGATTCCCTGACACGTGTCTGACCCCAAAGCCCAGCACCTGCATCCTGGCCCAGAAGTTTTTGAACGTGAAGCATCACTCCTTGGTGGCCTGGTAATTGTTTTATTTGAATGCAACATTAACCCTGACAAATATTTCCCAAGAACAGCTTGATGTTAATGATTTTCTTTCTGCCCACAGACATTGTCCATTGCATGTAACTCTCTCTCTCCATCCCGTGTGTATTTTGCTCTCAGGAGCTCACATTCCACCTCATCTTTGCTGTCAGAGGGTTTGGAGGAGTTTTCTTTTTCTCTGCACTGCTTTTGTTCCTCATTTCTCAGCTTGTTCTCCTGGAGCACTCTTGGAAAAAACCCTTATGGAGGCATATATGTGCTATCCTACAGTGCTCAAAAATGCTCGTTTTCTCCGTGGCTGCAGCAATAAATGTTATTATTTATAATGTGGGTGTTATCCCACTTGACAGAGGCACCATGGAAATACAGAGTGAGGCCAGAGCTGTGGTGCAGGTGGTGGGACACCTACATGGGGGGACATTGAGGGTGGGGTTTTGGGGTGACTTGACCCACCCCCTCACTGGAATTCAGAGCACTCAGGGAGCAGAAACCCTCAGCATCTCATTCTCCATCCATGGGGTTCATCCACACTGTGACAGGCAGAGAGTTTTCATCTCAGGAAAGCAAACCCAGGATTTTTAGGTGGTCATGTTATGGATGTTCACCTCAAAGTCATTCCTCCAAGTGGGATGACTTTGCATCTCTTCCCTCCTGTCCTCTTCCTTCGTCCAAGCCCCTTCCAGCTGTTCAGTGCCTGGTCCTTGATGAAGCCCAAGAGGGAGAGAACCCAATCTACCCCATCTTTCATTGCCCTTCCCATGGGGAGGCTACAAACCCCTTGTGTTGTCCACCTGATGGGTGGTGGAGTCTGGGCTCAGGGGCTTGGGGCAGCTCTGCCTGATGATCCCACTGTGCCCACCTTGAGAGGGACAAAGTGCAAGTGCCAGGAGGGAGATACAAGCCAGGGGGAGATGGAAGGATCAAGTGTGAGATGGAAGTGTCAGGAGTGAGAAACAAGTGTCAGGGGTGGGATGTAAGTACCAGGAGAGAGATGAAAGCACCAGGGGTGAGATGCAGGTGCCAGGAACAAGATACAAGTGTCAGGATTGGGATTCAAGCACCAGTGGTGAGATGCCAGGACTGGGGAGGACATGCAAGAAATAGAAGGGAGATGTGAGTACCAGGGTTGAGGTGCAAATACCAGGAGGAGATGCCAGTGTCAGGAGGGAGATACAAACACCAGGGAGGAGGTGCAAACACCAGGAGAGAGGTGCAAGCACCTCATTGGAGCATAAGGAGGGAGATACAAGCACCAGGAGTGAGTTGGAAGCATTAGAGGTGAGATGCAGCATCAATGGCAAGATACAAGTGCCAGGAGTGGGATGCAAAGACAACTGGGGGATGATGCAAGTGCCAGGAGGGAAATACCAGCACCAGGGATGTGATGCATGAACCAGGAGCGATGCAAGTGCCAGGAGTGAGATGTAAACAGGAATGGTGAGATGAAAACTCCAGGGGTGAAATGGAGGTGCCAGAAGCAGGATGCAAGTGCCAAGAAAGAGATGGAAACAGGAATGGTGAGATGCAAGGCCCAGAAAGGAAATGGAAGTGCCAGGAATGAGATGCAAGCACCAGAGCTGAAATGCAGCATCAAGGGCAAGATACAAGTGTCAGGAGTGGGATGTGAGGACGATGAGATGATGCAAGTGCCAGGAGGGACAAGCAAGCACCAGGGTTGTGATGCAGAATCAGTGGTAAGATACAAAGGCCAGGAGTGGGTTGCAAGGGCAACGGGCAAATGGTGCAAGGACCAGAAGTACCAGGAGGGAGATGCAACCCCCAGGAGGGAGGCAAAAAGCACCAGAGTCCTGATGCATGAAACAGGAAGAAGATGCAAGTGCCAGGAGGGAGATGCAAACACCAGAGGTGAGATGCAAGGACTAACAGGGAGATGATGCAAGAACCCAGAGGGAGATGTAAGTGAGATGCAAGGGCCAAGAGGGAGATGCAAGCACCTGGAAGGAGATGGGAAGGTGTAAGTACCAGGGTGAGATGCAAGGGCCGGGAGGGACACGGAAGTACCAGGAGCTCCCCTCCTTCTCCTCAGGGCCCAGCCCCAACCCTGCCCATTTGAAGGTCATACAGAAAAGCTGTGCTGGGGCAAAGCCTCATCTCCAGAGGAGTGTGGTCGTGTTTTACCCATCCCACCAATCTCCTCCCTCGGCTCAGGAGAGGTTTTGGGGCTGCAGCTGCATCACGTGGCTGAGGCAGAGGGAAGTCTGGGCTCCAGGCAATTCCGAGCAGAGGCAGAGAGATAAAAGCATCTCTTGCATTCCTTCACAATTCACTGAAATCTGTGCACATTGAATGCTTTGATATGGTAGCAGCAATATCAAACACATCCTGGATGGGCTGGAATATGTCCAGGAAAAAAAAAAGGCAAAAAAAGATGGAAGTAGAGGTGAAAATCCCCGTGAAGTGAAAGCAAAGAGCAGCTGAGATTAATATATTAAAAATAGAGAAGTCAACTTTGTCCTTCAGCACATCCCTTGGACTGAGGGATGGGGAAAATTCTCTCCGTGTGCTCAGGGGGGTTAAATGCTGCTGATTTACTGGAGCCAAGTGATCTCTGCATCACTGGCACAGCTCCCCCGGAGGAGCCCAGCACACGTGCCGGGATGCAGATCACTGCCGGCTCTCTGGAGCCCTTCCCAAAGGTGAACCAGCCCCTCCTGGAGGGCTCGAGCTGCGGGAGGAAGCGCCAGCTCAATCCCTCCGCATCCCTGCGCTTGGGGTGGGAATGAAAAGCAGGGACGGGATCAAGTGTCACAGGCAGAGCCCGACCTGACGATGCTAAAGAGATTATGGGAGCCTCAGGAATTCGGTTATGGCTGGAATTGGGCAAATAAATCTTTGCAAACCAGTTCTTCGATGATTTTTGCTGTGTTTCATTTGCTTTATGAACCTCTCACGTTGGTACCAAGCTCTTTACAAACTGTTGTGCAAAACCCCTCAATGTTACATGCAGGATTCGTCTCCTGCAAAGAGACATTTAAAAGTTCTGTTTCTAACCCAAACAAGACATTTAGACTTTCTTTTTATGCACAGGGGGACCCTTTCCCAGTTCTTTAACAAAGGCATGAACTGATATGTTTTTATTGATTTTCTTGTTCCTGAAAAACAGATTTTCGATAAAAACCTCTTTTAGTTGTAAGTCATAAAAAAGGAGAGGCCAAAATGCTGCAGGTGAAAATGTTATGAAATATAAAGGAAAACAACTTTCCATCATGTTCCTGATACTTTTCAAAATGTTTCTATCTTGCTAAGAAAAAGGAAAAGGCAGTTTGGGATCAAACCCATCCTACCTCTTTCATTATTCAGGGTTTTGTTGGGATTTTGGAGCTGAGCTCTCTGATCCCTCCGCTCCACCCTGGGAGGGGTGAACCACTTTGTTTCCAGTTGGAATGGGCTCCATCACAACATGTTGTTTTCTGCCCAGGACATCATGGAAACACATCCCACCAGCAGGATGGCAGGAGCATCCCAAGGCTGGTAGGAGCCCCATGACATCTACGGCTGCAAGCCTTGGACAAAAAGCATTTATTGCTCATTTTTTGGCCATTATTTTGAAAAAAAATAAACTTGGTTGTCTCCCTTTTTTCAGCTGGGGTGGAGCTGCAGCATTCCCAAAACCTCAGCCCTTCCCTCCACTATGTTGTGTGTCTGCAGACCTTGCTGTGCTCCCACACTTTGGCTTTTTGCTCTTTGAAAATTTCTCTTTCAATAAAATCATCTCTTTTTTGGGAGGGCACTGAGCAGAGGGGAAGGTGGTTGGTGGCACTGGGATGTTCATCCCATCCAAGGTGCCACCACCTTGCCTGAACAGGGCCACAGACCCTGCAGATCTCATTAAGGAGAGTTATTGTCCCTCTGGCTGGGAAGGGAACGGTGCTAATCCATCTTTTGTTCACATTCAAGCATGAGATTGGATGTTTTCCTTTGGAATAGCTGAATTTTCTGGGTTTAGCTGTGGTGGAGCCAGCTGGGCTGGGCTGCTCCTCACTTTGGGGGGTTCTGAGGGATAGAGGGCAAAGGGAACACACCAAATATCTGTGTGCCCCTGAGCTGCCATGGCCAGGAGTTGCCTCTTCCATCCAGAGAATCCAACCAGGTTCTATTTTTCTCAAATAAAAGCACATTTTTCATATTCCAACAATCCTTTGCAGGTGGATGGAGAACAAAAAGCTTCACTGGGGCTGGTTGAGGACCAACCCAGTGGGTCAGGCAGGTCCTGGGGGGTGAATTTGCTCCCAGCTCCCTGTCTCCAGTTCTACTTTGGAAAAATATTCGTCTATTTTCATCATTTCTCTGCTGGCACCTCGGGATCTGGGATAAACTGTGCCCAAGGGAGGAAAGGGCTGCAGGACCAGCTGGCAGCCGGTCCCCAGTGGTG
>VWZD01009120.1:522-11907 GCA_013396695.1 Sakesphorus luctuosus | reverse complement strand
GTGGGAGGGAATACAGGGAGGGTTATTGATTCTGTTTTCTTTCAAGTGATTTTAATGTTTATACTCAGATAAAACTTACTACATTCATCTAGCCTTTTGAGATAGAGAATCAGATATCACCATGTCTTGGCTCTCAAACTACATTCACTAAGTCGTAGGTATTTGCAAAAATATCTTTATAAAGATATGATAGCTATTACCTAGAAAATACCAACTGTCCAAGGAGAATGAGTTGTCAAAAATATCAATTTTATTACATCTTCACTAAAATCATTCCCAATTTTAAAACAAGGGAAAAAAAAGTTAATTCATGTTTTAGAATATATTAGCCTTATAGTGATAGGAGAGACAGAAATTCAGTCTTTTTGTGTACAGTTTCTAAATTATTTTCACTCTGACCTGTGGACAACTCAAAAATAATATTTTTTTTTCTAATCAGTGAACATCAAATAGATGTGGCAAGGAACAACAAAGCCACCCACGAACAGAGAAATTACACAAAAAATAGGCTCAATAAAAATGAAAAAAAAAATGTAGTAGAATTTCCATATCCTCATAGACAGATAAGCTTCATCTGGAGAACACCACATCATTTCCAAGAGTTATGGTCACCATATGCCTAAGTAGTTCTGATATATAATATGAAACTAATGAAAAAGTAAGAGTAGAAAGAATAGAAATTCTCTGAACTAGAAAAATATTAATCTTAACAATTAGGCAGCTTCACCATATGATTAAAATAGACATTGTGGTGAAAGTATTAAACAGAAAAATCTGTGTGCGTATGAGTGGGAGGGTGGCTTATGAAATCAGTTGTGTACTAGAAAGTACAGTCTCTGAGCACTGCAAAAATTCAAACTTGTTGATACAGATGTTTCTTTTGTAAGAATTTACATGATAATAGCATATGCAGAGATCATGATTAGGTTATGCCTTTCTCATGGATATCAGAAATGATTCCAGAAATGGTAGATTTAAGTATTTAAAACTGGTTTCTCCTTTAACCAACAGGCAGATATTTTTCAGGATAATGTTTTCAGATACATTAGAATTTGGAAATGGAACAGTATCAAATAGTAAGGGACTTTGAAAGATTTTAAAATCTCTTCAAGGGAGGCAACAGAGTGTAATGCAGGTGAAAAACAGCTACTCAAGTCAAAAAGCTTTATAAATTTCACAGGACTCAGCCTAGTATTTTTGCCCTTTTGTATTGACAGTGTGAAAACCCTGCACGACATCACATCTCTTAACAAAAATGCTAGAATTACCTCTATTGTACCTTACAGTTTAGTTGTATTCTCAGGAGTTAAAAATAAAAAAAAATCACTTTAAGTTTTAGACCAATCCCATAAAGAGGATGCAAGGATGTTTTATTATTTTTTTTTTGTCAAATCATAGCCCTTCCACAATATGTAGTTTCTGATGAACATCTGAAGGTATCCTTTGCTAGAAAACAATCTCTTCTAATTTTTATCACTTCTAAAACAAATCCAATTTACTAAGTGATCAACAACAATTTGGAATGTCAGTGCTATGAAGTTTGGGGTTTTTTTGGTGAAGATGTACTTTGTGGCTTTCCTTCAATTCAGCATATTCTGTGACTGTAATTCTGTGGACGTTCTGAAAATATTGGTACTACCAACAATAGTTTCAACTCAAAGACTAAACAGTAATGCTACATAAAATCTTATTTCTTATATATTCGGTAACCAGTAATGTTCTCTATAACTCTACAAAGGAGAAGTAAATGAACACGGAAACAAAATATATACTCATGTAAGTAATAATAATGGCCAATCTTCGCGAACGAAGATTTGGGAAGGGCTCACCCCACGTGTGCCCTCTAAGCCTGCGCAGTGGATTTTTTAGGTGAGGCACAGCGTGCGCAGAACTGGCCCCACCGTTTAAGTCCTAAGGTACATTTGCCACAGCCGAGCAAGCTTGGACAGTGACAGTGAAGTCCTTAGGACTATCTACAGCATCCGGTACTAACTGGGGCTGACCCTGCTTCACATTCGAGATCTGACGGGATCGGATAGCAGGGAGGCATTTAACTGCCGGGGGCGGTCCGTACACTGAGACTCGAACTCGGGACCTAGGAGCCGGAGTCGGGAGTACTCTCCACTACGCCATGGGACCGCCCACTCATATAAGTAACACTTTTTAATTCACTATAATATCAATGGAAAATAAATAGTATTTACTCAAATACTTTCAAAAACCCCCCAAACAGTTTGAGCTGAAAGACAGAGTACTTGTCTCTAAAATACAAAAATATTTTCACTATCTCTTTTAACTTGACTGAGATTTTCAAGTATATAGTAAAATGAGAGGACATGATTTTAGACAGCACATTTCTGTGCTTCACTTCATCCCTATGCAATAGATATATAAGGAAATTAGACAGGAAATCCTAATCACCTAGAAGTAATCCTAGTATTGAAAGGAGAAAAATCATGAGTGGCCTCAAATGCTAGCATAACAAGCCTCTGTGTGTTGCCCCCTGTTTGCTTTTTGTACAGTTTTCAGGTGTAAACTAACAAGTCATAGTGTGATTCTGTCGTAACAAGAGTGTGAGTACTGCAGCATCCCCCTAATCTATGCAAGCCTCTGCACAGAGATGCCTTCAGAGCATTTTAGACTAGTAGTGCTCACCTGCTATGGATAAATTCGTGAACTTTTATTTTAACTGCATTGTCAAACCAGTCTTAGGTATCAGAGGTAAAATTCAGTTTTTTCTGCATTTCTGTATCCAGTAGTAGAACTACAGGGAGGCATCCAGACTCAGATGTAGACACTCAGAGGTGCCTTAAATGCAGGTGTTTATCATCTAAGTGTCTACAAGTATACTCAACAGATAACTAGTGTTCAATCCAGGCTTTCATTCCTATACACTTACAGCACCAAAAGGGTTGGATGCCATAGGATGTCCAAGGCATCCACACAAGGCTAGTAAATACAAAACTGGCTTGTAACAAACTTGTCTTTTTCTACAATGGCAGCTGGAATCCAGGAAGGGTACTCCACAGTGTTAGGAGACGTAGTAGGCATGTATATTTAGGTAACTGGCTGCTCTCTCCAGTTAGACAATAAAATTTAAGAGGTATGTTCTAGAGTGAGCAGAAAGTCTCTTCAGACTCTATACTTTATTGAATTGTCTAGATATGCAAATTTTCTGCCTTTGGGGCTGCCAAATATTATTCTGTTAGATAATAGATTATTCAAAACACTAACATGAACCTGGGAGATATGTCAGAGAAGAAACTTGGAACCTGACAGATGCAGTAGATGGGGTGCCTAATGGAATCTAAAATCATATTAGAAATTTATTGGTGGGTAACTGAATCTTAACATTATTCTTTCTTTCTAGACAATTTTGTGTCTTGTTCAAGATCAAAGATTAAAGCCCCATACAGGTAGACTTTGAAAGATATGGATAAAAGGATTTTCAGGTCAAAGATCATTGTAGTCTCAACCTGAAATTGCACAGCCATTTTTTTCCTCAGTCTAGTCATTCAAAATAATGAAAAAATTACAAATATTTCCTATATTTATTTTCTTTAATGTTGTTCATTATACCTAAAGTTTATGGGGATACCACAACTAAGAAAGTTGAGGCTCAAATGTTAACAATGACAGGTGGAGAATGGAAAAAAAATATTTCCTTTAAGAAAGAGATATGGCCATTATATAAAATATGCTGATACAGTTTTGTGCTTTTTCACTTAATGATTAAAATGTACGATGTGTTTCAGTAAAAGACACTGTGTCTCTTCATCCAGAAAGCAATAATAATAACACTTTCTGCAGCAAAAAACAGAGAACAATCACTCTTATAAAATTTTCATTGTATTCAACAACTATGATGGTAAACAATACAGAGGAAGGTTTCTGATCCTGATTTCTTTTACTGTTTTAGATGTAACTACAAATTGGGGAAATAAAAAACACCTTTGTGATGTCTACTTCACAACACAACAGAAAACCCTGCAGGTATCTGTGAGTCTAATAATTGTTTTCTCAGACAGCCAATGAGTAAAAGTAGATGATCATGTGGATTCATTTTACTTCCTTTTAAAGGATCATGAGACTAGCTCCTAAGGGATGAATCATGAAAAAGGCTCAGTAAATATTCAGTCATCTATAAATCAATGACATTTCATAAACTTTGTAGAAAGAGACAGATACAGAATAAAAGAATATGGGGAAAAAAACAGGAATATTAAAACAAATTAGTTTGCCACAAATGACAGATGTTCAAAATCTGTTCAGAAATTAAATACAAGGTATTTTTGGACTGTGATTTTTTTTCCTCTTGAATATGCCCAACCATGGCAAATCAAGCAAAAATTTAGGTACCTAGAATATACATGACTCTTCAGTTAATGTTCTTCAATGGATCTGGCTGAAACCAAGCAAAGAATCCCAGACAGCTTCTGTCAAAAACATTGTTGCTCCCTCAAGCCCTCTTTAAATGAATGTATATATTATCAATTCATACTTTATCCCTGTTACGGGTTTAACTAGATGTAGGCCTACATTTAGGGTTTAGATTTCAGAGTAGGCATGGAATTATCAGCTGACTTGAGCTGAGCTGGGCTAGCTGACAGGTGACTGCTACTAACCAATGGTATTCCATACCATATTCTGACATCATCTCAAAATATAAAAGCCAGAGTAGGAGGTGTTTTCTCAGTTCCCATCATGGCTACGGTCCTGAGAGGACGTGCTGCTGCTGTGGTGCTGTACTGGGCCTTGGCTGCTGCCCACTGCTACTTCGCATTTTGTTTTAGTTCAGAGAAGTAGAAACATTTTATTGTTATTCTTTCTTTCTGTTCCTTGCTGGGTGTCTTTTGGGGTGCTTATGGTTCTAGAATGATGGAATCCGTTTTCAGTAAGAAGTAGAAAATTGTTGTTATATGTAAGTGTGTGTTATATTATAATTTTCTTTTAATTTTCTCCTTTGTGTATAAATAAATATATGATTAGTTTGGGTTTAAACCTGGTTTGAGTTTCCAGGGTTTTTTCCTCCCTTTTCTCAGCTCGGAGGAGGGAGGCTTTGACAGGGTATTGGGCAGTTGGCACTTTGACAGGGTATTGGGCAGTTGGCATTTTGCCAGCTCAATCCAAGACAACCCCTCTTAATGTAATATTTATGACACTTCTGAAATCTTAGTCAGTAAACAAAAAACCCACCACCACCACCAGCACCACCACCAAACCAACAAAAAAGGAAGGATCCTTAATTCTATCCACAATTTCAATCTAGAATTTTGGTTTAACTCCTGTGTTCCCTTTCCCACTCCATGAATAATGGTATTCAAAATCAATTTAAATTTCCCCATCATGCTGTGTAGAGATAAAAGAAAATCAGTCTTATATAAAAATGTCTTCCGATTATTTGATTGAGGTGAAATCAGTTTCAGATGCCAAAGGTAATTATATAAGTTTTTGACTAGTCACTGCTGCCAGTGAGTTAGAATGAACTCCTTGCTTCTGTAAGCTGTTGGAACACAACACTGATACCTGAACAGGAATTAAATTGAAGAACTCACAAACAGTAACGTTTGTTTGCATATGACCCTAAAAATCTTTATGAATAAAGAAAATCAAGATATGTATAAAACGGAAGCATAAGAAGTCTGTTTGTTCAAACATGCAGTTGTATGATTTTGGAGTTTTTTAAAGATAAAAAACATAAGGCATATTTAGTATTCTTTTAAGAATATATATATACATATTCTGACATTTCTACCCGGGCTTACTTTACATTTTAAATATTAACAATATCGCTTTTTACAAACAACTCTGTGAATCTCTTAATAACCACATAGCTGTGGATGAATTGTGGAAGGTTTCACATGGATTTGTTTCATACACTCTGAAGACTAATTCTTTATTCTTTATTTGCAACAGTCTTAGATTAACAGGTAGTTTCTGTTCATATCACAGGATATTGCAGGTCAGATAAATGTCTAACCAGTTTTTTATTCATAGTCGTAGAAACTCAAGTTAGCTACCCACACTGAACATTTTGCAGATATGACAGAGGTACTCTAGTCTATTCAAGTTCATATAGATGCCATGTTAAATGTCTTTGACATCTTAAATGTCAATAAATGTTGGCCTGCAGGCATCTGAAGTAAGTCTTTAGTTCAGTACAAAGATAACACAGAAGGAAAGTATAAACAAAAGTCTCATGTCAGTAGATTGAAATAATGTATTCAGACACATCAATTTACAGGAGATATGTAATCTCAGGGAAAAAAAAAAGAGAGATGATAGGTAGATAGATACATGATAGATAGATACATGATAGATAGATAGATAGATAGATAGATAGATAGATAGATAGATGTTTACGCATCAATAAGTTCTATAAGTTACTCATATACCCAGCAGCAAGCTGTTAGTACAATTTAAGGAGTATAGAGAGCAGTACATCTTCCTCTGAAGACATTCAGGCTACATTATTTTTATAAAGTGCTGCTGTGACTGAGATGTCTGACACAAGATTTGACAGGTGTAGTCTTCACTTTATTAAAGATTGTATGGAGTGATAGGCCCAGAGGGTGGTGGTGAGTGATGCTACGTCCATTTGGAGTCCAGTCCCTGGTGTGGTTCCCCAGGATTCAGTATTAGGGCCCATCTTGTTTAGTATCTTTATCAATGATAGCTAGGTGAGGAGATCAGGTGTGTTCTCAGTAAATTCACAGAGTTTTGTCCTGTTGGAGGGTAGGAAAGCTCTGCAGAGGGTGCAAATAAGGAAAAGTTCCAGGCCCTGCATTTCAGTCACAGCAACCCCATGCAGCACTACAGAGTGTCTGGAAAGCTGCTCCACAGAAAAGGACCTGGGAGTGCTGCTAGACAGCTGTCTGAACAAAAATCAGCGGGGTGCCCAGGTGACCAAGAAGGCCAATGCCATCCTGGCCTGTATCTAAAATAGTGTGGCCAACACAATGAGGGCAGTGATCATTCCCCTGTACTCAGCACTAGTGAGGGTGCACTGAGAATACAGTGTCCAGTTCTGGGTCCCTCATTACAAGAAATTCATTAAGGTGTTGGGCAACAGAGGTGGTGAAAGGGTCTGGAGTGCAAGCCTTATGAGAAGCAACTGAGAGAGCTGGGGTTGTTTAGCCTGGAGAAAAGGAGGCTTGGGAGGGGATGTTATTGCTCTCTAGAGCTACCTGAAACGACATTGTAGCAAGATAAGAGTCAGCCTCTTCTCCAGGCAATTAAAAACAGGAGAAGGGGAAACTCAATCTGAAACAAGTGAGGTTCAGGTTAGACATCAGGAAAAATTTCTTCACTGAAAAGGTGGTTAAGAATTGGAATGAGCTGCCCAGTAAAGCATGGGAGCCCTGAAAGTGTTCAAGAAATGACTGATTGAGGCAGTTAGGGTTATGATTTAGTGTGGTGGTGGTGTTCTGTCAAAGACTGGACTTTATGATCTCGGAGGGCTTTTCCAGCCTTGATGATTCTATGATTTTGTGATTTACAGGGATCTCCTGAACTTAGGGAGAAGTAACTGTGAGTCATGTAGAATACTCAAGGCTGTCTCACATGTTTACAGATGCTAATATTAAGAGAGCTAAATTCATCCTTGAGTACCTATATATGTCCTTATTACGCTGTGCACCCTACTCTTGAATGAAAGTAGACATATGAAGAAAGAAAAAGACAACTATGATTCTGAGATGTCTGTTTACAAATCAGCTATACACTTTGGGACTCTGGGAAATAGTTCTCCCCTCTAGACAGAAACCTGCAGGACACTGACCCAGACCACTGAAGTCCTACAATGCTTCTTCCTTTGGGCTATATCTAAATGACATGCTAACCCTTGTCTCAGTTTCAGGGGAAAAAACAAAATGTTTACCCACAAGCGGAGGAGGGGGTTTCCTCCACAATAATCATGCCACTCTTTATCAAATTTAAGAAAAGGAGCTGTAATCACAAAATGGGTACGAGAAAGATAACTGTTCTCAACTGATATATATATATATCAGTTATATATATATATGTGTATATATGTATATATATGTAGGTATAGATATAACTGTAAACAGACCAGAGCAAACGGCTTCTCCAACACCACAAGAAAAAAACCAACAACAACCAAAACCAGCAGGTTTCCCCCTGGAGAAAAGTTATAGGCAGTGTCTGTGTCACAGCCCGACTGGCTGCAAGGTGAGCTTCCAGTCCCTCTACAGTGAGACAGATGAATGGCGAGCACCCAGACGAATTCTGTCTCTCCCTCTGTGTCTCTTGTCCCAAACAAAGAAGGAAAACTGGAAGAGGAGAACCGTCACGTGTCCTGGAAAGCAGCTGCAACTTCTCCCTTCCAGGTCACTGCCCCAGCTGGGGCGGGCAGGCCGTGATGCTGCAAGTGGTGGTGAGACTGGAGCAGAGACCAGGACCCCAAATGCAGAAACCAGGAGAACAGCCATGGCAAGGAGAAAAGAACCGGCTCACCAAGAAGCAGCAGCCAGGGGCAGGAGAAAATGGCTTCTCTCCTACTGCCGCGCTACACCCCCCCCACTCCTGTGTTAAACCAAGCTAAAAATGGAAATGTCCCCCAAAACCAAAAGAGACAGCCTGCCCCCCACCCAACCAATCAAGAAGAAGACGCAGCAGTTAACTACTTCTTTTTGTTAAGTAATGGCATGGGCAGTTAGTGGCAGGGGAGAGAATTTACATAATAATTCCAAACTACAACACCCTAAATCTTCATTAAGCTTCTAAATTCTGTTTGTAAAGCAAATTGTGTTTTTCAGCTACATTGTTACCAATTTATTTTGTATTACAGGCCAGATTGATAAAGGAATTGATATTACATTTCCCTCTATTCTCAATTTTTTTCCATATTGAAATCCATGCCACAAAAGAAACATCTTCAACATTCTGTTAAATGGATAATGCATTTCATATGTGCCATCTTCATGTAACATGAAACTCAAAATATATTGTCATATATTTTGAATAATGAAATATGCCTAGTTTCAAAAAAAATTGTTGTAATTATTGTACAAAATGTGGCATTGAAATATGACATATTTCAGAAGCATTAAGGTTTCTTCCACCTCCTCAAAGATACAGTACAAAATTACGTTTTATTAAGAAGATCATACTTTTCCATTTTCTTACCATCTTCCTCTCCTCCTTTAAAGTAAGAGGAGCTGATGACAGCAGAGCTTGACGATAAGGTAATTATGTTTCTGAGCCAATAGAGGGAACACTCAAACTTGGCGCCCCTGCAGGATTACAGGACAAAATGATCCTGCCGAAACACTTAGATAATCAAGGCTTTCTTTCCTGTGCTTTGTTACTGTACACTATTACGAATGACCTACTTTCTTTATCCTCTCCAATAATGTAGAAGTGTATCAGATCCAACTAAGCTGCCAACGTGGTCTGTAATTTCCAGTTTAGAAAGTTGCTGTATCCCAGAGGAAAGGCAGTGGATCAGATTACCATCTCAAGCTGCACTATGCTAGAAAGTTGAGGCTAAATAAATCTTTCTAAAAGACTTGAAACCTGACAGGTAATTTCCAGTATCAGGTAGGAGTTTTTTTAAGTTTTATGTGAATTCTTCATTTTGAAAATGAAGTTAAAATGCCATAGTTTAAACTTCGTGAAATAGACCTTTAAAAGCTTATCTAACAATATCTGGTATGTGAAAAAATATTTCAATGAAATTAATTACTGAAATATTTTGAGGTGAAGAAGTTGAACAAATCACATAAAGCATTAGATTTCTTTTCTTTGTTCTGATCGTCAACCATTTCATTCATGCCCAGTGTTGTTCAAAATAGAAATAAAAATCTGACCTTGCATTCCAATTGATGTTTAAATATGCCTCAAAAAATATTCCATCTTTAACTTGCACTGAAATGGATATACAGGAAACTTCTGACTGAAACATGAGTTGGAGAAACTTTGGTGCAGAACTGACCTAAGACTTCTAGTAAAACACTCAGAGATCCACAGGGAAAGCTGAAAAGTTCCATCCTACAAGAAAGCTCAATTTTGTGCTAGTTTGAGTTGAGTTCAAAAGACTGTAGAGAGTTAAGTAACTTGCTTCAACACAGAGAAAAGACTAAAAGAATTATGCTTGGGGATAATGGTGTAGGGGGGACACAGATAGTAATGTGCCTTACATCAGACAATTCATATGTTCACTTAAATTCCTCTGAAATGCAAGAACACTTGACTGTACGATAGTTCTGGGAACCTGAACGCTTCTTCCAATTTCTCTTGTTCAGTCTAGACTTTTAGTTTCTGTCCTTTTAAGTAAGAGTAATATAATAAATAAGGCAATTATTCTAAACATTTGCAAAAGTTACTAATTGCTACATAATTTCTATTTTCCAATCTTTTTATCATCATTATTAATAATCAGTTTTGGTTATTATGTTTCAACTCTAAAGGATCTTTGTGCTTTTCCTAGTATTTTACATTTGCTCCTTCTCCGGGGATACCCTTTTGAACTGGGGAGAAGCTTGCATGCCCTCATGAAGTTGAGAGCTATGCTGGTGGTGGTTTGTGCCGCGGGTAGGGTCTCCCATGCCAGACAGGTCTCAGCTGAAGGGTCAGACAAAGTGTGTCCACGGGCAGGATGGGCTTGATAGTCCTCTGGCAACCATACTAGGAGAAGGACAACTCAAACTCCAAACCTGGGCAGATGGAGCTCGCTTAGCCCTGTAAGGCCATCCATCTAAGAGAAGGATACTCTAACCAAACCTACATCCTGAGGTATTCGCTGTCACCGTCCAAGCTTGCTCGGCCGTGGCAGATGAACCTTAGGAGTAAAGAGTGGGGCCAGTTCTGCACACGCTGTGCCTCACCTAAAAAATCCATTGCGCAGGTTCCAAGGGTTCACCCATATTGCAAAGCCCTGTAGCGATAGGCGAGGGTCAAAAATGACAGGTGATAGGAAGCATCTGGAAGCTGCAGACTCAACCCTGCATGCAGGCGGTTCAGGATATTGCATCCTGAACAACCAAGCAGCCTTTTCTAAGGACAGCACTGCTTGCTCCACACAGAGAGGGGTCTGGAAAAGGTGGCCTAAACAAAGCTCATCTCCACACCCAGTTGGATAACTGTGGCCACCCGGCATCTTCCATGCGGTCAAAAAAAAACAAAGAGATTTCCAAGGCATACACCTGCCTCCAAAGGTGTGTTCAAATTATCATTCACATGTTGGAACTTCAGAACCATGCTTGATACTGGGGATAGTGGAGGTCCTGAGCATCATTCTGCTCTAATTGCACACGAACTGTCACGACTCTACATTGACATTGCTGCTCTCAGTGAAGTTCATCTTCACGAGGAAGGCAGCCTTAAAGAACATGGTGCCGGCTACACACTCTACTGGCCAGGCAA
>VWZD01009118.1:863642-1101490 GCA_013396695.1 Sakesphorus luctuosus | reverse complement strand
GAAAGATTAAATACATTAAATTATAATGTAGCTAGAGATCTATGCTAAAATCCAGACTCCATCAAAGTCCTCAGGCCTACTGAATTTAAGTCTTCTCTCTTCTAGACAGGAATGTATGGAATAAGAAAATAATGAGAATGAAGCACAGGTAAAATTGATTGCCAACATCACTAGTGGCCTTAAAATGAAACATCTAAGAGTTACANAAAGTCCTCTTAAGATCATCAAGTCCAACCATCATCTTCTAAAAATAGCTTTTCATTTCTGTTTCTTCTAACTGTAATTCCTCAAACTCTAGTTTACACTTACAAAATATCATTTCTTGAGAAGTTTTGGAAGCTTTCTAAACTCCTAACTTTCCCATTTAGGCACCTCCAAGGAATAAGGTGATTTGGTAAAGGCTTTCTGAATTTCTTTAGCATTTCTTAATCAAACATTTGATAGTCTTAATGAAGCCAGTCTCATTTATCTGCCTATGGCCCATTTTTTTCATCTTGCTCCCACTAAGCAGCTGAGAATTATTAAAACACGTGTTTCCAATGGTTAACAAAGCTATCCTATAATTACTATTACCAAATTCACTGCTGCGTTTGAATCTTAGGTTATTATTTAAATTGTTGAACTCTGTCTAAATAAAGGTCTAATTTTAATTCTCCTTGGACAGCCATGACATGGATATAAGGCCTCAAATCTATCCATTTTGAGAAATAAAATTAACTTTTAATCTCCATACAGTTTTGACACCATCTTCCAAATGAAAAAGCCATTTTTCATTATTGTTTCCAAGGAGAGTAGCTTTTAACAGATCTATAAACAGTTACTCTAATATTATTTACTGGCAACACACATAAGTAGCACAAATTTTGAGTTACACTGCTTAGACAATCACAGAATGCATTATTAGAGAATTGGGTGTAAGATCTGTAAAATGAAGTAAGATATTTTAGCTATTAATATATTTTTATTATTTATTACCCTTTTTCTGAAATTAGTAGTTAAAAGAGTTTTGAAATTTAAATTATTTTGGATCAACTCAGGAAATTACATCATCTCCATGGAAATGTTAATTCCAGGTTTCCATCATTCCTCTGCTTATATTGAAAGGGATGAGGTGGGGTAGAAGGGGAGAAGGAGAGGAAGTTTTCAATGAGAAAGGGCAATTAACATAAAACGAGGTTTAGTTGAAATCTAATTTTCACCAGAAAGACCGTTCTTATGCTGATTAAACAATCAACTCCAGTGCTAAGAAAATAGCACAAAACTTACACAACTATCAAAAGAGAATGAAGACTCAGCTAATTACTATAAATCAACTATACAGTGCCAAGAAGTTTCCAATCATGGAGGAGCAGTTCTTACTCACACTTTGGGGTTAGCATGTCCCAGCTGTAATTTACCATTGCAATGATATACAGATGTCAGTAATTCCAGGATTAGGCACAGTCCCTGAGCAAAAACAAGAGGGAATACAATTTATTATTTCACTTCATAGCTAAAGTTAGAAATGTTTAAGAAAAAGATCTGTCTACACTGGCAGTTATAGCTTCTTTAAATTAGGAATATTCCCTGTGGTTGGACCCTCCCTAGGAAACAGTAATTTTTCACCTTGCATGACTATTATCATCTTGAGGCTAGTGGAAAACCAATGGGCCACATATTTCAACAAAATTGTGACAAAAATTAGGAAAACCCACTAGCTGGGGTGATGAATGTGCTATATGTCTGTCCTTCAATCTCACAAAGCCCCCACTGCTGGTCAACAAATCATATATATTTGATAACACAATTTCCTTTGTAAGAAAGTACAAGCACGATGGCATTTCCCAAGTGACTGGACAAAATGGAATCAAGGAGAAGGGAAGATGGGAAATGGGACTATGATATGATTTTGATTTCAAAATCTCTGTGGAATGAACAATAAACATGTTCTCTCTCCTCTTAGAATAAGGAAAATTACATCAGTAATGACCATATTTGATTAGGAAACGATCTAGAATACCAGAACTCTTTGTGGAACTTGTTCCAATCAAATAAATGATAGATAACCTAAGAAATGACAGCAAAAGGCAGCAATATTATTATGTAATTAAACTCCTTTCAGCAAATAAATCTAAGGACAGAAAAAGCCATTAGTCCTTTTGCTCTAGTGAAGTCAAAGAATTAGGATAAAATCTTCATTTAGCAGTAACAGCAGTACAAAATTATTGTAGGGAAATTATACTTCAAATATATATATGTGTGTGTGTGTGTGTGTGTGTGTATCTATACATATGAATAGCTTACTTTTAACAACCCTTGTGAGATAACACAATGTACTGAAGGTGAGTTGTATGACATGGAAAGTGGAAAAGAAAGCAGGGAGCATCATAGTTTTGTTTTCAAATGCTCCTGTTTTATGATTTAATTTTCCTGCTGGCTGAGAAGTCACTAGCTTGTTTTTTCTTGGCTTCTCTTTAAAATAATCTTACAGCCATATATTTTCTTTACCTTTCATGTAGCACTAAAATACTTATTTCAACAGGTGAGACATATTCCAGCTTGCAGGTGTCCCAAGACAGATCCCAGCACTGCTGGCTGTGAAGGCCATAATTATACCTGGGACACACATGAACTTCCCCAAACAGGGTCAAAGGCCAGAAGTAGTTTTCACAATGCCTAGAAGGAAAATATGTGTGAAAAGTGGCTTGACTTAGCTCTATGAGAAGATATTTCATCTCTTAGCAGCACAGGCTGGATACATCACTGCTATATAATAGAATTTTTTAAAAATAGAAACAGTGGGCCCAACAATAACACAAAGAGAACATGTAGAGCAAAACAGGGGAACAATTCTTCTACCAAAAGAAAGAGCATCAAAGGCACAGGGGAGAAGGAGACAGAGGTACAGAACAGGGAGGAGAGAAGCTGCAACAGGCAGCAGCAGGATCTGCGGGGGATGAGACCACAGGAAAGTTGAGACCCACGACCAGAATATTCCCCTGTGAACTTCAAGAATAAGCAATTGTCATTGGGAGATGTTATTTCTCTTATAATTTCCTTCTAGAAACTGTATCCAAATCCATATAAGCAGACAAAGACATATTTTTTTCTTGGCTTTTTGTGCAGACATATTATATTTTGTGTATTTGGACCAGAGCTTGCCAAATATACATAATTTTCAAATCTGGAGTTTTATTTCAAGCATAACTTAATTACATCTAAAATTTGTTTTAACCAGTTTGAAATTGAAACTCCCATAAGCTGTGTTTTTCATAACAACTTTTGTTGTTTGGATTCAGAGAGGAGTAGTTAAAAGCCTGATTTCCTCAGGAAAAAGTTGCCATATCGCATTGCTGCCAATTGCTGAACAGACTGCACCTGCCTCTGATATCCACTGAGTCTGGCCATTGTCAAAGTAAACAAGCAACAGGTCTGATTCAGTGGAGCAGTTCCCATGCCTGTAAACTCTCACCAGGTTTCAATTCATCTCATCAACCCTCCTCCTCTTCCCACTCCCCCCAGCAATCAAATCCCCATGTTTAACTTTCTGCCATGAGTCCAGCGCACATACTCACAAATACCTAATTACTGGAATTGCATAGCTCTGATGCCTGTTGGAGCTCACTTCTGTCGTTATTCAGCAGGAAGATCCGTGGGTTTTTGTAGTTTTGGTAATGATTACTTAGCCCCGAGCAAAGGCAGCTGTGTCCTGGTGCTCACACCCTGCCTCAGTCCATCTCATTGCTGGTGTTAGCACACTGTGTGTCAGGATCATGGTGCAAAGTGAAGTGGCCTCATTAGCATCCCTTGACTGGAAAAGGATAAAACTTAAAATGAATCCATCTGGTTTCACTGCTGCTTTGTTTATACTTTCTAATGCTGGGTTTTGGCAGGCCCAGGCACTATTTATTCATCACTGTTGTCAGTTATCCATTCATCCAGCCACAGAATTTTGAATAGGAGTGTTCACTTACTCAGGCAAATTTTTCTCTGCATATTTGTTTGTCTTTTTGGATACAAGTGCCAAATATTTATTTGAAAGTGAAATCATGAAGAGCAGTGATGTGAAAGAGAAAAGACTGGGAAGAAAGGAACAAGGTATGTTTAATGGCACTCAACTGGTATTTTTTGTCAGCAGATCCCATTTTTTATTCTGTATAGTGAGCTTTCTTCGATGTACTCAAAATTTCTCCCTTATGCTGGGAAAAAAAAGCAAGACATCTTGACACCTGTTTGCAATTTGCATATTTGGCTTTTTTTTTTTTTCTTAGATATATCATAGAGTCACGGAGTGGTTTGGGTTGATAGGGACCATAAAGTTCATCTAGTTTCAACTCCCTGTCATAGGTAGGAACACCTTCCACTAGATCAGTCTGTTCAGAGCTCCATCCAACCTGGCCTTGAACAGTTTCAGGGATAGGAATATGCAAACCTGTCCTATGATTTGCAGAAAGCAATCCCTTTGAGACCAAAAATAAGGAAGGAGAGAATTACAAGGTGAATGGACACTCTTAATATAGTGATGAGCACTTGCTGGGAAAAAGATTTCCAGCGGTTACAGAGAAATGATTGTGTCCATTCAGTGTCTCAGTGACTTCTCGGTTAGGGTGGAGATGGCAGTTTCAGTCATAGTCATCAGTGTCAGTGTGTACAGAAAACATTGCTTAGCTGTCTAATTCAAAGGGTCTAAACAGATCATGGGATTGCTGAAATGACAGCTAAAATTTCCTTATTCACCGAGTGTACGATGCATTCCTTTCTTTTCCTGGAAAATACTCATCACACAAAGGTCAGGAGGGACAAAGTTCTTAGGGGATACTGTTTGATTTGAAGTCTCAGGTGTCCTAAATAGTTCCTTATTTAGTTCTACCTGACACTTCAGCTTGATGGAATTTACCCACTGCTGTGAATATTTGAATAACTGTAGCCCAAAACTTCACTAGAGTTGCAGTTCACAATTCTTTAATTTCTTCACACCATTAACCTCCTTAAAACTGAATCTCTGCTCACTGCAGTAAACCCACTGCTCTTATATGTAATATAGGTAAGAATCCCTCAGAGGGAAATATAAATAGTAATAAGTTATATCCTGCTCAGCAGAAGAAATACTGTATATATGATAGTTTATATCATTGTGGACTGGGAGATTTTGGCTAGCTTAAAAACTCACTAATTTTTAAATAAGCTTTAATTTATGTAACCTCTGCTCACATCAGAGATGATTCCAATGCATTTGTGAAAATACTTAGCACTGATGTAGTTTCACAGATACAGAAATGGAGTCTTTTATTATGCCTTGCTAAATAGTTGTGGCTGGATCGTCTAGTATCTAATCAAGACAACTAATGCATTCATGTTTGAAAAATCACAAGAAGTGGAAGTTGTTTATTGCAGAAGTAAGGTACTGTGAATAGAAATCAACTTGAAAGTAACAGGATAAGGGTTAGAATGAGTGAATTTAGGTAAACAAAATAGCACAGTGGTAATCTTTCACTTGTAGAAGGATGAAGATAGACATAATATCATAAAACCATTTTTTGTATTATTCAAATGAAAAGTTGCAGAATCAAAAAAAAAAATTAAAGAATTGTAAGTAAATAAATACATCTACATAAGAAACTTCAGCTATTTTATCTATTGTAATTTAATTTTGGGGAAGTATTTTCAATGTCATCACAGCACTTCGGAGACCATAAGCATGTTATGGAGTTGTTGGAATCCTCATCCTCATGAAGCTCCTCCAGTTTCTCAGAAACCACAGTATTTGGACAAGAAGAAATTTGCACTACATTTATGCTAACTTTGTCAACTTTAAAGTATTTGGGTCAGTAAGTCTTCTCCATTGTATGGCAAAAATCTCTTTCCAACATTCCCATCAGATAAATAGACAAGGACAGTGGGAAGAAGAATAAAGAACTAATTTTGATCATATTTGGAGCATTTGAAAAAGATTAGTCCTTCTGATGGATGAAAAATGTTTCCCTCTTTGCTGGAGAGACTCCAATTCTCCCACTCATCCTTTGAAGCCTGTGATAATTTCTACTTTTGTCTTTAGAAAATAGCTTACATAACAAAACAAAGAAACAAACAAACAAATTACTTCCCCTAAGCTTCCTCAATCCTTTTCTCAAGGTAAAATTTTTGATTTATTCAGCCTGGAGTTCTAGAGGGCCATTTGCTTCCACATCCCAAAGCATTGCACCTGTTTTCAAAGCATCCTCTCTTTATAGCTTTACTGTTCTAGCTGAATAGAACAATAATGCAATATTAAAGATTGAAAGATGAAGAACCCAGACTAAAATTTAAAAACTTTAAAAAACCTAAACCAAAGAAAGTACAATGCTGCTCCTCAGATTTCATCTAAGCCAGTGGAGGGGACTTCCATATTTCACTGTAAACCTTAGGAATTATAAATATGTAGAGAATAGTCTCTCTGGCCTGAGACACTAGTCAAAATTCACAGCTTTGGATGATTCTTTATATGAAAGGGAGAATTTGAGGGTTACAATACACTTGTGAAAATGCACCCAAATTTTTCCCTGGCTTTCTACTTTGAGCACAGAGTTAGCAGGTGAACAGGGCTCTTTATTTACAGGCAGGCAGCCCATAAAGTTCTGGACCATTGCTTTTAGCAGTCGACCCATCCGCTCAGCACCTTTTTGTTCCACTTGGGATATTTGATCATCCCGACAACTGAACTATTAAATGTACTTTGCCCATGAGCTGGCTTTAATGCAAACTTCAGTTCTCTTTTCATTTAGTCTCCTGTCATCACCTGTTTCTCCCTGCAGTACAGCATTGCTGCATGTAGGCAGTCTGGCATTTAAGAATCTATATTAGTACAGTGGTACATAATAAAATAGTCTATGCAATGGATGGGTTTAGAGCTCAGCAGTATTTTACTAATGAGCACATTCATTAAATTTAATCTTCTACTGTTAAACTAATAAAAAGAGCCATTTAAAATTGAGTCAACAAAGTGCTACAATGAACAATTACCTGGATTTCCATCCCTTTAAAGTACCAAATTTCACATTGAAAAAGCAGCCCTTTTTGTTCACTAGATTCATGCAATTTTTATGGAGAATTTCAAACATTTAGATTCTCAGTCATTAATACATGGCATAACTGGAACATAATAAACAAAAATTAAAGCTAATAAATGTTCATGTTGTTTGTGCAAATGAGTGTGGCTTGAGCACAGTACCTGGAAATCAGGAATCTGATTTAGCTTCCCTCTACAGTCTCAGTACTTCATACGTGGTCTGCCCCATTTTTCTACCTGCCAGGCAAAGACATTTTCACTTAGTGCACAGGAGATTATGAAGAGGTGTCATCTCATACTTCAGTGTCTTTGGAGATATCTGTGGCCTTCTTATTCACATCTCTCTGTCAATGGAGAACCTGGAATCAGTCTTCATGCCTTGAAGAGACATTGATATTAAAGATTACAATTTTTTTTATTCAACTGAACATCAGCACTCTCCACAGCAAATCCTTTCATCTCTTAGGGACTGGGAAGTTCTGATGTTTGATGCTCTGCCTGTTTTACTTAAATCCCAGCTAGATATTTTATGGGTCAGACACAGCTTTTTTTGCAAGAGAACACCCACACTTCTCTTTCAATCTCTTAGAAACTTTAAGGGAAAACCAATTCCTGGCTGCAACACTTCTCAAATGTAAATTACATTTCAGATCTTACTGACTCCCACCTCTGGTGCCCTGAGACTTCTCTTCACAGCCACTGCCTTTCTTAAGTCATTTTATTAAGTCTTTCAAATTTAAAACCAGGGGGAAAGTGGTTCCTGTGCCTTGGATGCTGACACTTGTTTCTGACGCAGGTGGAGGGAAATTTCCCCTTAAAAATTACATTTCTAGACAACCCTATAAAGGAGCACTGGCCCTTCTTTCTTGCTGATTTTTACTGTTCACACAAAAAAAGGAAGATCACTGTCTCAGACAGACAGGCCCTGCTTGCAAATATATCAATATAATTTGAAGGAAGGGAATAGTGCATTGCAGTTATATTAAGTTTCTGCATGCTAATATGCCCTCACCTTCACTTTCTCACATACTTTTTGCACTGTCAGATCGTATTTCAGCACAGTTCCTAAAAAAATCACAGACATGTCTGTGTAAGTTGATTTTTAAGTGGAATAGGATAAAGGCTTGAGAAGTTCTGTCAGAAAAGCAGTTTTCATATCATGCTTGACTTCTAGCTCAGCTTCAAACCTCAGGAGATCCTGCTGGTGCAGCGCGATTCAAAGCACATTCAAATAAAGGCTTGTAGTAGTTTTGGCTCTAGTCAGCATAAGTCCCCATTTAGGCCTCAGTTTTCAGCAGGCCTCAAAGGATGTGACGCAGATTAGAGGGGACAGGTATCATCTGACTTAAGCAGCCAAAGAGGTATTTCATATCATCTGACATCATTAGGAAGCGTCGAGGAGTAGAACAAGCCAGGGGGGAAGAGTTTCTGCCTTTTCGGTCCATGCTTCGGACCAGGAGGGTTCCTACTCCCTGACTGCTGATATCAGGCCCTGCTGCTGGTCTGCGTGGCTGTTTACCTGGGGAAGTGAGCATATTCCTAAGCATCGAGGAGTAGAACAAGCCAGGGGGGAGGAGTTTCTGCCTTTTCGGTCCATGCTTCGGACCAGGAGGGTTCCTACTCCCTGACTGCTGATATCAGGCCCTGCTGCTGCTGGTCTGCGTGGCTGTTTACCTGGGGAAGTGAGCATATTCCTGTTAATTCCTTTTTCCCTCTTGCTGGGAGGTTTCCTTTGGGGAGGAGGTTTGGTTGGTTCAGAATTCTGCTTGTTAGCTGGGGCGACCTCGGTGAGCCTGTTGTTGTTTCCTGTCACTATGTGCTATTTCATAGTTGGTGTTAAGCTTTCCACTTCTCTCTATAAATATAAGAACTTCACCATGTCCAAAGCCTCATTTCTGTTTTTTTCCCCTCACTCTCCTTCTCTGGGAGTGGACCTTTTGACTGGGTACCAGGCAGTTGGCATTTTGCCAGCTTAAACTATAACAAGGCTTTAGCAACTAAACAGTTTGGCATACTTTGAACATACTTTGGCATACTTTGAACACAAATGGCAGGATGGAAGATTTCACACTGCCCCCTGTAACCTTCAATGTAGCAGGTCAAACATTTTATATCAAGTGACTATTACCAGCCTTCAAATCCTCTCACTTAACCACTCTTTCTCTCTGAGCTCTCTGTCTGCCCTTCTTATCAACATTAAAAGGGACTCAAGATGCATCCTTCCGTTACCAGTCTCTCTCCAGCACAGGCAATACCTCTTCTCCAGGTACCTGTCCCTTTGAATCCTGTGCTGTACAAACAGCAGTGTAAGAAGCTAAGCAGTCTAACTCAAAGCTCAGTCTGTCCTCTGGAGCTGGGCTCCTTTGTAGGTCTAGCCAGGAGCCATTTAGCTGGATGGGGTACACACAAAGCCCAACAGCTCAATCACCCAACTTTATGGAACGTAAATAAACAGTCTGCATGTGAGATTCTTACCGACCCATTGCATCTGGAGAAAGGGCTCCTACAAATACTGTCCTCAAAGTACCACAGGAACACCAAAAAACCCCATTTTATCCATTAATACGTTATGAAAAAATACCTTAAAGAACTCTCCATGATGCTCTGTCTTGTGCACCCTTTGCAAACACTGAAATTCTCACTCCCTTAAAAGCACATAAACTTCACAGGTTTTGTACTGTTGTTCTAAATAAAAATTTAGCTGCTCAGGTGTAGAATTTTAATCTGTGTAAACCTGCTCCAGCATCACTATTTTTTCTCAACTGATTTGATCTCTAGACTAAGTGCCAGTGACATTTTTATTTTTCACATGAGCTCATCAGTTGTAGCTTTTCTCCAGATTATTTTCTTGACAGGTGTGTGTTCTGGCCCTGTTTGATGTGGTACTATAGCTTTATCTCGTGAGATAAATGTTCCTCAGTTAACTCATGTGGGAAGTCCCCCATTTGAACTAATTGTGTGTGCAAAGTAAGCATGATACTATACACATAATCCAAAGGTACTTAACGTGCAGTGAGCTGCCCTACTTTTGGTAGAATTGCCCTACTTTTCAGTAAGATATTTTGCTTTCTTCCTCTATCATAAATTGGCCAAATATCCTACTCTTTGCCAATACATCTTACTTTTCTTTCCTTGGGGGAAAATAAGGAAGATAAAGCATACAGGGAGTGTGCAAAACATTTTTCCAGATGGTTGTATAGTGTTCCTTCTGTATTTATCTTTTTTTTTTCTGTTTTATCAGCATTCATCTCAGCACTAGAAAATACAGCATTAACAGCAGACTTTGCTTCAGTCATGCCTTGGATTTAAATAAACTGATCAAAACACTCTATAGAAATTTATTAAGCCAAATATACCTCAGGGAAAGTACTAAGCTTGACTTGTTACTGCAGCAAGACAGGTTTAAAGGATTTTCTTGTGGTCGTATTGGTCAGTCATAGAAACAAGAAGTACAGATAAAAATTATTATGCTTATTGCCTCTATTTCACGTTTTTTTGGTGTAAGAGCTAATGAAACAGTACAATGTTTACTATTATGTCCAATGGGGTTTTGTACATAAATTTTAAAGGGAGATTTGTTACTAATGAAGTAAAAAGTAATTAACCAGGCCATATAGAGGAAAAAAATATTAGCTAATCAGTTAACCACAAACATAGTTGATCCACCAGGAATGTTTTTCTATTCCAAAATATGCACATATCAAGAGGTAATTGTATAAGTGGCTCAAATTACTAGTAGTTGTGATGAAAACAAAGTGTTGATAAAGTCACCCTGCCCATAGGACAAGGGCTGAACATTTCTGTAACTTTTTCCAGCACTCCACCTCTATTCCTTTAATTCTGGATTCCTAAAGTCTAGCTTTTGTTCCAAAAACAACCTTCTTTTTAAACACACCCTCAAAGTAGATTTTAAAACCTACTGNAATTGCCTTAAATATATATAATAGATTTATGAAGACAAATGAAGATATTGAAATGTTCAACAAACAAAGCTACAGAAACCAATGAGAGCTTGGAAAAGTCCAGCTGGGAGCATGTCCCCCTTATAATTTCTTTGCATATAAATTTACCAAGTTCCAACCTTAATTTTTCCCTCCACCTTTACTAAGGTAGTTCCAAGGCCTGAGAAAGGCACTAGCTGAATATGTGTTGGTTCTAAAGATCATTTACTGTTCATTTCTTTCACACTCTTCTCTTAGATAACCAACTTTCTGACACGATTTCTAAGCACGCTGAATGAAGTACTTGCTGCTTTGAGACTTCTGCTGGGATACTTCATTAAAGTACATCAACAAGCTTTGGATTCTGACCGATGACCTACATACTTTAGCCCTGATAACTACTAAATTTTGCACACTTGTGGGAGAATACCCTGGATGATTTCTATTGCCTCTAATGTTGAATTAAAAGTGAGTCATGAACATGTCTTCCCTATTGTATTTTCCCTTAGTCATGCCTATCCCAGTTTCTTCTTTCCATAATCCCTCAGGGCTCCTTTCCCGCCACTCTCTCCTATTGGTTAAAGTTCCGTGTTTCTATTAGTCTTTATCCCTGCATGTTGATTGGTTGTTATTCCTGTTCAGTTATTGGCTGTTATGAAGTTCCACTCCTGTTCCTCATTGGTCCGTTTTTGATCCCTCATTTGCATACCCCTGGACCAATGGGAAGCTTGGTACTGCCTCCTATTCCAGAACCTTCCCCACCGGACCCTATATAAACCCTGCAGTTCCAATAAAGTTGCTTCCTCTGTTGCCACCGAGCTTGGAATGTGGCTCTTTCTTCAGGGTTCTGCGCGGGATCGGTGTAGAGGGAGCTGTCCTGAGCTTTGAGGGGCTGAGCCTGAAAGAGCTTTTATCACTGGAGCTGCTCATCACTGAGCCCTTCAGAGCCAAAGACCATTCACCAGTATTTGGTGGCATCATCATCCACTGTTACATACTTACTGTAAGAATAAAGTAGCCTGTTGCCTTTTGTTTTGCTCTCCAGGGCTAGGGTAAAATTACACACAGGAACATTCTTCCTAGCAGAATCTTTCCCTCAGCTGGCTTAATTGACTTGCACCCACACTAATTGCTGATGGAAACACTTTCAGTACAGTAGCTTGTTGAGGGGTTCATACCAACTCATTGAATTCCTGCTTCGCAGGGCTTTTTGTAGAAAGTCAGTCCAAAGTTCATGAAGTTGTATGCATAGACAATGATCAAATAGTCACTTATGAGTAATCAACATATGTTCCTCCTAAAAATATTAAAACATAAGAATACACAATTATGGGTAATTAGCCTTTACCACTCCCTGTATTAGTGAATCCTCCTAAGGACAGAAAGTGTGTGATCATACACAACTTAACTATTAGTGCCTTCCACTGTTCAAATTTACAGAAAAGGACAACTGTAGTCAGCAAGAAGGGAGCTCAAGGCCAGATTTTTCATCAGATTTTGTTCATCAACCTGAATCCCTCTAATTCAACCCAAGCCACCTCCAGCATGAGTTCAGCCTCCTGTTTCACAGACCCACCTCAACCAGAAACAATTGTGCCTGCAAAATGAGTGATGAGGGTCATCTGCAGCAAATCCAAGCAGGGACGAGCTGGGACAGGCAGCTATTGAACTGCTGTTCATCTTAAAAGTATTCTTCTCAAAGAAACCCCACTACATTTAAGGGTGATTGGCATAAACAGGCACCTCCCAGCCCTTCCAATGTCCTGTCAAAGGAGGAGCTTCACAAACTGCTTCACTTACATCCTACAGAAACAATGTGGTTTCCCTTTATTGACTGGGAATCCCCAGGGGTCATTACTCTGAAGTCAGGAGGTGGCACAGTGGATGCTCCAGGGTTGCTGGGTGTATTACTAGACCCTGTCATATCCTGATAAATGGGGAATGCCCAGTGGATACACCAGCCTCTGGTACTCCATATTTGTGTTCTCTGGGATTCTCTCCAGACCTGTCCTGTTACAGAACACCTCAAAGCCTTAGCCAGAAACTCTGAAATGGTTGCACACCTCATCTGTGCTGTGTGTATACCTGGCAGAGGCACCACATTATTATCACCAGGAAAACAACTGTAGCAACACGGTCTCCCTGACACAATACACCTTAACTGCTGTTACAACCACTTGCACATGACCATACATTTATCTTGACAGCCACTATCAAAAAATTGAAAACTGCTCCACAAGAAGAGCCATTGTGATTCACAAAAGTGACAGTTCAGGCCTGCCAAGTGCTTTCAATCCCAGTAGGTTTTGTTCGTTTTTTTTTTTCTTTCCTCCCCCTGTTTTGTCAGTAATCTGAGAAATGAGGTAAGTCATTCAGACAGCCTGAAAAAATTGACCAGCACCTTGCAGTTTTGGCACCACTTTTGAAAGAATTTATCTAGGAATGGATAACCAAAAGGAGCCAGGATAAACGTAGGTGGAAGTAGCTGCTTTTACAGACAGACTCCCTTTCCATTCTCACAGAAGATATGCACATTCAGGTCGCCAGACAGAAACCCAGCTGCAGGCTCTGCTCCCTTCTCACAGATGTAGGGGCACCCCAAAAGTTCCTCAATTAAAGCCCAGAACTGAGCAGTATAGATAACCACAAAACTAGCAGTTTTGTGGCAGCTGCTGTTTTTCCTGACCCCTCCCAAACTTGGCTCCTTACTCAGCTGTTAAGCTCCTGCTTCTCTACTACAAGCTCTTTGACAGCTGAACAGGAATGCTGTAGCTAATCACTGACATCCCACTTAGGCCNCTGGCCAGAACTTCCCTTCAGGTAGTTCTAGACAGTGCTGAGGTCACCTCTGAGCCTCCTCTTCTCCAGACTAAACACCTCCAGCTCCCTCAGCCTCTCCCCATGGGACTTGTGCTCCAGTCCCTTCCCCAGCCTTGTTGCTCTTCTCTGGCCCCGCTCCAGCCCCTCAATATCCTTCCTGAACTGAGGGGCCCAGAACTGAACACAACACTCAAGGTGTGGCCTCACCAACGCAGAGTACGGGGAAGGGTCACTTCCCTGGTCCTGGTCCTTAACAGACCTATGGCATATGTGGCAACAGCAAGATTGTTCCCATTCTTTTTTCCCTAGTTTCATCTTTGCTGCTGGCTGATGAAACAACCTGTAATTCTGTAATTCTGACAACTTCAGTTGTTACTTCTTCTTTGCTTCCTAGCAATGGTTCCTGCACAGTATATGTGCAGATAAGCTATAGAGGGGTACTGTGTGATCACTGCATGTTTGGAATTCAAAGGACCTCCTGAGGATGGCAAAGATTAATTTCTACTGCAGAATTTATCAGAAAGTGCTCTTAGACATACACATCTCTTGCTATTCAAACACTTTTAAACCAAAAGAAATACTTTAGGAGACCAATAACCAAAAGCAAAGGATTGTACTGTGCTGAATCTCTCCAGGCACACAGGGCTCTTGGAGAATATATTCTTCCAGAGACTGGACTACTGTTTTAACTGAAATTTAGGATAAGGGGGGAAAAAGGAGGAAATACATCTGCATGTTTTCTAACTTTCTCTAACCCTCTACCAGTAGCCTAACCAACATAGTATATACTCAGACTTTGTAACTTTCTTTCTTCTCCTTCATCAGAAAAACCAGGTCTTAAAACCTATCACTATTTTCCAGGGAAGACTTCAGGATTCTGAACCACTCTGAAATCCTCAGAGGAAAAACCAAATCACCTTATAAAGGCCTCAGTGAATCTTGCAGCCTTCTATCATTCACTTAGTGGGTTTATGTCTTTTGTGGTCATGAAGTGAAGAAAGCTCATGGCAAACTTCATTTTTCCAACAGGCCCAAAGCCAGATGCCACAGCCCACAAAGTGGTCAGGCTTGGCAGGGGAGATATTCTCTTGCAGCACATCTCTTGGACAGCCCCTATCTAGAAGTGCTCCAAAGGAGGCCTGGCAGCAGCTCCAAACTACTTCCTTAGTGAGATTTGAGAAAAAATACAAAGGTAGTTCTTCTTAGGATTACTGTATTAGTGCAGTGGGGACCAGTCTGCATCCTTTGTTCAAGTGTTCTCTGAACCCAAACTGACAGAGGTGAACAAATCCTCTATTGTACTTTTCATTCCCCTATCACATGGTAAAATTAAGTGTTGACCTTCATGTCACATATTGTCATCAGTGTCTCCAAGGAGAGAACCTGCTCTCTTTAGTACATTTCTGTTCAGGAGGAAATGCTGTTCTCTTACTTCAGTGAGACTCACTTCTGTGTGGGTGAAAGACAGATCTGTAGCTGCATTTAAGCATGTAATGCCCTTCAAGACCTGGTCCCTGGGAATACTGCAAAAGCATCCAGGTAATAATCAAGGATTCCTTCCTGCTGTAGTTACTCCTGTTTCACTCCTACCTCTCTAATTTTCTCAGGCCCTAAATTGTGGACCAGGCTTGCAAACCATGTGCAATCACAGCAGGATACATGGGCTAGATTTATCGTTAATCTCTGCAGATCCAGCTAGCTAGTGATGCAAGCAATAAAAAACCTGCAATTAAAGGATTGGGATCCTCAATGTTATCAGTCATGCAGTGTTTGATAATGGCAGTGATTGTAACACAATCTTTCCTCTATCCTATAACAACTGTATTATGTCTCCAGAGATATCACACTTCCAGTAATAATAGCTCTTAGCTATTTTTCCTGCATAAGGTCTATTAAAAGCTGTGCTCTTTCCTTGGAGTATTTTCTCTCACTGACAAAAATGGCATAAAATATAGTTAAAATAAACCAAAATACATCAACGCAACACTCTGTAACTCTGTAAACTATACTTCTTTTCAAAGTGTGACTAGAGCATAGAGAGAAAAGGGATCATGATTCAGTTTGGCATATAAAGATTACATATTTATAACTTTGAAAAGAGTTGCGTAAGTTAAATGAGACTCGAGATAACAACACAGTAAAAATGCACCCAAAATAGCCACTAATCCATCATTCTAAACATGTATTTAAGTAGACAAGGTAGATAATGTGATACTTCTTATTGGAACAAGAATATTTTAGAAAGTTCAAGCTTGACGGTCCAGAAGTTCCTCTTCTGAATGTATTATTATAAAGATTAGATTAAATATTCTCATTTTAATAAATATATCAGGTTATCTGTACTATCTTAGATTGAAATTTCTTGTTCTTAGACCAATAGTGATACAGATATTCAAATTTTCCATTATTTTGACCAAACCTCATGGTATTTAAAACACCTCTTCGAGAAAAAAAGTGAAGCACAGCTAAAAGGCAATTTTACACAGCAAATTCAAGGCTGATTCTGAGTCAGTCGGATCCCTGACTAATAGAACACCCCACTGAAATCTGAGAGAAATTAAGGTCTGGTTTTATTTTGTCAGAACTGGGGAGTACAACTCAACTCATTTTCTAAAACTTGAACCCTCTTTTTTCTGCTCAGACTTACACTCCAACTTCATCAACCAATGGTGCTGGTTTAAACGTAAACTGGCAGGAGAAACGAACCCACCACGAGAGAGATTATAGGTCAGAGTTACAATTTAATAAAAATATTACAATAAATGCAATAGCACAAAGAGCAAATAGTTTTGACTCACAAAACCCAGAAGTATCACCCAGCCCCCTGGGACACAAACACAATGGTATTTGTTAGCCCCTGTTCTGAGCCCCATGTGGTCCCCCCAAGTCCAAAGTAAAGGAGGTGAAAAACCTGTCGCAGTCTGATCGAGAGTGGTGGTCTCCTCCTGTCAAGGTTCTGGTCTTCCTCTGGATCTGCTAAGTGGTTCCCAAGTTCCCAAACCCCTAAGATTATATCCCCTCAGGTCCAGGTGGGACTGTCCAGTACCTCCCTCAGGGTGGGGAATTACACAATGGGTGATCTCACTCTGAGTCATAGGGTATTTTGGAATCATTGATGGCCCATTAGCAGCCATGATACCTCAGGCTGGGTGTGGAAGTGCTAATGACTTCCTAGGAGGGAGTTACCACAGCTGTTATCTCACAGGCTTCTTTCACACCTAACTCACATCCTGAGAGGTTGGGTGTGCCCTGGGCAGCTGCTGCAAATGGTCCATTGTTAACAGTTCATGGGAAATGGCAAAGAGGGTTTAGAATACACAGTTTTGGTCACAGCCACACAGTGATAAACTGGTCCCAGCTTGCTGAACTGGGACACAAATTAATCTACAAATAGGCAAGATGGGTGCATGGAAGAAGTGCAATAAAAGTTTTGGCTTGTTAGGAGCCTGTCTTTTGCTGGGATTTTGGGTTTCTTACACACAGACCTGGAATTTGCAGACTGCTGAGCTACTAATTACACCACTTAGTAGACTATCTCCTATACTGTCTTCTTAATGAGCAGGTCTAGGCCTGAGAATGCAGGAGCTTTAATACTCCTCTGGAGCTTCACTGTGGATTTCACTTTCCTCCCAGGCCCAGGAGTTTGGGCTCAAAGGTGTATTTTAATTCCCACACACACTGATGACTTAGCTGACTAATGGGATCAGCCCACAAGTTTTATTCTACAGGATAGAAAATGGCCTTAAATGTTCAGTCCAGCTGATTACAAATCTGCTAATATTACCAGTGGATTAAGTAGGCCATCAAAACTTGGCAAGCACCTTGAATTCAATAATAATCAGGCTGGAAAATCCATGAGCTGAATCATCAGTAAGAATTATAGGATTGAATTTCATGGCTTTTGATGAAGATAGCATTGAGAGAAGAAGCTTTATTGATGCAAGTTTTGGATATGTTTTGGCCCAGCTTTATGCATGTTAGATTGCCTTGTACTACGTAGTTCTACATTCTTGTGTGAACAACTAATAGATGTATAGATTTACATTAAATATTTCAATAAAATTACCCTTCCAAGCTGCCATTAATTCTCCAAGAAAACAGTACAGTTCAGCTCCAGCTCTGCTTGCTCTTGTGAAAAGCTGCCTAAAGTCTATCCACGTGGCTACAAAGGAGTTTTCTTTCCAAGCCTGCTCTTATAAGAAATGTACAGTATGGTGTTGAAATGTTTGACAGTACAAACACATCAGGACTCTTTCTTCACCACTCAAACCACAGATTAATTTAGCTATGTAAAAAGGCCAGGCACATTATGGTAATGGTGTCCTAAAAGGAACATGGCCAAACCATACTTGATTTTGATTCAGCTAATCAAGAACTTTCTTGGTATCCTTTATGCCATGGCATAAAAGACAGGAAAACATGAATAGAAGAACAACAGAAAAGAGTTTTTACATAAAGCTGTAGTCCAGAGGTGCTCTGAAATATTTAGATGACCGGTAAGAAGAAAGTAATTTCTTCTATCATTTTTTTAAATCAACCTCATAAATCTGATTTTCAATCAAAGTAACAGGCAGAGGGAACCCAAGGGGGACTTTTATGTGTACAAATATTCATGCAATGTTTCCCTTTTTTGGTAGATGGGGCACTTTTAGTGGCCATGGGTGGATTTCATGAAGGATTGAATGTGAGTTCAAATTCAGTAATTACTGTAACCATGCCAAGGAGGAGGAAGAGGATGGTGTTTCCCCAAGCTGTGAATAGCAGTAATTCTTCAGTGTCATGACAAATATGACGTTTTTACAGAATCTTTGTACTCTCAAAATCAGAACAATGGCAGCAACCAAGCCAATAGGGAAGATGTGTGGATGGAAACTTTTAACTGTAACCTTTATTCATTTCAAAATATTCTGACAACAATTATGTTCTGTAAGGAGTGGGAAAGTTTTATCATTGCCTAGTTTTAGCTCCAGGGGGTGGATTAGAGCCTTAACCTTTGGGCTGGGAGAACACCAAGCCTCTTTCCTGGAACTGGGAGTCCATCTCTCAGCAAAGTCAACTCAAATTCTCATTATTAAAGAGCAAATGGGAGAGGTAACCTGCCTACAGGCACACAGAAACTGTTTACCATTACTGTGCAAGGATCATTGCAACTGTAGCTGAAGAAGGTTGGGAATTGAGTTTATTGGTTTTGTTCTCCTATGCTTTATTTCCTTTTTCAAAAAAAAGAACACATTCCACTCTGGGCCATTCCCTCCGTTGGACTTGTTGAAAACGCTACAACAGGTGTCTGCCGTAAGGCACTGCAGGGTAATCCCATCAGGGGTCATTTGTGTGAACCAACACGCTGGATGCACTACCAGTAAAACTAATGCCTATTTGTTAACAAAAGGTGAACACTACCAATCAGGAGGTTGACTGCTACACTTTCTCAGAAGTGCCTCTGGGAGGAGCAGACCTCTCCCAGGCTGCTAAACTGATGGAGCTCTGCTGCTGTGTGTCCCAAGCCTGCCTAGACTTGTCACCCCTTTTTTTTTGCAATTGCAATCTCTTCAGCTATCAGGACAGTCACTAGTAACCAAGTTTTCCATCCCAGCTGGATTTTTAGCAGTCAGTAGGAAAGCAGCAAGCATCCAGGAACTAGGGGAACAGCAGTACTGCCAGTGCCTTTTATTCATATAACTGAGAGCATAAATCAGTTTCAAGTTGCACAGTGAACCACGATGTGGCCACCATGCTTTGTAGAACTAGATATATAGCAAAATATTGACTTGCTTCAGGGGATTAAAAATGAGAACAAGCAGACTCAGTTTTTCCTTCCTCTTGGAGTCCAATGAAATGATCAAATATGATGAGTCATTTAGTAAGAACTTCATACTGAAGTTCTTCTAACTTCAGTAAAATTTCCACTAATGTGTAAAAGTCTTCAATTCTTTAGACCATTGTTTTACTAGAGCTAAAAGCACTTGAAAAATGGATGAAAGAACATATGAGATTTATGGATGGGATGCAACACTGGCTTGCTTTACTTATTTTCTGTTTCAAATAAGTCCACTGTCCTGCTTTTATCATCCTGCATCTCCACAAAAAAAAAAAAAAGGGAGATTTTCTAACTTGCTTCTGCTCCATTCATTGCTTCCAGCAGTTTCACTGACAGTATATTCTTGTGTTTACTATCCTTATGGGAAGTATTTCTTTTTCTCAAGTCCCAGCTTTTTAGCTTCTCAGTCTTTATTGCTTTTACAGTATCACTAGTGTTGAAAAAATACACCAACACACACACATACACACACAAAAGACAATTGCTTCTCCCTCACTCTCATTGATCCTTTGGGCATCAGCTGGACTTTCTTCCTCAGTTGTGACTGTCACTGAGGTTAAGTGCATGAATAAAAAGACACAGGAATCAGAATTACACAGAACATTTAAAAAAAAACAAAACCCAAACAAACAAACAAAAAACCCCAAAAAAACAAAAGAAGAAATTTAAACTTCCTTCAGATTTTATAATCCTTTCTTGGGAACCGATTTCAAACACAGTGTTAATTTTATTGCACAGCTCTGTGCTTCCCCATAATGATCAAACTGTACTGAATCTAGACTTTTACTGCCAAGAGTGTATTGTTTTGCAATCCAATATTTCAGTAGTTTGTACTGACCTTGCACGTCATGATCAGTAGGAACACCAGTTCATTTCACTTTTGCATATAGTTTGAGTCACAAACTCTTATCAGATATACAATACTTACTGACACAGAGCCTTTTATTACGAGCTGTCCAAGTGAACCAGCTTTCAAAGGTTGCTTTGCTGATCCTCAGTCATTATCACAGTAAAGCAGAGTAATGTAAAGCAGAGAACTGAATTGTTCTATCATTTAAAAATATATCTCTGCAAGCTTCTTAGGATCCAGATCAACTAATTTCAAGCCACAGCTCCTTTGAGAAGACAAATAATCAGGAAATATGTAATGCCTACTATTATTACATTATGTAGATTAAGTCTAATTTATTAATTAATTGCACCTGTGACATTGCAGAGTTAATAATCAACAAAAATGCCATGAAATGTGACACTGAATGCTCAGTGATGCTCAGTGGACTGCAGTCAAAGGAACTGCTTTGAGGGGGAAAAAAAGAGTGCTGGATTTGCATTTGCAAAAATACATTTGTATTTGGATTTTTGGGTATAAATAAAGGATGCCTCATTCATCCTCCTCAGTCTGGAGCACAAGAAATATCTCAAAAAACTTCATGTTGCTGTAATCCTACACACTACAAAGAGCCTATTGAATTAATTAATTTATGATATTCCTAGATTCAATGCCTGAAAGTTCCCTCCAGGATTTCCACATGCCATCATCTGGGAGTGCCCAAGATGCTGACCCATCATCCTTTGTTCAGCCTTATGACCATCATCTCCTTTATTTGCATTTCTGATGATAACGTGAATCTTTAGGTGAACTTCGACCTTTTGACTTCTCTTGAGCAAGAGTACAGGATCCAATTCTTCTACTAGTTACATCCAAACAATCCTGATGATATCAGAAAGGCTTGCTCTAGAGTTTATGGAAAGAGACTGCTAAATGTGACCTTTAATCGGCATTGTAAGGTAGTTCAAACAACAAAAAAAAATCACAACATAAAACAGATTCAATAGTAAGTTGCTAACAATTACCACCACAGCAGGAAAAGAAGGCTTTATCTCAAAAGGCAAATGAAACCACCTGACATCAGACAAAGAACAGTTCACAAGTCCTCATCACCATGACACTGAAAAGCATATCAGAGCATTCACCTGGCATTCTCTATAGGAAGAACTGGCAGCGGTTAACTGGTAGCAGGTCTACATTGCAATCAATAGCTCGGGCTGGCATGATCACCTTTTGCTAAGTATGTTTGCAAAGTGCAGTAGAAGTTAATATTCAGTGAAAGTTCAATAGCCACCGTTGATTCAGCATATTAGTCCACAGCAGGAGATTTTCCTGTTATTTTGCAAATATGCACACTGACAAAACACAAGATAGCAAATGTCAGCCATGTGCTAGTGCACGTTTTAATCCAGGCTGTCATTGCATGGCAGATGCAGTGGAGACTGAACTTGTCCTACTCCCTTCATGTAATTCACCATTAGCAACAATTCTGGATTCCATACAATCATTACAGTGAGAGCACTGAAGCCTCTCTGCACAGGCAGCAATATGGCGAGTGAGCCTGGTTTGAAGCCTCATAATGCCACTACTGTGATGCCCACCAGGGCAGGTGCATGGAAGAGCAGCACACAAGGGCTGACACTGTGCATCCAACAGGCCAAGCAAGTATCACTCCAAGAGGTATCCTCTGTTTTTGACCACAAAATGGATGCTCTGAATTTCCAGAACTGGAAACAATGAGAGCTGCAGGTTATGCAACTTCAGCTGAACAAGATCAGCTCCAGACAGAAGTACAACCATGTTCTTTCATTCTGTGTGAACTTATGAGGGTAATAAAAGGCTCAAAAAAAAAAAAAAAAGAAGTCCATTAGCATTTTAATGGTATGTCAGATGTGCAATAACTGTGTTCAGCAGACAAGAGGGTAGTGCAGCTCCCATGGACTCAGCTAGAGGGAGGCTCCTTCCTTGATATGTACCATCACAAGCTCTTCTTGCAGCTCTGCCAAACTTACTCCACAAAGGATGTAAAGGTATTAATCTGGGGAGTACTATCACTCCTTGCTACAATAAAATATACAGTTTTCTCCACCCTGGAAAAGAATTTGGCCAAACTTGGGGAAAAAAGTGAGAATTCCTGGCCTTCAGTGTTCTTTCCACCTGAACTCAATTTTTGAAAGCACCTCCACAGAGCTCCCCTCAATCAACAAAGGAACACAGCCATGGTGCAGTGCCAAGATCTCCTTCTGTTAACACAAAAGAACCACAGTGGGATTTGTTAAAAGTTACAGGTGAGTCACAGGTTTACTCTTTGGTTAAAGACTTAAACAAAGCTGTAAGGTGGGACATAGATTTGAAATTTGGCCAGGGTTCTAGTTCAAATGAAAGGGCACCAGATTTAATCCTAAATGGCAGAAGACACTTGAGGTCATCATTTTCATAATCTTTTTGCTGTTTCTCAACAGCTCCAGTTTGTGATTTGCTGTGTATTTTTTCTGCTTAAAGACTGAACAGGTCTAGAGGTTCCTCAATTGTACCTTGCTTACCCAAATTCCCAGCAGTCCTGCCTTTTAGACCTCTAACACTTACTCTCTGTGCAGAAATTAATTCAATTACAGGAAAAATATCAAGACTCTTAGAAGATTAAAACACCATTAAAAACCTTAAAAACCTTGATAGGTCTGTCAGGAAATAACATATGACCCCTTAGTACAGAAATACCTTTCCTCCAGCTGTTTGTTGGTTTGTTCTTTTTTAAAGAATAGATAATCTTATTTCCCTACAGAGAAGAGATTTTTCCATTGTTTTAACTTAGCTCTCAAATTGCACATGGAAGAAAGATAATATCTAATTATGTACAAAGTGAAAATTGTTTTAGTTTCTAATGTAAACTTTGAATTGCCATGTACATCAGTGCTACCTACAAAGTGATGAGTTCAGTTGACTCTTCTAGTGGTTCTCTAAAGCTTCCACAGCAATATAGCTCAGCAGCAGCAATAGATGCAGAGAATTTGCACAAACCATGAAAAATAAATCTGTGCAGAAACTAGCTGATTTTATCTGCTTCTAAAAAGCCCAAAACTTAGACCAGATTTGAACAAAATAAAGAAGGTATACATAACATTTGTGGAATACAGGTGTGCTATATTCTAAGTGAAAGTTCAGCTCTGGAGTTAAAAACTTCACAACTCAAACCCCAGTGCTGGAAGTGATACAGTCAAGCCTTTGAATGTGGAGTAGTACTAACTCCTGGTAAAGCAAACTGTCTTGCATGACTGTAGCTTGCTATCCATTACTATAAAATATCATTTTTATCAGTACTTTACAACTATTGTCTCACAATACCACACACAGTGGAATTTAAAGAAACATCATAAGGTCAAAAGTTTCTTCCCCTCTGCGAAGATTCACCCAGAAGAACCACAAATGAGGAAGGACTTGATTGCAGCCTTCCAGCACCGGAAGGGAATTTACAAGAAAGATGGAGAGAGACTTTTTACAAGGACATGGAGCGACAGGACAAGGGGGAATGGCTTCAAACTGAAAAGGTGTAGGTTTAGATTAGATATAAGGGAGAAATTCTATCCTATGAGGGTGGTGAGGCCCTGGCACAGGTTGCCCAGAGAAGCTGTGGATGCCCCATCCCTGGAAGTGTTCAAGGCCAAGTTGGATGGGGCTCTGAGCAACCTGGTCTACTGAAATGTGTCCCTGCCCATGGCAGGGTTGGAACAAAATGATCTTAAAGGCCCCTTCCAATTCACACAATTCTATGATTCTATGAATTCAGGCCTAACACTGCAGTCTGCATTTGGTTATGTCAATTCTGAAAACACACAGAAATAGAATAAAATTATCATTGTTTTTCTGCCTTATTGTATAGGAAGTGATTGGTGCTACAGCTATTTAACAGAGAAGTCTGCATTAAACAAGCAGTCACAAAAATGATTCAAATTAACTTAATTTGACCAAAAGAAAAAGCATAGATGAACTCATCATACTTGCTGTTGTAATTTATAGTTGATACACAACTACATTACAAAGCTTTGTGCTCCAGACATTTAGTTTAGAGAGGTAATGAGCATGTACACCTCTGATTTCCATGGAGGCAGTGGATATTCAGCACCGCTCAGAAATAGGCCAAGAAGCTTAAAATGAAGAGAGTAATCAGTCTATTATTATGTGAGGAATTGCAAGACTGAAAATGGAATTATACAACTTGAGCTTACTTTTAATCCCTGAAACCTGTCATCATCTAGAGGGAAGTGATTTTGCAAAATCTTACTGTGTATTGGTTGAAAATTTCATCAATCTGTGATATAAATTCTGGGGGTTTATTTTTGTTACAGTAGCTTCATTTCTTTACTTTGATTCATAAGCAGTGGATTTCAGACCCTGGCTATAAAAAGAGAGATATGTCCCAACTGTCTTCCCACACATGGGAGATGTCAGCAAAACTCATAGCAAAACACAACCTGTGTTAAAAAGAAAAAAAAAGGTAGAGTAAGTAACAGATCCCCAGTACTACAAATACTACCTTTCAGAGATTTCAGAATTGTTCATAAAAACATAAAATAATGCAATGCATTCTTCTCTGCTATACAGTAAGGGACATTTTATCCTGAGTATGATACTTTACATCTAGATTTCCAGGTAGTTTAACATGGCTGTTATCCAAGCTTTACAAGAGAGAGAGCTGCCAACATAACACCTGGCTCAGTGTCTCACAGCAGATCAGTGGCAGAGCATGAAACTTATTTGAGATCTCTTGATTTTCAGAGATTCCTTACTGGATTTGACACTTTAAGAAAATTAGATAGGTTCCTGAAAATGAATTTAGAAAGCTCAGCATCTGTTGACATTATTAATTAAATGAAAAATGGCCATATCAAAGTTTTCCAAAGTTGCCTTGAACACTTTTCTTACAGCAGGTAAGCTTAAGAAAATTCCCAGCATATCCCTACTAAGCAGAAGATGAAGGAAAAAAAGAAAGACTCTGATAGCCCCCAGGAACAGAAAAAAAAAAGAAACCCAAGAAAACAAAATACAGCAGCTGAGACAAATCAACAGCCTACAGTGTTGAGGGCTGAAATCATGTTTTTCTGATAGCTTCAGAGGATACTGTGAATAATTGGCAACTTCATTGATTCTCCAAAAGAACAGCTTTCCAAGACTACAGTCAAATTGTAAAGGAATATGTTCCATATCCTGTCCTTGCTGGAGGAACACCTGTCTTTGTGGATGCTTAACCCAGGCTGGATACCTCAATTTACACAGCAATGAAATCTGTCATTTAAACTAAGCTCTCAGTAGAAATCCAAGACTGTGGGAGAATCTGAGCTTGGATTTGGCTATTTACTTAACTCAAAATCCAATAAGCGTGTTTCACTGCTATTTTAATCCAGGTTAACTATACTCCACTTATCTGTAGGACAAATACACTGCTGATATAAAGGACAGTAAAGCCGTTTGGTACCATAGTGTATGTCCACAAGATTAACTCAGGACCATTTTGAGTCACATGTTAATAGTATCATGATAAAACCAGGTCCTGTTACTGTTGGAGCAGTCATTATTTCAGTTTTCCAGTTTGCTTTAATATTTGTTTTGGCTAATTCATAAGCTTATTTCAGAAGAAAAACTTTATCTCAATGGCTGATTTATGGGAGAATTCCATCTGCACTTTTGGGGAGAATTCCATCTGCACTTTTTTTTTGGGGGGGGGGGAAGTATCTAAATTATATTCCTGAATTATTCAAAGTAGCTACTAGGACCATTTCCCCACATCTTTTATACACCCTGAACACCATTGTCTCATCTCAGGGCAAAACCAGCCTCTAACAATCAGTGTCATCTTGGCTGATCCCTGACAGTGTTGAAGGCCAGGCAGGATGGGGCTCCGAGCAACCTGGTCTACTGAAAGGTGTCCCTTCCCATGGCAGGGGAGTTGGAATAGATGATCTTCCCTTCCAACCTAAGCCATTCCATGAATCTGTGATTCTATGTCAAATTTACAGAGATTATCACATAAAAGAAAGTAATCAGTAATAAGGATGGAGGAAGAAGGTGGGTACAAATGAAACTTCTTTTGCAATGTATCATCTGCTACATTTTGGAGAAAATTGAACAAAATCAAGCTTAAAGAGCAAAATCATAACTTTTTTTTTTTAAAAAATACATTTATGACTTGCTGGAAGGCCAGCAGCAACTCAAAGGAAACTCATTTTTAATAATCACAGTACACCTAAGAATTTCAGTTATGCTGGCTGGTTTGTTGTGAGTAGACTGCTAACATAGCCTATTATTAAGATTGCATAATACTTCCGATTTATATGAACTTGTTTGAAGTCCTGCAAAGTCATAAAAAAACTGAAGGCATTGAGACTCAAGCTCTCCACACTCAGGGTATGCCTCAGGCTGAATTTGTTGGGACATTTTCAGCCAAAATGCTTCAGTCATCTGTAAGGACAATTCAGTGAAATATATGTTATTACTTGACTCCCTCCACTCCCTATCTGTTTAAATAAAAAAATCAGGTAACAGTTTTTCAGGTTGTTTTAGCCTTTTGAACCATTCGTAACATTTTGAAACACTGAGATTGACAATGGGAAAGAAAGGGTCTTCCTGTGTCAGGAAGGCACACTGTTTCATCTCCTTGAACTGAGCCCTAATTTAAACAATTTTAAAAGCACTTGAAAAACCAGTTTGTACATGCTCAGAACAATTTTCTTTAATTCTGCAGTGAGAACTCCCTCAAAGATGTTGACGCTGAGCACATACCAGCATTTCCAGCTGTTGGAGGATGGGTATCTGTAGTGGGTTGGCCCCAGCATGATGCCAGGTGCCCACCAAAGCCCCTCTATTACTGCTCTCCACAACTGAGGAGGGGAAAGAAAATATAAAAGGCCAGTGGATCAAAATAAGGATAGAGAGAGCTCACTCAGCAGGAACTGTCACAGGCAAAACAAGGGGAAATTAGTTTATTAACCTATCAAGTCAGAATAGGGTAAGGAGAAATGAAAACTACATCTTAAAACACCTTCCACTCATCTCTTCCTTCTTTTCCTGGGCTTAATTTCACTCCTGATTTTCTGTGCCTCCTCCCTGACAGTGGCACAGTGAGACAGGGAATGGGGCCTGTGGTTAGTTCATCATGTGTTGTCCCTGCGGCTCCTCAGAGGGACGACTCCTCACACTCTTACCCTGTTCCCATGTGGGGTCCCTCCTATGGGAATCAGTTTTCCACAAATTTCTCCAGCATGAGTCCTTTCCAGGTGCTGCAGTTCTTCTCCAACTGCTCCAGTGTAAGTCCCTTCCAGGTGGTACAGTCCTTCAGGAATAGGCTTCTCCAGCCTGCATTCCCCACAAGGTCACAGTCCTGCTGGCAAATCTGCCCCAGCATGGGCTTCTCTCTCCACAGGTCCTGCCAGGAACCTGCTCCAGCCCAGGATTCTCATGGGGTCACAGCCTCCTTCAAGCATCCACCTGCTCCAGTGTGGAGTCTCCATGGGCTCCAGGTGGATCTCTGCTCTACTACAGACCTCCATGGGGTGCAGGGACACAGCTGCCTCTCCATAGGCTGCACCATGAGAATCTCTGCCAGTGTTGGAGCATCTCCTTCCTCTCCGTCCTCTCCTTCCTCATTGGCCTTGGTTTCTGCAGAGTTGTAGATCTCACAAATTCTTACTCCTTTCTCTGACTAAAGCTTCCACTGCACAGGGCTTTTTCTCCCCTTAAAAATGCTATCCCACAGGCACTGCCACCAGTGCTGGTGGGCTCAGCCTTGGTCAGCAGCAGGTCCGTGGTGGGGCTGGCTGGCATTGGCTCTGTTGGACATGGGGAAAGCATCTGGCAGCTTCTCACAGGAGCCATTCTTGTGCTTCCCCCTTCACCACCCAAACCTTGCCAGGCAAACCCAGTACAGTACCTGAATGACAAGTATGAAGGTTGTACCCTGTGCTCTCCATTCCCCCACCTTCCAGCGCTGTGAGCAAGTAACCATTGACTGCAAAAAAAAAAAGAAAAAAAAGAAAAAAAAAGATTTTAGGGCAGAAAAAGAGAGGATTGGGAGAAACAGTTAGGACAAAAGTACCAGGGCTGGCTGAGGAGACCATGCTTTCCATATAACTGAGCAGACCACTGAGGAGAAAGAATTTCTGGTGTTTCAATAATCCCTCAGTCTGAGAGCCAGAGACAGAACAGAATATACTTTGCTTAACAAACACTGAGCAGTTTGTGCTGTGGAAACAGCATCTGCTTCATGAAATGAAATATTGCTGAGTTTTGGATGGGCAACAAATGCAGTCTTTGGGTGCTAGGGGAAAAGGTGGAGGGAAGATGTGTCAGTTTGGATTTGAATGAAAAAATTCCTGAGGCTCGAGAAAACATTCATATACTTGGAACAATGGTTCTTGGCTGGGTCCAGATTATAACAGACTTCTACAAGAAGAAAAGGCAAGCGAAAGTTAACCAAAACCTGAACTTCAGGTCTATGTGTCTCAACAACTGACTACTCATTAGAAATATAAATTTTAGCATTAGTCATTAATACTGTGCTTCGGTTTTATGGACACAAAATGCACTGAAATGATAAAATCCTGCTTCAACAGCCAGGAGTATAAAAAAGTGCAGGCCTTACATATTAAAATGTAGTCTGTATTTTCAATGCAAATCTTCCTTTGGCTTTATTTTGCCTGTGTACAAAATGGAAACTATATCAGCCCCTCACCTCATGGATTTGCTGTGGAGCTCGAATAAAGGCTGCACAGTGCTCTGACATTCAGTGATGGACACTGCCAAAACAAGAAAGAGGAGAAATAATGAATTCTGTCTTCAGACAGATCTTTACTAATGGGGTACAAAAGGCCTTGTGCCAAATGATGGAGTTTATTAAATTATTAAATAAAGATTATTAAGTGAGACCCCATTTATCCTGTGAACCAAATGAAGCAGCCATCCTGTCAGGAAAACAGCATAGGATCGCAAGAAATAAATAAACAAATGAAAAAATAAATAAACAAACAATATAATAATAATTAAATTAATAGTAAATGAAGTCCCCTATAAATGGCAAAAAAACCCCTAAATTAAAACTGCACAGGCAGGAACATGAAGGCAGGGAATTATTTCATGGGTTCTTCATTTTGCAGGCTTAAAAATGCTGAATTTTTTAAAGCCTCACTGTTAGTATTTTAAAATCCACAAAGAAGGAGGGGATAGTTTCTTAATGCACAGAATGCAGCCTTTTTCACTTGACTTGGCTCTTCTTTTAATTGACTGTGCAAAGTCAAAGCTAGGTCATGCTGTAATAACGAGCATAGACTTGCAGAGACTGCATATTCCCAATTGTATACAACCTACTCACATCTCTTATAGATCACTCCAAAATTCCTGACTCTACACTGGTACTTTAACAAGGGCCATAGTCAACTCCTCCCATCTCCATAAAGTGCATAGTACAGCAGGGACACTTTTAACATCCATAGCTCATTTTAATAAAAGGTGTCAAAGGAATTTGTTATAGTTTAAGCTGGCAAAATGCCAACTGCCTGGTACCCAGTCAAAAGGTCCACTCCCAGAGAAGGAGAGTGAGGGAAAAAACCAGAAATGAGGCTTTGGACATGGTGAAGTTCTTGTATTTATATAGAGAAGTGGAAAGCTTAACACCAACTATGAAATAGCACATAGTGACAGGAAACAACAACAGGCTCACCGAGGTCGCCCCAGCTAACAAGCAGAATTCTGAACCAACCAAACCTCCTCCCCAAAGGAAACCTCCCAGCAAGAGGGAAAAAGGAATTAACAGGAATATGCTCACTTCCCCAGGTAAACAGCCACGCAGACCGGCAGCAGGGCCTGATATCAGCAGTCAGGGAGTAGGAACCCTCCTGGTCCGAAGCATGGACCGAAAAGGCAGAAACTCCTCCCCCCTGGCTTGTTCTACTCCTCGACGCTTCCTAATGATGTCAGATGATATGAAATACCTCTTTGGCTGCTTAAGTCAGATGATACCTGTCCCCTCTAATCTGCGTCACGTCCTTTGAGGCCTGCTGAAAACTGAGGCCTAAAGGGGGACCTATGCTGACTAGAGCCAAAACTACTACAGAATTCCTGTTTATTCAGTGAGCCTTTTCACCTCTTTTGAGTCATTTTTTTTCATAGAGTTAAAAAGCATGACTGACAGAAGGATGTTTATATCTTTCCCTAAAGGGTGTTGAATTTTGTTACAGCTGCTTGTGGACTACTTTAAGGTATTCAGGGTTTAATAAAAAAATAAATAAACACCATCACCCCACCCCCTAAACAACACAGCCCTTCTAGAGTACAGAGCACTCATAGGAATTGCTTTACCTGTGTGGGAAATATATCCACCTCTGGATCTTAAGAAAGCAGCTGTTTAACGTTTCATATAAACACCACAGTGAGAAACAGGGCTGAAAGGAAAGGAAGTGATTGTGTCTAACTGCAGACAATTAGAAAGACAGAACACAATTAGCTCTAATGGAATTTTACCTCAAGACTGCCATTGCAAAAATGCAATGAGATGCTTACATTTCTAGAAACAGACAGAATTTTGGTTTTTTTCTATCACCCTAAACAATGCAACTCCAGCACGAACATTTTCTGAGGCAGATATTAAGTATGAGCTTAGAACAGCTTCTATTACAAATGTAAGAAGGAAATAACTTGTGGGTTTGCATTGACAGGTTTTTTTAAATCTAATGCAAGAAACTGAGGAACAGAACACATTCTCTACTGTTAGAGAAAGCCAGTGTTTTAATCAGGTCCTTAACGAGACTTCAATGAATCCATTTTTCATTGTTCATTTCTCTAAACTAGATATAGGGATGGCTTCTGACTTTTCCTGTTTTAAAAGCAACATTCCTCCACCAAAAAAATCCTCTAGAAATAAGAAAATAAAAGGAAACCTGAACAAATAAATCTGATGATGCTCACTTTCTTCATACAGTGAAAACAACAGCTTTTTCTTACATGGTCTCATTTCAATCAGATTATTGAAGAGTAAATGAAACTAAATAAATATTTCTGGATTTGAAGGACATTTATAACCCCGAGATGGAGTCCAAACTGTTCAGCATCAAAGGGGCATGAAGTCAGCACACAACAACAGTAAAAGTCCGGTTTGCAGATACCAAGCTTACCACAGGTGTTAGGAACCCACTCGTTTATACAGGAGTATTTTGGCATTATGTAGCTGGTAATTTGACAGTGCTTTCACAAAACACAGCTATTTATTTTAGCTGCATAATGGAAGGTGACACATCTGTTCAATTTATTCATTCCTGCCAATTTCCTTCCAGCCTTATTTATGAAGAATTTGGTTTTCAACATTTTGTCTTAACCTAAGAGAAAGAAAGGCAAAATATTGGCTCTCATCTTTCTGGCAGATCAGAGCAGCAGGAGAAGGAACTTGCCTATAAATTTGGGATTTTATTTTCAGATTTCTGGTTTACAAACCCTTTTCAAATTTGGGGCATTTTTTTCAGCTTCTCATAGAAGTCTCTCATTAATGTCTGAATTAAAAAAAAAGAAAGAAGAAGATAGAATATTCCACACCTAAAAACTGAAAACTGAACCTTGGATTTTTTTCAGTTTGCTCTTCTATGCAAAATAAATTAGGCTAAAGTAATAAATAACTTTTAAAGTTATGCCTTATATATTGTCCAAGCTGAATGCAATACTTTTAAATATTGTTACATCAAATTAAATGGAGAACTGACATGTTCCAAAATATATCTTTGTGCTGGTTTTGGCTGGGGTGGAGTTAATTTCCTTCACAGTAGCTGGTATAGGACTATGTTTTGGATTTGTGCTGAACAGTGTTGATAATACAGAGATGTTTTCGTTACTGCTGAGCAGGGCTTGCACATCATCAAACCTGCTCCTTTTTTGATCAACCCACCAGCAAGGGGGCTGGGGGGGCACAAGATGCTGGGAAGGGACACAGGTGGGAAAGCTGAGCCCAGCTGTCCAAAGGGATGTCCCACAACATGGAGCATCATACTCAGCATTTAAAGCTGGAGGCAAAAGGAGGAAAGCTGGGACATTGGGAGTGGTGGTGTTTGTCTTCCAAAGTCCCAGTTAGAAGTGATGGGGAAATGCCCCCCTGGGAATGGCTCGCTTGCCTGCCCATGGGCTGTGGTGAATCAATTCCTTGTTTTGCTTTGCTTGCATGCACAGCTTTTGCTTTCCATATTAAATGGTCTTTATCTCAACCCATGGGTTTTCTCACTTCTATCCTTCAGATTCTTTCCCTCATCCAACTGGTTGTGATGTAAGCAAATGACTGCATGCTAAGTTGGGCTTAAACCACAACAATCTTCCAGCTTAGGCTAGGGCAAGGCAACTAAGAAACTGCTCCATGAAAAATGGTAAAGAAAACATGATTTTACAGAATAATTAACCTGTAATTTACAATATTTCATCATCTTGGATTTCGAAATTGATTTCGTTTACAATAATCTGCTGTCAATAGTACATTATAGAGCAGAATACAGGTCATCACTCACCTCTTTATGTCTGCAGAACAACTTCCTATTTACTAAAATTTTATATTCTTTCACCTTCCATGAACCTGATCCTAATAATAATAATTAAAAAAAGTAAATGGGATCTACAGGTCATCAGCTACTGAGCAGGAAATATTTCATCAATATCCTCTTAAGACATGGGCATTTCTGTTTCCTGCATCCCAAAGTATCTCTGGAGTATTCTGTGACTAAGGCACAGCACAGGCATTCACTGAAACTACCCAGAGTACAATGTAGTTGGGACAGACAAATCTATTGGACAAAAAACTTCTTACCACTGATTTATACCAATTCAGTACTTACTATTTGCTTCCCTATTTACACTGAAATATTGACAACTGCGCTGAGAAAATAATGAAAAAGGCAGATCAAGAAAAGGCTTCTAGCACAAGAACCTCCAACAAACTTGGTCAGACATGAGGAGACGGAATATGCTGGGGGTTTTCATAGAGTTCAGGAAGTTACTTAGCAATATTTAAGTTTAATATAATTGTCTTTCAGTATAATAACCCATTTCATAGGCAATGAATGAAAATTTTTATAACGTCTGCTGAAATTAATTTTACCGTTTTTTTTTTCATATAAACTTGTCAATCCGTTTCTTTCAACATGCACTGCACACCTGAGATTTCATTAAACAGCGTTAAAGAGGAGATTCATGTTTTCAACTTATAAATTTTGTTCTCATGGTATTCTATCGAGTAAGTGTAGATTTCACACATTGTAAGAAAGAAAGTTACACACATTCATTATGATGTTCTGATTGATTTTATTCTCTTCAGCCTCTGCTTAAAACTGTTGGGGGAGGAAAAAGTCAGTAGAAAAGTATCCATACTCTAGAATGGGCTGTGGAGGCTATTTCTGAACGATTTAAAATTATCTATTCACCTGAAGAGAATTTTGAACATTTTTATCTTCTAATATTTCATACTGTTATCCTGGTCTATCATGATTTCCATATAGAGCACACCTGGAGAGCAAAAAAATGGTGTTTTGGAGTATGGTTTCAAGAGAAGGAAATACATTTTATAACCATGAAGGTGATTACACACTATGCAGGAAGCTAAAAAACAAAGCTTCCAATACCTTCAAGGTATTCTATCTTGATTTTAAAACAATAATTTTTTATCAGTCTCCTCTCCAAGCTATAATTCTTCCTGTGGTAATAGACATATCTATGCGAATAAACTTTGCAAGACTGAACCTTCAACTCTGCAAAATTGCTAACAAAGCTGTGAACGACTTTCCACATGGGAATAGTCGTCTTGATCTCATTTCAGCACTAGCAACAGACTGCAGAGGTAAAAGTCCAATGGGGTCATCCTTGAAGTTATTCAGATACACAAGTCTATTTAGATCAATGCATTGATTTGCAGTCTGGGAAATGCCATTAGTTGTTCTTCCATATAAACTTCTGAGGAGCTCAAACATGCCTTTATTTATTCAATTAATTTAGGAAGTACAGAATCTTTATTTTTCATGCAAGAATAATTCCCACTCCGTAGTCCCAGATGTTTTCCTGGATGTAATTTCAATGTTGTGTCTTATTTGATGCTTTTGATTAAATTTGTAATGCATTTAAAATATCAGTATGTCCAATCAAGTGTAAAGAGACATGTGAAAATGAAGTGATTGATGCAATGGGAATTAAATCCTACACTGCCTTGTCACCTATTCTTTTAGGAATGAATTTCATTTACAACTTTAACTTCTGTCACACATCACCAGCCATGCAAACAGACTAGAAAACACATATTGTACCCTCACTGAATGTGGATATGGATTGTAAACCATTTATTATATATTTTTTAAAAAATTACTTCTGTTTTGTTGTTGAGGTACAGCTACTCCTTCCTTCTTGAAAAGTAAGAAAATGCATAAAATTAGCGCTTCAATGATTTTGTAGAAATACTGTAATTAAAATTTTTAAAGCTTCTTCAAAAAGTGAACTAACTGGGCAGCAGACTCTAGAAAGTCTGTTGGAATCTGTTATTTCCAAAGCATCATCATACTGACACTCAAGCAAATTTTAAAAGAGGAAAAGCCTCTGTTAAAATGGAGGGCTGGGCAAAAACAGTGAACCAAACCTTAAGCCTTTTAAATTAAAGCAACAGAATGAGGCTCATGTCAGTGAAACAGTTAAAATAAACTGGCTGAAGATGTCATTCACTATCTAAGGAAAACAAGCTAGAATGGCATGGACAGGAATAGTAAGAACAGTTTCCCACCACATCTCTGTGCTTTATTTTCACTTGCCTTCCTTACCCATCAGTGTGTCTGACTCAGTTAAAAGAATTTCTTCCATTTAATTTTGTTTTTTAATATGGTGGACTTGCCCTACATATACAAAATAATTACAAGGGTTAGGGCAAGATAAAACCCACCCATACCAAAACCTAGCTCTGGTACAATGAAATGCCGAAACAAGCACTGCAGCCAAAATTAAGGCTAGGGATGGCAAGGGTGCATGTGTATGTGGTAAAGGTGGTCAAGCAACACTGTGTGTGTCCCTGCCTCAGCTGTGCAGTGTTGGGGTTATTCAGCTCCTTTATCCCGGTATATCAGGAAGGAGCCACGTACTAGAAGTGTCAGCTGAAGAGCAAGTGCTGCCTACAAAGATTCAGGGCAGCTTCTGAGGATGCCTGCAGCACTGAAATGTTCCTCTCTGGCTGGGAAGGGCCAGCCTCGAGGCTGGAGCTTCCCATCGGAGGCTGTCAAGGCTGACATAGTGGATTTTGTGGTCAGGCCATCTGGCCACTAGAATGACATAATCTACCCTGCTCATGCAGTCAGGCAGGAAGCATGAAGCCCGCTCTTGCTCTGGGGAGAAGAGAGTGCAGAATAAGGGACTGGGCTGAAAGACCAGCTGGTTGATTAACTTAAAGGAGCACTGACACATACAAGCTGTTCTAGGCTGCATCTTTCTTTGAGTTTATTTACATGTGCTTTCTTCATCACAGGTAGTATAATGGAAGGTAACACAAAACTGATAATAGCAAAAGGCCAGTAAACAAACAATCAAACATTTACACATCATCTACTTGAAAAGCCATGTTAGAAAGGTGGAGCCACTAAAGGACTTTGGCAGTCATCTTTGGTGCTTGCTTAATTCGTAACAGGAACAATGCAGAATTACTTAAATCTCATCACACTTTCTAGGCATCATTCTTGGCTCACAGGAATTAAGTTACACAAATAATCTTGATATCTGTAATCCTTCAAGGAAAAGCCATTTTGATAATACCTGGAAGCACTTGCACTAACTTTCATTACATAGCAATCCTGGATTACAAAATTAATTTTGTGCAGTTTTGTTCCTTTGAATAATATAGTAAATAAAAATATAACACAAACTTTTCTTAGCTATTACACTTCTATATTTCAGTTAGGTTGAACTATGTATCCTGTCCTGAAATAAAGGTTGTCACAAAGAGGCAGCACTGGACAGGGCAGACGCAAGACTCCCAAAATAATTACTCTGACAGGAATTTTCTCCTTTCCTTTGATATTAATGTGACTGTAGCTGCTTGATGACAAGCTTTTTCCTCTTCTCAAATCAAAATTCTCTTCATTTTCATAAGGTCACAAGCATGTGTTTACAACCTTGGAGTCTATTGTCTTGAAAATGTTTATGTGGACTCGTTTGTTTGTTTGTTTTGTTTTGTTTTTTAAGTCTTTATGCAACAGACCTGTTTTGAAAAAATACAGGGGTAGCAGAAGCCAAGTAGTTGTATTTACTAAGAGTACAAGGCAAGTGGAAGATCTCTTGCTGTGGCAAACTTAAATCCAGAACAGAGACTATGCGACAAGATCCATGAGAAACTTTAGGAGCTGCTATCTCCATTCTTGAAAAATTAGCATACCTTAATAATTTTACAGGTGGCTATCCACTGGTATCCAGTATATATTCACATTCTTATCAGTGTTTTTCTCCCCAACTCTATCGCTGGAGACCTAAAAGCAGAGAACTGGGGAGGTCAGGTCTTGGGCTTTAAGGTGAATATGCTGCTTCCTGCTCCCTCCATCCAGTGCTAGTAGTTTTCACAGGACAAGCAGCAAAAGAGAAGTCAGCAAAAGCTGGATCAGCCCTCAAAGTATTCTTTCCATCTGTGCATTGCTGCACAGCTTTTGATCCCTTTTTTTTACCATTGTTTTACTAGCTTTGGGGATTCACTGTGATATGCAGGACATTTGTTTTACCTTAAGGCCTGAACAGCTGGGATCAAGAGGACTGGCATTTCACATTTTCATTTTTTAAGAAAGATCCATAACTCCTGATCATAACACAGAGCATCAGGATGGCTCAGAAAAAAAGGAAGGAAAAAGATATTTTTCAGGCTAATTTCACAATTTGAACGGGAAGGGAGAAGGGAAATTACTCTCCAGTTTAAGATTTTTATTAATCCACAGGCAAACAACACATTTCTGCTACAGGTCAAAAAACCACAGTTGCTCTTGCTATGAATAAACCTCTGCAGAGAAAGATGCTGTTTTCCATGGATGAAAATTCTTCCTCCAGAACTACTGGGAATTGAAGAAGTGAAGATATGCATGTGATGCTTATTTACATCACAAAAGAAAGTTTAGGTCTGAGTATCAGAATGCTTGATGAGACTTTAAGACACTGTTTATGCAAGTCAGATTTACATGGGCAGTTCTGCAGATTTTGTTGGATTAATTGTCACTACAGATATGTGTAAGTGAAAGGTAAGGAAACACTAGAAAATACAGTTGCTGTCCAAAAGAAACCACAGTTGTTCTTTGACTGCAATGTATTTTCATCATTCATTGAGATGTAATTTCTTCAATGGCTTCAGGGTTAAAGAAGCTGAAAATTTATTTCTGAGAGTCACAGCTCAAGTTCTCAGAAAACACGTGGCATATATTTCTGCTATTTCATTTACCAAGAGGATGCATTCAGAGCTAGGTAATAATGGAAGAACCATGTAGGAAAAAAGTCTTTACCTGGAGAATTCAGAGGTGAAAAGGGAATAACCCATTAAATTCTCTTGGGCCAATTTCTTTGTTGATATAAGAAAGGCAAAGCATGTTCACCAATTACAGCAGAATATATACCAGGGTCAAAAATAGTCTAACCAAAACAACCCACTAATAAATAAATACAGTTAGCACACTGGTCTCAGAACAGCTGCTGAAACAGAGACCACTGTGCCCTTTCTCATGTCCTAACAGATAAAAATATATACTTCTGTTTTACACTGCAGCTACCCATATCTAAATATGAAAACAGTGGGGAAAATGTGAAGAAATAAATTAAAAAGTATGTGTCTAGAGATGTCTGGGGCATTTAAGTGTAGAGATTTATTATCTTTTTTTTTTTTTAAGACATCAGCCTTTGCAAGAAGGCAGCAAAAGAGAGCAGTAGTGATTGCAAATCCATTTACTCCATTTCTTTCCAAAAGATTTGAATGAGAAATTCTCAGTAAGGGAGAGACACCTTCTCTGTGTCCTCACTTCAGGCAATTCAAAGGGGAAACAGCATCTCATCTACTGTTTACTTCCAGGCTGAACACCATGTTTCAAGTCTCTTTGGCACAGAGACTTCACTGCCTGAGACTCTGAGCTCCAGCAGCAGATTTCAAGGAGGGCCCAGTGGTCTCAGAAGACCACTCATTCTCCCCACTATGCTGCACAACCTACTGAGAGTGCAAATGTTCAACTTCATGTCTTCTCTTCACCAGTCTCTGTGGTACCCACTTTTTAGACCTTTTATCTCTTAAAAAAACTCCAGAACTTTTATGTTAAGAAGTTATTCACATGCCCCATATTCATGTGTCCCTTCAGGCAAATCTTTTTCTGGCTTGTTCAGAAAAAGCACTCTGGAAAATTTGTGACACAACCAGAAGAGCCCATGCCCTTTTGTTTATCCTAGATAGACTCCAAGGGAGTTCCGTCCATTTGAACAGCAAAGCCTCAGGGTCATGACTCCCTTTGTTATCCCAAAAACAGTTTTCAGAAGCTGCCCTCATGCCTGACTTTTTTGATAAAAGAAAAAGAGATTCAGAAATCACCTGCCAATGGCTACGTTCACTCAAAACAAAAAGTCTCTACTTTGAGGAATATGTTCTTCGGTGTCACTAATGACAGATTAAAGTGGAGAGCAAGGCAACCACAGGAAGGAGTTCTTGCTTCTGGCTATGACTCTATGCTGAAAGTTCAGACTCCTCAAGAATAAACAGACCGCTACACCTATTTATTTAGTGCTGAGAACTTTATGAACCTCTGTCACAGCTAAACAAAACCCAGAATAAATTTTGTAAAGTAGCCCAGGGAAAAAGAGTGGTCCTCCTTCTGTTATGTATTGAGAGATACTAATCTAATATTTAAGAGACAGGAACACCACAACCTGAAAGTTTCTGGATCACAATAGTGAAAATCAAAGCAATTATTTCTAATGCTACCTTTTTCTTTTTTTTTTTTTTTTTGTTTTGTTTTAAGCAGCAACTACTGGTATTAATTATCTCTGGCCCACATCAGCTTCTTCCTTGTGCTGAGGGATGTATAAACACTGCTTTTTGTCTGACTTGAAAGACTCTGGGCAAAGTGAAGCTTAAAGAGATCTACTGGGATATGTTGAAGAAACCTCTTACTACGTCTACAGCCATTTCCACCCTAGACTACCCTGGTGCACACAAGTCAGTCGTTCATTCCTGAAACACAGGTCACGAACACGGATAGCAGTAGACTAGGTTCGAGAGGAGGATCGGAAGTTCCTTCTGACATGTTTTTATCAGCCCACAAAGTTGAAAAGCTGAAAGATGGCTTTCAAAATCGTGAAACTAAAGGATATAAATTCACATTTTTACTCCTTAAGGAAAGAAGTCATTTAACAAAGCTCAGCAAATTCAGAGAAAATTAATTATACTCCTGTTCCAGATAGCATTGGATATTTTGAAGTAAGAAAGTTTAACAGAGTTGAACATAATATGTAGCAAGCAGGTGGTTCTTATTAAGATTGCTGATGTCATGCATTACTTGGAACTCACACAAAGCATGCAAGGAACATTGTGAAATGAAGTTAACAAGAGGGTCACACACTCTACAGCTTCTGTAGGCTGAGCTTCCAGCATGCCAAAGAGGTTTCCTGCCTTCCTCTCAAGTCTCTCCTCCAGCCTCCCCATCTGTCCAAATCACCCTCTGTTATAAAGTCTCCTTCCCCCTTCCCAGGGGTCTTTTGTCGTCCACACTTTTGTCACTTCGACTGTTAATATGCAAAATTTCTCCCCCTTCACTTGCACTGTCCCATTCCACAGCAGTGAGTCCTCCCCCATGGAGCACAGCACCTCCCCATCTCTGGCACACCAGGACCCTGCACCTCTGATGTTGCAGATCCCCCCTCAGGTCCCCAACCCATCTCTTACTACCTCCTTAGTGGCCTTGAACTCGTCTCAGTGTTCCTTCTTTCCTAGCAGTGGAATCTCCAATTTTTTTCTAGGCTACAAGGGCCAGAGAAATTTTCTTTTGTGCAGCCCATTTGTCCCAAACAAAAGAAGCCTCTTTCCCTGACAGTACATACTCCTATTAACTCCTCCAGTCCCTGCTGGTAGTCAAGCTCTCATTTTTCTTTACTAGGATGTTATCATTCCACATGCTATTCCTCCTCACTTTCTGGCATCTCCCATTTTTCCCTCCATTTCCTAACATCAACACTTTTGTAGGAGGCAGGCCCTCAAAATAACACCTTAAACAACCGTGAGGAAGGTGGCATTTCTACTCTGCTGTATCATAAAATCATAGAATCAATTGGGTTGGAAAAGACCTCCGAGATCATCAAGTCCAACCCTTGGTCCAACTCCAGTCCATTTACCAGATCATGGCACTCAGTGCCACGGCCAATCTGCATTTAAAAATCTCCAGGGATGGTGAATCCACCCCCTCTCTGGGCAGGCCATTCCAATGCCTGAGCACTCTCTTTGTGAAGAATTTTTTTCTGCTCTCCAACTTCAATTTCCCCTGGCAGAGCTTGAGCCCCCCGTGCCCCCTTGTCCTATTGCTGAGTGCCTGGGAGAAGAGACCAACCCCCACCCGGCCAGAACTTCCCTTCAGGCAGTTCCAGACAGTCCTGAGGTCACCTCTCAGCCTCCTCTTCTCCAGGCTAAATACCCCCAGCTCCCTCAGCCTCTCCCCACAGCACTTGTGCTCCAGTCCCTTCACCAGCCTTGTTGCTCTTCTCTGGCCCCACTCCAGCCCCTCAATCTCTTTCCTGAACTGAGGGGCCCAGAACTGAACACAACACTCAAGGTGTGGCCTCACCAACGCAGAGTCCAGGGGAAGGCTCACTGCCCTGTGCCTGCTGGCCACGCTGTTTTTGATCCAGGCCAGGATCCCATTGGCCTTCTTGGCCACCTGGGCACACTGTTGGCTCATGCTGAGCTTCCTGTCAATTAGTACCCCCAGGTCCCTTTCTGCCTGGCTGCTCTCCAGCCACTCTGTGCCCAGCCTGTAGCGCTGTAGAGGAACCATTAACTACATCTCTGACTCAAAAGCACTCCAGCTGTGGCTGTACTTGAGATAAAACAGAAGCTCCATGTGTCTCCCATTTTGTCTTATTATTTTTCTGTGAAATCAACAAGATTTTGGCTATCAAAACCTGTAACTTTCCCTTAAGTTTTGAAAGCATTTGGGTGGGATGTTCAGAACTTGCTGCTTTGCAGACATACAGAGAAATGCCACTGGGTTCAGTCTGTGGCCTCTTGAGCTGAGCCAAAACCAGAACAGAGGTCCTCCTGAAATAATTCCTCTCCAGCTGCAAAGTAAAATGGGCCTCTACTCAGTTCCAAAACACAGACAGTGAGGTTTCTGAAAGTGCATTATGTAAGACTTTAGAAAAAGAATGTGGCCTCTATCTCATGATCAAAGCTGACAATTAGACTCCACTGAATTTTGCATGAAACTGGTTTTCTGGATCCAATTTCAGGTCTTCATATTTACTGCGCTTTATATTTGCAGTTTTATGTAGGTCAGAGCCTGATCCAATCATCTGCAAAAGCCTGGGGTTGAGAGTTACTTTTAGGGTTCTTTACAATCCCATTTCATAGGTGGAGACTAACTATAAATTTGGAAACAGACACATATGCCAACTCTGACGTTCTGTTTTTTTGTTGTTGTTGTTGGGGTTTTTTTGTTTGTTTTTTTGTTTGTTTGTTTTTGTTTCAGAACATATCTGCTTATTTTAATTTGCAGTAAAATATTTCATAATCTTTATTTGGTTGGGGTTTTTTTCTATATAAGAGAAAAGGAAATTATGGCATGATTTAGAATTTTGTTTTTGAACTGGCAAACAAAAAGAAAAAAAAATAAACTGGAGCTGAGCACTTCAAAGACATTTTGTTCCACACAGATTTTTCCAGCCTGTTCTTTATGAAGTGAAGAATGTCTTTCAAATTGCCATAGAGCTGTTCTTTGAAAAGAAAAGGCCACTCATGGGATCCCTCATCCTGCATTAGTGAACTTACTGCACCCAGACATATACTTTGTGTTGTATATTTTGATTCTGCTCCATAGTGAAGAAGAGACCTGCTGCATAGCTGAATGTTCTAATAGCATAGTTCAAATTGTTAAGCTGTACTTGAAAGCACAATTTCTTTTGTACGTTTTCTCTTAACAATTTTCTGTTTCCCTTCTTCACATTCAGGAGAAGCCTCACAAACATTTATCCTGTGCTCTGGGCACATTTGATGTTCCTGTAAACAGACAGCAGAAATTATCCCCCTCAATTATTGCTGATGTGAAAAGAAGCCCGTGGGACCAGAAATAGGCCCTCTCAAATTTAAGAAATTTCAACTCTGGCATTTCTGACTAAAACTGATATACAGAAGGTTAGTCAATTATCCAGTTATCAAGGAGCTGTAAGAGCAAGACCAGCATCTCAGAATCTATTGAAAATCTGAGTTACCAAATCTAATGACACAATAATGAGAAAAAACTTCCGCTAATAACAGCTCCAATAAAGGAAAGCTTTCCTGGTCACTGCTTCATCTTTGTAGCTGCAGACCTGGTTTTATTTTCCCAAGCTACAAACATGTGCAAGGAAACACTCCTGATCAGAGAGACGGAAATTCAGTTTCATGTTAATTTTCAGCATATCAAGAGTAGGCTGATGTTGCTTGAGAGACTGGGATGTAACCACCCAAAAGTGAAGGCAATTGATAAATTCAACACAGAGGGAAAATACCTCATTTACTTACTCTTCAATAATATTCTTAGTGTGCTTGGAATCTTCCCAATGTGTAAATGCAAAGGAAGATAAAATTAACCTTCTATGAAGGAACTTATGAGAGCACACATAAGTAATAAGACCTAAAGAAACCAAAACCCTCTTGAAAAATATTGTCTGGAATCCCCCTTATAAGACACTAAGAATGAAATCACTTCACGTTGACTTTGCATTTTTCTCAGTCCTGAGAAGAGAGAAATTAATGTCCTCTTGAGGTCAAACAACAGCTCTAATAATACCATCAGGATTTTAAAAGCTCATATGAAAAGATCAAACTCCCCATCTGTATGGCACCTGGATTGCTGCACAGACTTCCTGGCCCAAGAAGTGCAAGTAACTCATCTGAAACTTGCTCAGGAGCTTGAACAGTAAGGAAATACTGGCACAAAATGGCACTTGACTGCACTGCCAACATCTGGAAGCTCTTCATGAGCAACAGCTGTACCTGTGTTGCCTGAAAAAAAAGCTGAGTTTCCTAAAAGGAGAAAGTAATGGCTGCTGTTATCAAAGGGCGAGCACCTGAGGAGCCAGAGCTTGGGCCAAGCCCAGGGGCTCAAAGTTTAGCTAAAGTCACTTTTGTCTATCTGTAATAAGCACTGCTTATTGTTCAAAATTAATTTGAAAAAAAATCAGTATGCCTTCTGCCATCTTCCTAAAGCCAAGGCATTAAAATTTTGGAAGGGAAGGGGTGAAAGAGAAAGCAAAACCACCTCTCCTCAGAAAATCTATCAAAAGATCCCACATGCAGTTATTTCACCTTTCCCTCTTGTAATTGATTTAATACCTTTACGTGGGATCTGTGTTTCTTCATCTCCCCCCACTAACTGTTGAGGCTGCACCAGCATAAAAAGGTGCTCCTTAAACATGTGAAAATCATGCAATGGGATGAAAGAGGGCAATTCCTAAAACTGTTCTATAAATCCAATTGTCATTTATTTTGTGCTGAAAGTACTTGCTTTACAACATATCTCTTTGAAGGTGTTTAGCTTTCAGGAAGCACAGTTTACTTCACTGTCTGTGGGTTTTATCTTTTTTATGCATGTTTTATCTTTTAAAGATTTATGTCCTTATAAACACTGCACACTTATATTATAAATTACTCTGATGTTGCATCTGTAACTGGGCTTCAGCTGCATGTTCTGCTGAAACCTAGAAGACAGTCCCAGGAAGGTGAGTTCCTGTCTACAGTAGATATGTGCTTGGGCTTCACACATGTAACTAAGGTGCTCCTTATGGCATAGCTGTGCTCCTTTCTGTGTACCTCATGCTAGAAAGTCTGATTTAATATTAACCTTTCTTTGGGTACTCCTAGCTAGATCTAGAGAATGATGTTAGTTTCGTTTTCTGAAAGACAGACGCAGCTGATCTCACCGAAATTATGCTAAGCCAGACGAAGCTTGTAGTTTATATTAAAAACAAACAAACAATAAAATAAAATAAGCCCAATATAAATCCACAAATATTATACAAAAAATATACCTTCTCACTCTATTAAAATTTGCCAGCAGGTTGTCAGTCTGATCTTGGGCTCCTCAAGTGTGAAGTTCAGATCAACTCAAGTTCATAAAAGCCCTTTTTGTTCAGCTACAGGGATGGTACCAACCAGCTGTGCTACCTAAGGCACGTTACTGGGCCTCTCATTTACCAGAGACAGAATTACGTTTTTTTAAGGTGAATACCATTTTAAGAGTCAGACAGAAATGTTTTCCTGAGTAGCTCCTATAACAAAAAAAATGTTCTATTCCAAAAACTGAAAATTTCTCTGCAGTGAAAGTCACTTTTTAAAAAATAAATTTTCATGGAACACCCCCCCCAAACTTATTTTTTTTTGACACAAACACACACAAACACACACACATATACACAAAAAAATGGGTTTTTTTTCCGTTGACCTGAAATGTTTTCTTCACTTAATTTTGCTTTCTGATGCATCACAGCACTTTCAAAGTCGATATTTGCATCTGGCTCCCCTCTGCTATTGTACTGAGAGCTGACATCTACCAGAATTCAATTTAGGCACTGGGGACCAAGCTGCAAGGTACATTCACCAGACACATGACATGGAATATATTTAAAGAGATAAAGCCCAGACAACAATTGTGATAAATCCCCATTGTTGTGTTTTGTTTTGTTTTTTTCGTAATTTATTCTCCCACTATTCATATGGGGTTCTCCTTCTTTAATCATAGAATCATAGAATCGATTGGGTTGGAAAAGACCTCCAAGATCATCAAGTCCAACCCTTGGGCCAACTCCAGTCCATTTACCAGATCATGGCACTCAGTGCCACGGCCAATCTGCATTTAAAAATCTCCAGGGATGGAGAATCCACCCCCTCTCTGGGCAGCCCATTCCAATGCCTGAGCACTCTCTCTGCAAAGAAGTTTTTTCTGATCTCCAACTTCAATTTCCCCTGGCAGAGCTTGAGCCCGTGCCCCCTTGTCCTATTGCTGAGTGCCTGGGAGAAGAGACCAACCCCCACCTGGCCAGAACTTCCTTTCAGGTAGTTCTAGACAGTGATGAATGAGGTCACCTCTGAGCCTCCTCTTCTTTAGCATAATGAAGGGTATTTTCTCCCATACCTTGCTTTTGTTTCACTATAGTAAGAAGAGAACAGTGCATTTTCCTTATAAAATTTTGCTGTGATATCTTTATTATAGAAGGGATGGGGAGATTTATGCATCTGTAAGTAAATGATGGCCAAGGATTTTTGGAGTTATTTCAGGAGGTGCTTATTTTCCTCAAATGGCATTTGAATATAATAAAAGTGCTGGCTATATAATTACTTTAGTTACATGATATGTTGCATAAGCGTGTGAGGTTCTTGAAAACTAGATTCTACTCAGGAAAACTCATTTTTATGAGGAAAGTGCTAATTTACTGGTTTAAATTTCTGTAAACAAGCACTCAAAAACTTATTAAAAATAGTTTTAAATAAAAGCTGTATAAAAAGCATGTGACCTTAAACAGAAACAATTCCATCTGTCAGTAATATAATTTCTATTTCTCAAAATTTTGCCATGACTGTGAAAGTAGCAAAGTGTGGCAGCAGACAACAGCACAAGACTCCAGTTTATTAAGCGTTTAGCAGGGTCTTTATTTCTCTTAGAAACTGAGCCCTGTGTTTCCACTAATAACAGTCTTGGGGTGTGCCTTCAGAAAAAAAAAAAAACAACCACAAACCAAAACTGAAAAAAACCCACAAAACAGCAAAAAGAGCACAGCAAGATCCTTTCTCAAACTGAGCTGAAGCATAAAAAAGTCACTTTTAATATTCCTCATCTCTTCTGGAAGCACTAGTTGCTATCCTTTGCCTTAGGAGCTCTGCTTTTATGTTTTCCAAGGCTGGGTGGAAAAACATCATATTTTCTAGGTCACATATTATGTGGTTTCTTATCCTGCTCAATGATTAGCTAGTTCTGCCTTTGACATCAGGGTGCTGGTGTCCTGAATCTTTACAGCAGGCTCAGATGAAATCAGCAGCCATTCCTTATTCTTAACAGTTTCACTATGTAAATACCTGTTTGGTTTGGATAACTTAATATGCACAAGGCTCATAAAAATGGTAGTGCATATCAGAATTGTTGCATATGCTATTTCATGGCACTGCTGCCATCTCACTTCCAATCTATCTAAGCTGCTTAGCAACAATATTAATATTATATCCTGCAGATGTAACTCCAGTTGGCAATGCACACTCAACTGACCCAACTGGCTGCTGTACCAGACTCTTTATAGTACTCTACCTCTGCCTTCTCCATCAAACAGATACTTCAAGAATCCTTTTGTAAAAAATCACAGCACTAAAATGAGCTGGTTGTTGTGCTTTAAAAAGCCTGCCCTTTCATGTGCTTAGTAGTTCTGCAGTGGCATCTTGGGGTGCATCTTACTGCTCTTTCTTTCACGTCTGAACTTCATATTCTGTCCTACAGCCTCGGTTTTCATGTCTCTGTTTTCTTCCCATTATGCCTAATAACTCCACAAGATGGATTTAAATTGAGTAATCAAGCTTCACTGAAGAAAACAAGCAGAAGAGCAGAGAAACTTGTCCCAGTGAACAACCTTCCTCTCCACTTTCCTTGGTGTTAGGCAATAGTACCCCTCAATTCTGTTTAGAAGGAAAACATCCAGCTATAGACAACTCAGTCAAATACATCCCCTCCCCAAAAATCTCTTTCTGAGAGTTACACCATTAGTCTTTTTTTCCTTCTCTGGGGCCTGAGTGTGAGTCAGAGTTCTGTTTAAGACTGAAAGCTGGGAATCAATATTCTATATTTGTCCACAGCAAAGTGTGCTGTTTCATTCCCAAGGGGGCTTGGATATTTGGATGCATCTTCAGAAGAAGCCATCTACTCTGTAACAGACACCTCTAGGTGGTACATCTTGGGGTACCAAACTCTGGGTAAATTCACAGCCACTCAAATGCTATGATTTCGATAGTAGGATTGTCTTACTGAAGCAGTTGGCAGAAAAAAAAAAGAATTATTAAGAACCAGCCAACAAAAGCCACGAAATACCCCTGGCTACAAAAGCAGTTAAGCTGCAGGGAGTTCTTTCAGTCTCCTGTAGATTTGGCACAAATGTATGTACATGTGCAGTTATTCTTGTTTAAGTTTTGGGAATGCAACTGAAGCAAACACTCCAACTGCCTGGATATGGTATCTGCTCAGTGTTGGCATCCGTGCCACTTGAGCTCCATCATGCAATGCAGTCCCAAGACTTGACATTTTGGGAGGAATAGTCCCATTAGAATAAGTTTCCATGTAAATTTATATTATGTCCTTTTAAACAGGAAAAAAAAAATTCAAAAAATTTGCTTTCTTTTGGAGCAATCCAGAAGGCAGGACTTCCACCTCAATACGTTCAGGCTTTAAAAACAGAAAAATAAATTAAATTCTCAAGTCCCAAAAGAAATAGAATTTTTAGCACAAGAGAAAGTTGTACATTTCTAAACGGTCCATGATGCATAACATCTCTAAGTATTGAGTTCCCCACACATTAGTTAATACTGTCCAATATCTCTGTATGCCTTGCCCAATATCTTTGTTGTTGCTAAAGGGATAAAGGCGTCATCACAGTTTACTTGATTTTTTTTTTTATGAATTATTTCAAGATTCTGAGTACCAGTGTAGTCCAATATCTACCACTGCAATCTTCACTGGAATTCACTTTGAATGTATCTTCTTGTATAGAACTATCCAAGCCCCTTTGTGATATGTCCAGATTTAGCTGCTCAGTTTTGAACTGGAACTCTTTTCTTGGGATTTTGGACCTCACTGATCTGTCATATTGCAGGTAGACCTGTAGAGTTTGGGTTTGATTATTTGTTTTAATAACAAATGACATAGAAAAGAGTGTTACCTGAAGCTCTCAGAGAAGTCCAGCAGTTCTCAAGAACATCCTGCAAAGCAGCACAACCTACCCATGAGCTCTGCAGGCCTTCAGAGCTGAGTCCGAGGCAGTAATTATTCACATTAACAGTCTCTAGGTCTTAACTCTACCTAGTGTTTCAGACAGATTCTATTTGTTACAATTTTATTTTAAGAGATGCCACGTAGCTTTATGGTGTCAGTAATCTAAAGCATGTCGCAGAACAACTAAGTGGCTAAAGATTCAACTTTAACAGGTGGGAGCTGAACTGCAGTGCCCTGTGTTTAATCACTTTGGTAACAAGGTTTGTGTGAAACAAACCCACAGGCAGATTTGTTGTAACTCCATGAAATTTAAAACAATAAAACTAGAGAGAACTTAAAATAAAAATACTATTGATAAAACCAGAAAAGTTACAAGAAATCTTACTTTTCCCATCCAAACAGGATGCATTTTTCTGTGAAACATTATTATATGAAAATAATACTAATTCAGCAAACTGATAATTCAACACAGCATCGTTAAATATCTCTTGGTACAAATCTTACTAGAAATAGTCCATCACATTGTTTCTTACCAACTCTGACACCTTCAGATATTTTTCCTGGCTTTCTTCCCTCTCTAGATGATCATTTTCTTGAGCGTGAACTGGTTATTCCTTTTCATTATTTTCCCAGGAAACTAGACAGATAGATATCCATATTTTGCACTGCTGACTATACTGTGCTGCAGTGCCACAAAACTGAGCTGGAAGCCTTCCATTTGCAGAGAAATAACTCACCTGCCAAACAAGTGAGAACACCCATCTGTTCCACACCATGCTTCTGTTGCTATTTACCAACATCTTGAGATGGTAACAAAATGCTTTGATCTCATATTTACTTAGGCCAATCACCATGAAAAATACATGGTCGATTATGTCACCCTAAACAAAACAAAACAAATCTGAAATCTAAATATCTTAAGCGATAACATGGCTGAAATTTGTCTGTGACTTCCATGTCCTGACACAGGATTGCAACACTGTGTCTGCTGTCAGTATTACATAAAACTTCTGTTAATGATGGAATAATTTACTGGCAGTAGTTGTTACCTAGGAATTTTTTAGCTGTAAAACGCACAGGAAACATTAGTTTTTAGGAATTCTCAGTAATGTAAGGATGTAAATATCTTGCTTTTAAAATTCAGATATGTGAAATACATTCTTTTAAGGTCAAAAAGACACAATGGAAGATATTATATAAAAGTGGAAAGACCTTTGTGATGAATAGACTAAAGGCACACTGTGACCTATAGATGTCAGATGGTAGGAAAGATGCACAAGTCCTGAAATACAGAGAGTTAAATCACCATACACCATCAGCTTGATCGAAAGGCTGTTTAACATGACCTCCTTGACTCCAATGAGAAAAAGAAATATATGCAAAATGTAGTAAATGCTGCAGAGAAACAATCTGACATCTGTCTGGGAAACTGCTCTTTCCTGGAAAGCAACATGCAGGGATTCAAACGAATCTCTGCACGAAGCTTTCCAGGGATAACCATACTCAGTACTCCACCAGTGATTATTGCTGCCCCCAGGCTGATGCTGACCATGCCTCACAGTAAATGTATATAACCACAGTGTATTTTTAAACCCCAACTAAATTTCTCAGTGGTAATGTTTCTGCAGTATTTTGAAAAGTTACTGTAATTCCACATCCTGGAAAAGAAAATATTCCTGGTTGCAAGTTATACTCTGGGAGCTTGGCAATCATATCTAATGGAAATTGAATCAGAGTCCATTAGAATATCTTACTTCCCAGTTAGTCATTGGGATTTGATATATATTCATATATCAACTCATTATTGAGTGCTGACTGGTGATAATCAAATGAAATTTATATATTAAGGACCTCCAACACAAAAGTTTCCATGGTCACTCTATTTTACTCCCCAGCATTCCTCCTGCTCAGCGAGTTTGAGAGAAACATTGAAACACACTGATACTGAGCTGAGGAAGGTTATAAATTGGTGAAAACAAGAAGGGATATTTACTAAGATAAAGTTTCTTTAATCAGTGTGAAGATAAAAGTACTGCTGACTCTATAACATACAATCTGCTATATAATTTTATATAGATATATTTATATATAATATATATATAATTTTATATATATACACACACACACACACACACACACACGTATATGTAATTTTTCAGTACTATCAATAGTTCTGTGGTATTGCCCCTTCTGCAGGTTTGCACTGTGTTGACCACTACAGATATACAGAATAAGATGCCGCTGGCTGAAAGTTTAGAGTTTAAAACTGTTGTATCTTGGTAGCTTGTACTTGGCTGAACTTTGAAAGCCACATTCCTTATGGTTGAAATAAGGGCCCTGTGATCCAAGCCTCTCTTTCTGCCTCACCAGTGGGGATGGCTAAAGGAAACCAGAGGAACCTAAAGGGGGGTAGATACAATGACCATAAAGACCTGCTGCTCGTGTTCTGCCCTTTACTGACACAGCAGGTCTCTAACCTTTAAAGTGTAGGAAGTCTCCACAGTTTGCAAGGTGGCTGATGCACAGGAAAGAAGGGATGTATGACTAAAAGGAAGCAATATTTTAGAGAAGCTCTCCTTTCAGCTGAAGGGATAAGCAAGACATGACCTCCATGATTCCCACTCCAGATTTGCTCCGAAATCCAAGAAGAGAGTTGTGCACAACAGGAAAAGAACCAGCAAGGGTCAGGCTGATTAATGGATGACTAATGGTAAAATATGCCTCTTTTCTGTCAGCATATATGGATTTCATAGAGTTTTGAAGATGTTTCCACTGTCATACTCATGACTACCCATGAAAGTGAAAGATGGGATGAATTTCAGCCTGACACTTTTAAAAGAAGTAAAAAAAACCTAACAAAAATATTTATGAAAATAATCAATAATACTTTTAAGTTGTGTACATGTTTTGCTTTAGTCAACAGGTTTGTTTGTTTTGGCTGCACTCTTTCATCGTTAAAAAGGTAATTATTACACTAATTTCAGACAAGGATTTAGTAAGAGGGGGTTGCTTTAAAATTTTAACTTAAAGCAGTTAGAGCACCAAGACAAGCAGAGAAACAAATTTATTGCAACTTGAAGAATGTTATGGGAGTAGTGCATATTGTTTACAGCTGTCCCGGCAGTTGTTAGTGCAGGGAACTTTGCTTACAACTCCTGTCATTTCTGTCCAATTCACAGGAATCTGATTATAAATAGAGGCAGCAAAATAATAATCAAAAATTTTAAATCAACCTAATTAAGGTAATTAGAAATAATTTGGAACAAGTGCCCAAATACAGAATAGAGAGATCATTCTGGTATATGCCAGAAGCAAAGGCATTAAATGGAATAACAGCTTATCAGGTTAAGTTTTGTATGAACATACAGGAAAACAATGCATGATATGAGTTTCAGCAAGTACATACATGAGAACTACCCATCTCTGAAAAAAACCTCCAAAGCCAACTTTTGGATTGAAATCGTCTTATTTCTTATTGTTTGAATGCACACATTGAAATGTAGTTACCAACAGCTTCCTTCTGGAAGGCATCAAAGAGTTTTTCTACAAAGGCAGAATTTGGATTGTGGTTCTGGAATAGGTGCACTGTAAGAACATGTTTGCAATATAAACACTTCCATGATATTTATGGTTATGGCTCTGAAACCCTTTTACATCAGTTCAGAATACTGCTGTGAGATAGGACAACAATTCTTTTAGACACAGACACGTAAAAGTACATTCAAAGATTGTTGAGATTAAAAAAAAAAGAACACATATTCAAAAATACTCTGAAAGTAAAGATGTTGACTTCACAAGCTGAAATAAGCTCAAACCCCCTGAGAAAACTCTGGGGAATATCATTGCCAAAACCAAATGCTGAACAAGCAAAATAAGGGCCTGTTTACTGGAAAGAGTAGGTGATTCAGTGACAGTAGACAGGTAAGTTACACTCGTTGCCTTTTCTTTCCTGGTCTCTTCCTATAAGGTTTTCCACGTCTCTATAGACAAGGTTCAAAGAGGACAGAAAATCCCAGGGGTGTGCAGGCTGATTCAGGGATTAATAGCAAGAACTCAGCCCTTACCAGTCTGTTGAGGAAATGTCACAAAGTGCCCTTGAAGACAACTTTTAAACAGATGAAAGAGAGGAAAGTGACTGGGATAAACCAGCATGGATTTACCAAGAGTGAAGCCATGTTTAATTAGCCTTGTTGACCTTTGATAGTAAAATGAGTGAATTTAACGATGAAGGAATTGCAGTGGATGTCTCTGACTTGTGTTGAGGTCAAGAGGACTTTTCTACTCACCTGCCTTCAGAATGACTTGTTCAGCAGTGTCAAAAAGACAGCCCAGGCCAGCTGGTCATGGCCCAGCAGTTCCCTGGAGGCTGGGAACTGTGGAGGCTCCCCTCAGACTGGCTGGGCAGACCAGTGAGGGGCACTGGGGGCAGACCCAGCCCTGGAACACTCATGGGAGGTGGGCTGATGATGGGCCAGAATATGGGATTGTGGGTCATCGTGGGTGGGGGGACCGCATGGCTGTGCAGGGTTGTGGGGAGCAGAAGACTGGCCCTACAGTGGGGAGGCTGATGGTCCCAGGGGCTGAAATGGGATCCTGGTCAAGAAGATCCCCAGAGGGTGGGAACAGGGGCAGTCAGACCCGCTGAGGGCCCTGGGATAACTCTCCTTCCAAAATCAACTCAACTGAAAAGGACCAAGCCTTGCCTGCTCCTCACAGTCCCCCAATAACCTTGCAGAGTATCTATCTCTTTGTTCTTCTCAAGAACTGAGCCACAGCAGGAATGCTGTGGGGATGCCTCTCCTTCAGCCAGCACTGACTCCTTCCCACTGAACCTCCTCCTCAAGTAACAGGCAACCCGTGTGCAGATGTCCCAGCTTACAGAGAGCACGTAAAAGCGATAAAAGAAACCAGAGGTGAAAAAACACGGACTAAACCTTTTTACAGGGCATAAAAATCTGTGGTACTGATCATTCCCATCTGGGAGGCTGAGGAAGCTGCTATGTTGGGAGGGTGATGGATGCTCCTCACTTTGAACCACTTGCTCACTGGAGCTGTAAGCAGCACCTACGGGGCTTTTAACCTGGCTCCACAAGTAAAAAATGCTGAATCACTTCACATTTTTACATTCCTGTCAAAACACCATAAAAATCACCTCCCTGATTTTGACAATTTGTAAATTCTTGCTTGCACCTAACCTCAGCTGGGGAGAGCACCAGGGGGGCTGAGATTTCTTTGTTTGTCAGCCAGCTACGTCACCTTGGGAGATGAGAAAGGAGTGTGAGCTAAAAGGAGTTTGGATAGTTTTTAAAAAGAGTGGCCATTCACTCACTGGCAAGGAATCAGAGAGCACACAGACTGTCAGCAGGATGTATATTACACACAGAGCTGACATTACAAAACGTTACGGATGCAAAGCCAAACACTAAAGAATTAGGAAATGCAGCAGAGTTAGAAGGATTGCCTCTGAGCGAGTTTGTCCTGGCGCAATCCTAGAAACAGGCATCTAAAGGAAGAACCATTAGGGAAAAAACACAAAACCAGACCCACACTATACTTTTCAATAGCTTATTGTCTTTAGTATCTGAGGGGAAAAGTACTGTTTTTCAGGTGGAAGTAAAATTAGTATTGATGAAGAATGCAAATGGGTACATGTTTGGGAGGTTGCACTTAAACATTTCCATTGCTTCAACAAATTAGAGTGGTTTTAAGGGGTTCTTCGCTACGCAAGTGGACAGTATTTTTCAGATAACTTTAAATTAAATAAAAAGGAACAGAAAACACAATTATATCCATATTGTGTTTACTTATACCATAGATGTAGAACATGCAGCATTCTAACATCTGTACTATACATTTTCTAAATTCTATTTACTTGTTACTTGCTAACAGAATCATAGAAGGATTTTGATTGAAAGCCACTTGCTTAAACTAAACAAGAAACATTCTGGTTTAGAATATTCATTAAAGCAACACATTTCATGAAAGCACAATTTTAATTTGATTTTTAGAAAGCTTTTCAAATAGATTTTGATTTGCTTTTCTTCCCAGTGTTCTGAATCATTGTCCACATTTGGAAAACAACTCTCCAGTTGAGAAAAAGAGGCACAGTGAGAAAGTTCCATCCAAAAGGCTGAACAATGGAAAACCCCACAATCTGCAGTGGGGTACATCTCTACAAATATATGTCTATATTTGAAACACTCACCTAGACTTCTCGGTAGAAAGGTTTTAATTTCATCCTTAAATAAGTAACTAAAACAGATCAAATGAAGCTGTCCTAGTACTAAGTGCCTTTCTCTCTTCTTCTCCAATTACTGTAAAAAGACAGAATAAGAGCTCAAAACTAAATACTTCCCATAGCATGTAGTCCTAAGCCACTCTGGCCATGGATTTCTATGATGTTCATTCAAAACACAAATTTTTAGGTTTAAAATATTAAAATTAAGTGGATTGATCTCTAAAGTTTAGAAACACTTCTGCAAGAGATCTACCCATCTTGTCTGATGGAACCAAATGCTCTGTCTCTACATCACTATCTTCTGGAATTGGGACACTTTGCTTCTTCAGGACCGTGGTAGTCCCTTATCTGGTCTTTCAGCTCTGGGAACTCAACTTGCTAATGAAGATCTTATTTGTGGGAGCTTTGTACTTTTGTCCACATTGCAGAAAAATAGCAAGGCACAAAGATCTAGAAACAGTTCAATGCTCAGGTATATATTGTTTCGGGAATAGATCTGAGCCACAGATTTAGGATATAAATTTCATCAAAGGTTCTGGGCATTCAGATTGGGGATTTTAGTCTATGATCTTTGCCAGGTCCTCACTCTGAAACAATGCTCTGGCTTCTGTGCCTCAGCTCTGAGGCTGCAGGAGTCAGTGAATACTTTCACTTCACTCTGTGCCAGTGGAAAACTCTTGACATTCAAGCTTATTGTGCCATTGGCTAAATGCTCTCCCAAATTCCCTCTTCTTATCTCACTACAAAGGGATAAGGTACCCAAAATTTCTAGTCATCTTTCTTGATCCTTCTGAACATTCACTGAGGACTGTTGAAGAGATCTGCCCAGGCATTCTTGAACTATTTGGTACAACAATACTCTGTTCTATGACAGACAGCAAACCAGTGCTACCTCTCGATCTGTCCAGGTGAATATCCCTATCAACATCTTTTAAAAACTACAGTGATCCTGGAAGGATCTCCTTGGTCCTTGGGTGCACATCTGAGGACATATTTTCCATGTGGCTTACAAGGCTAAGGACAGAAATGAGCATAGGCACATCAAACACAGAGAAGACACAGACTTGTCATCCTGTTTTTCAGCAAGTAACCATTTTAACCTCCAGATATCCACCCTTAAAATTATCAAAAGCACAATGTTCCACCCAGCATTTGAAGACCACAACAGATTGTGTCATCTCTGAGCCAGCTCCAAAATGTAGGAGCAGCAGTCCCAGGTTCCAAGACTTGAAATTTTGAATAGACTGAGTGTTGTTAGCATTGCTAAATTTTGGTCTGGTTTGCATAATTGATGCACTCTCCCTAGAGTGAAAATGAAAGATTAGTATTATAATAAACCCAGAGTGTACTTTCAGAAATTCCATTTGGAAGCTATCAAATCACTTTACGCTGAGAGAATATTGTTCTTATTCAGCAGTTTTTAAAAAAGGAAAATAAGGAAAAAGTAATTCTCACAGTAGTAGTGCAAGTGAGAGCTATAACAGACCTACCATCAACCGACTTGAGTATCATAGTCCATTGTTGATTGTACACTTAGCTTCACATTCCAATCCTGAAAAAATAACACCAGCACTGGACCAGATTCTTCTGCCATGCCATAAGGTGAGAGGTGGAAGCCAAATGTTCATATAGACAGTCTGTCACCCCTGGATGTAAACACTCCAATGTTGAAGGTCAAGCACTATAGTGTGGTGAAGATCACACCCTGTGGGAACAGGAGGACACTTGGCATTTCTAAGGGTGCAGTGCACAAGCACATCAGAGAGCCAGACCCAAAGCTCAGAATCTTTCCTTATTTTTGTTTATTAAGGCAGTAGTGTGGCATAAGTACATTAGTAGAAAGCCCTGCCTTCCTGGGTCCCAAATAGCTCATGGAAGAGATCAAAACATTTGTTTATTTTTTCAATTCCTAATGCATTATGTGAGAGTGCCGTACATTTCTAAGTGGCTGGGTTTACCAAATATTTAATTCCTGAAGATGAGGCCAAAAAGGTCTCCAAAAAGTAACACATATAAAAAAAATTATTTTAATTGATCTTCTCACCTTTAGCTTTATATTAAAATTCTGTGGGTTTATGTTTTCTAAAACACAGCTGAGCATGCTCACTTTGCAACACATCACATCGAGGCTCTATGATCTGTCTGTCATGTTCATGCTTCATGTGATCTCACTGTCAGGATAAGGAATACTTCAAATGACAAAAATTCCCAGGAGGCAGATCATTGCACGAAGGAAGGGGAAGGCAGAAGAGTAGTATGAGGCAAGGTGTTAGACAGGAAAGTGTAATGCAAGATAGTGGCAAATTAAAAAGACATCACTTGGAGTTTTCACTCAGAAGCATCTTGTTACACTCGTGGGAAGAGAATGTTCTCTTGGGAACAGCAGTGCTCCATTCTTCAGCTGCAGTAGCAGAATTGTTTTCAGTTAAGTATCAGGCAAAATAGTCTAGTAAAAGATAAACAGAAAGAGCTGCTCAATAAAAAAAATAGTGAAAACAGTGAAAACATCCAGGTGAGAAATGGAGACAACATAAGCAGGAATAGGAAGCCCAAAATGAGGCATCTAGATCCACGATAAGCTGAATAAGTAACAGCATTTTCAGAGGTGCTTACTGTCTGTGCCTCCCTGTTGTTCATGGATTTAATAGGATTTCCAGTTCCCTCTCCTGTGGGCTGATCATTCTTGTTGGTGCAAGATTTTCATGGTTTTGCTGCACTGACGGTCTGCACCTGCTGGAGGCAAGCCAGCCCTGTGCTGAGGGAGGGCAGCAGTGTTAGTGCAGTCATGGGTACCAGCTAATGAGCATCATGCCCTGCACAGCTAAATGCCTCCTGAGACAGCTGGTGCCTGGATAGTTCATGTTGAGAGTAAAAAGGATGCATAATTGCTTGCATGCATCAAGGTAAATATGCCTCCAGCTACATTGTTGTCATGTGGACCTCATGCCTGGCACCTTTCCCAGCAGGGTGATGCATGTACCTTGAACACCCAAAAAAAGTCGATCCAGTCCTCCTCCTCAGCCTTCTAGTTGCTCAGGTATATTCCCACAAGACAACCATGCCTTGTGGTAGGGCTGTAGGTCTGTGGTTTCTAGTTAAACTCCTAAGGGACAGATTAACAAAAAGCACTAGACTCCTGAGAAACTTCTTATCCACAGACAGTTCCTGCTCAAAAACAACAAGGAATTGCAGCTCCAAGAGAGGTGTCACAGTCCTGAACTTGTTCTTTGCCAGTCATAGCATTTGCTAAGTTTTATTAGCAAAACTTCCTTTTAATCCTCATAGAGTTCTTTTTCTCCACGTTACATTTAGCAAAGCTCAAGCTCCCCAGAGATGATCTCAAAACATAATAAGTGGCACAAAAGCTTAGAAACAGTCTTCACATGGAAAAAACCACTTCCAGTCCAGGCTGGATCACTGTGCAAAAGCTGCAGTATATGCAGGCAACTGCACTGTCCCCAGGAGCTCAGAGGAGACACCCTTCTCTTCTCCTTCAGTGACAGCATAGAGCTACCAGGGAAGCCATCCACGACAGCCAAAGATTAATCAGGTTTGGTTTTGTAATGGAGCCTTTGATTTCCCTTCCCTTTCGAAGGAAGCATGGAATCAGCAGGCACTTGGCTGTGCCTATATTAGGGATCATCAGAAGGAATCAGAAAGGGTCAGCACACTTGGAAGCACTGCCATCACCCTTCATACGTTTTGCCTAGCAGGAGATATGAAAGGGCAGGATTCTAAAATTCAATATTGCTCAACACCAGCAACAGGTCCATAGATGAATATTTTCACTAACCACAAAACTTCATTCCCTGTAGCAAAAGTATGTAATACCTTCTATAAAGCGTGACACTTGTACATTATGTAAAATTCCAGTATTTACAGGGTTCCTATGCAGCATGGGGCTGTATAAACGATTCCTTGTTTTGCTAAGGATATTATTACACTGTGTACACAGAGCAGTAGGGCTGAAGCTAGTTCAAAACTACTGTGTATGGGTTTCTTTTTTCCTTCCTGAGTTAAAAATCCATATAAATTGTACTTTTGTTGATCAAAATAATGCCCCTAAATGATTAGCTATCCTTTTTAGAAGGATAATTAATTACCTACTTTTTCCCTTGAGAAAAAATAATTGTTGTCTATTGTTTCTTTGTTTGTTTTGGAATTTGTTCTCTTGAAATTATCTAAGGCACAATATTTGTTCAGGTTAGTTATGGAGTAAGGGAGTCCAAGCTGCTAACCAAAATAAAAACCAAAGGGGTTGTGCAGTTTGCAGCCTGAAATGGGCAGAGAGGTTTTGAGGTGGGTTTTTGGTTTTGGGTTTTTTTTTTATTTACTCAGAGGGGTTTTTTGTGAAGGAGAGAGTGCGAGAGGCAGAACATTTGGTGCTGGGTTTGGTTTTAAGACAGTGCATTTCTTCGATAATTTTTTACAGTTACAACATCATTCTTTTCAACATCTTATAACTTGGAGTTTCAAAGCCAAAGCCCAGAGGAAAAAAAGCTTGAAAGCTATCTCTGTGGAGCATTTCCATATTGTAAACTTCCTTTACAGCAAAGATACATTAACACCTCTTCCACTGTGTTAAGCCATGACATAAAAGTGCAGTTCTTTTCCAGCATGGTAAAATATATTGCATTCAGGGCTTTCTATTTTATTTGATGGTGAACAAGGCCAGTTTGGCCAGTTACACTCAGATATTTAGTGGCCACTGAATGCCATGTCTGCACATTTACAGTTTTGCAGTAAGATGTGTGTTATAGGTCAGCAATCTGAAGTCCACAGTTTCCTGAAACACTGGATGATGGAAGGGGGTTCAGAGACACGTCCTTTACCATGAAAATTGGTGTCTTGGGCTAAATGGGCTTCAGCTTGAAGTGCCACTTTTTCCTGTGTCCTGCTGTTCATACTTACAGTAATTTTGTTTAATTCATACTTACACAGAATTAAACAAAGTTTTAAAAAGAAGTTATTCAATATCCTGTGAGCTCAGAAGGGCAACAAACAGGTGAAATGAGAACTTCTGACAGGAGCTGGCTTTCAGGAAAGACTTGGCGCTCTTCTAAAATAATTTATTAAAAATATATTCTTCTAGTTACGTGGGACAACTGCACAAGGCAGCACTGTGTGAAGAAACATTCTTTTCTTTTCGTTTTTCTTTTAAGAGAAGCCAGTTGTAGAAGGGGAGGCAATATATCCTTATAGACCTTACTTCCCTTAAATCTCCATACCATCACTGTTACAAAAACACTGGATATATTGTTTCAAGTGAAACACTGATGTGTTAAAATATTAAATAAAGTTATTACGAATTTTTGGAATGAGACACTGAAACTTTTACGTGACAGCCAGACATCTCTTCCTCAAAAACCAAATGAGAAATATTATGGCATTCCAGACTCTTGGAATAGAAACAAAGAACTGTCTCAGAATTGCCAGGAAATAATGAGTCAAGAAAGAGATTTTAGAGAGAAACCCCTGGCTTGTGAAAAATCATCTGGGGGGGGAAAAAAAACCAAAACAAAAACATGAAAGGTTATAAAACCTGGATCAGCTTTTCTAAAGGACTAATGGGCTGTAAGGTAGCTACCATAAAAGTCTCTAAAAGCTGAGTTAGGCACAGACTGTACTGAATTAAAAGAAATCTTTCTCAAATACTTTAGTATTTCCATAGCACATAATCTCAGAAAAATCCAATTAATTAAATGGTTTTAGCAATGGTATAAACCAAATCCGGTAAATAACACTCAAATAAACATCCTGAGGATTTTTTTCTTCTTAAGCTGTGGTGCATGAAACACCTTAAGTCTGTTAGGCTGTGAATTAAATCCACCACTCTCAGAGGATCTGAGTCTCCCTTTAGCAACAAGTCAGAATGGATTCTGTGTGAGACAACATTCTGGAATAGTGTAAAAAAAGGTGATGCTCAGCCTACATATATATGTGTAATATAGATGCTGAACAAAGGTTTTGGGTTTTTTTTCATTTAATCTTTAAAGACACAAATTTTATCTTATCTTCTATTCCAGTCAGATTAAGGCAGTAGAAAATTCCATTCAATACAGCAAATGCAAACTTTTGGCTTCTAATAAAGCAGACTGGTTTAAGTTCACAGTTTAAGCAGGTCTTTGAATGTATTCATAAGCAGTAAATCACCTCTGTAAAAAAACATTTTGGAAAACAAATACAGTGACCTCAGATCCCATCAGATGGTTCTGTTTCAGACAATGCAGCTCGTCTATCTATGTCATGTATAAGTTTCCCAGTGCTTTAATTCACGTTGAATGTTCAAAGTAGGCTAAGCAAGAAGAAAGTCACCTACAGGGTGAGCACAGATGGCAAGAACCATCAGCCTCCAGAGCAGAGCAGGAAAAACTCACTTTGTTCTGGGCTGCCTCTGCCTCAAGTCACAGAAACCCAAGGATGCCAGCTCTGTGCCATTGGTTCCTGAGCCTCATCTTTATCTTCTTCATTACCTGCACCAAACATTCATTAGCCTTCAAATGCTTTTGGATGGATTCAGTGCCCATTGCCCTTTCTCCTCTTTTCACACAGTTAGAAGTAAGATGGCAGGATTTTTACCCTCCGTCAATTCTGCATGTCATAACTTGTGAGATCATGTTTGGCTTGAGGTTGTCAAGGGATCCCTGCATTTAATATTCCCTGCCTCTTTGTTTGTTTGTTTGTTTGTTTGTTGTTTTCCTGGGCAAATTAAGTACATCTACTCAGGTAATGCCATGAATTAACATGTGACATCCCAGTTAAGCTGTACATGATCAGCAAGGTAGTCAGTCTCATGTAATATTGTGCATGTGCAGAGAAAAAAGAATAACAAAACTCTACCTCCCTAGATCCCCTGAGGGATGGCTAAGTGGCAGCAGGGCTTTGGAAATGACAACATAGCTTGGACAGCTATTTCCACATCATTGTGTGTGAAAAGTCCTCCTTTAGATTCTTTCATGTCTGCTAAAATGGTCTTCCACCATATTCTTGAACTGGGTCACCAGTTCACTGTTCATTTTATAAATGACTTTTTGTACTTTCTTCCTTTTTATTACTCATGACATTGCTAAAATGAGATATTTTACACTAAATCATCTCATTTCGCCACAAACCAGGTCTGGCAGACACAATTATAGTAAAAGATACACTATTATCGTTGTTTCCACCTACAGTAAACCTACTTGAGAGGATATGAGTAGATAGCACACATTTCAGGGTTTGTGGACTATTTGTACCTCTAACTGAGTTTGAAAAAGAGCAATGACGGCCCCATCTTATCTTGTACAGACAGCCTAATGCAGTTTGAATACATATGCATGTTTCACTTGGTGTTGAGTTCCTTAAATGTGATAATTTTGCTATATTCTTCTATTTCTCCATCTCCTTTTGGATGGAAATTCATGTTCCATTTGCCCATTCTCCTCTTGGATGGAAATTCACCACAGCTCAAGAGGAAATGAATGAAGAGTTCTTCCTGGATCATCTTTAAGTGCAGGGGCCTCAGGCCCAGACAGTCAACTCAGACGTCAGATACATTTCTACAATACGTGCTTTTAGAAATTTTTGGAGAGGGAGTTGTGACTCACCTATACAACCTCTGGATGTCCTTCTGTCTGTTGTGGTATCACCCCAGCTGGCAACCAAACCCCATAGAGCTGCTCACTTTCTGCCCCACCAGCAGGACTGGGGAGGCAATTGAAAGCGTAAAAGCTGGAAGACTCATGGGTTGAGATAAAGACAGTTTACTAGGGAAAGCAAAGGCCATGTACACAAGCAAAGAAAAACAAATCATTAATTCCCTGCTTCCCATGGGCAGGCAGGTGTTCAGCCATCTCCAGGAGAACAGAGCCCCATCACATGTATTGGTTATTCAGGAAGACAAACACCATCTTTCCAAATGTCCTCTCCTTCCTTCTTCCCTCTGCTGTATACACTGAGCATGTTGTCATATGGTGTGGAATGTCCCTTGGGTCAGTTGGAGTCACCTGTCCCCGCTGTATCTCCTCCCAACCTTCCGAGCCCCCCCAGTTTCCTTGCCAGCATGGCAGTATAAAAAGCAGAAAAGGCCTTGACTCCATGCAAGCCCTGCTCATCACCAACAAAAGTATCTCCACATTATCCACCCTGCCTTCAGCACAAATCCAAAACACAGTCCCATATCAGCTACTGGGAAGACAATTAATTCTATCTCAGCCAAACCCAACACATTGCTTCTTCACTGAGCCGATATCAAACACGTATCAAACAACTTTCCCACACTTTACATCCCAGAAACATAAGAAGGGCCCCAAAGATCACTACCCATTACCACATATAGTTCATCTTCCCAAGGACCTTCATGCTTAGCCTATTAGAAAGACTAACAATATTTGCTTGAGCAGCAGTTCAATGCTCCTTTACTCTTCTATGTGACACGTGTTGGACAATGCTCCCTACAAATGTGTTTTCATTAATCTGGGATGCCTAATGACATCCTCCCCCTCCACACAGCTTCCTTCAACTTCATCTGAGCCCTTTTAATTTTCATCTTTTATGTTGCTACTACAATATAGTTGATGCCCATAGCAGTAGGTGTCCAAGCCAAAGTCCAGTACAGTCCATTGAGTTTTTGCCTTGACTAGACTTTGGACTGCATGCTTCAATTCTCTGTACTTTACAATTAAGAAGTTAATTAAATCATTTTAAAAACAAATAAAAGCTGTATCCAGGCAACATATGAATTGACATTAGTTGGTATGTCCCACACATTACTTGTAAAATGTGCTCTTTATTTGTCTACGACAGGACAATTAGTGAACATGTCTGAGAATGCCAGATGATAGTTTAGTAATCTGAGACTTAGAGCATGAGAAAGGAAATTGGTGGCTAACCAAACAACCATCATCATGTGTTTTAATACACTATGATAAAGTTGTATTTAGGTCTCACAACAGAAATTGTCTCGTTGAGCTTTACAACACATATAAAACCGGAAATTAAAACAAGGGACACTAAGTATATGGCCTGAAATAATGATTTCAGTTTCCTCTTAAAAGTGAGAGCTGGAGTTAATGCCACATCATGGTATGTTCCACAGAAAAAGTCAAGAAAGAGAAGAAAAGAATTTAACCTTAAAGGACATCTGTCTTCCTGCCTCTCTAGGGTTTCTGATACTCATCACTCTGGTATGTGACTTCACAAAAGTCATTGGAACAAAAAGCATTCCCTGTTTTGAGGATCATAAAAGCCTTGATGGACTAAACATGGCTAACTCCAGGTTCTTATTAAAACCTGCTTTTTTTAAAGAAAGAAGAAAAATTACAACAATCTCTTACTGTCCTCTATCATTCCTCATAGAGACCTTGTTCTGTACTATTCCCTGCAAAAGGAAATGACATATTTCTCATTCTTAATGTCATTGATCGTGATGATGAAAACAGTAAGAGATCCAGTTTGAAATGGAAGCAAGGAGGCTCTTCTATCATATCAGAAGAAAATCTTAATGTCTTAAGAACTATGGCTTTGAACTAAATAATCTTATTCCTTCATCACTGCCACATAGTTACAACACATCCAGAGCCACCTTCACAGTTACTCACAAAAAGTCAGAATTGTCCTTTCTAAAACAGCAGTGGGACATTTACTAAAAAATAACCAAAACCCCCCCAAAAAAACAATTACCAAAAGCAGGCAGCATACAAAGACAATCTATAGCACTATAAATTGTCTCCCAAAGAAGCCAACAAGTCAGAAGATGCAGAGGAGTAGCTGCAAAGTGGACAAGAGCCAGCAAACAGATGGAAGATAAGAAGTGGTATTTCAGCAAATAATACTAGCCAGCCAAAACAGAACAATTATATACAGAGCTGATGTGAAAGAGCTGTTTTAAAATGCTGCCAGTATGTGTGAAAGAAAAAGATGAAATAAAGTAGTTTTCCTGTGGCTCTGCTTTAAGTAAACGTTTTGCACACAAAACTAAGATTTTTTTTTTCCTATCCTGTTCACATATATATTTAATATTTTACACATCTGTAAAAGTACAGAATTGTCTGCAACTTTTGAATATTTTGTTCTCTAACATTTTTCATATTAATTCAAAACACTTCAATCTCTGTTACACAAAGAATGTATTAATAATAGTTCCTAGGGGTGAAATGAATCTTGTTTCTTAAACTTCTCAGCTGACACACAAAAGAGATAGTGAGAGAAGCCTCTCAGTTCAGAGTTATCTCCAGGTGCCACACAAACTGAACATGGCATTTACTATTTAGCATTTTAAGTACACTTGTCAGGACCTCAAATTCTTAACAAAAAGCATTGGTGCCAGTACTTAAAAGATAATCGTAACTCTCATGCATGGCCACATATGGCAGTAAACTCATTATAGTATGCACATTAAACTGGGGGCAAAGAAACCACATTATAAGTAATAGATGTGATGAATAATCATCAGTCTGCTACAAAAGTAGTAAAACTACTTAAATCTGTGGAAATGAGAAAAACACAACAGGAACTGAAAGGACAGTGAACCGTTGCCTACAAGTCAACTAGAACCTCCTCTAAATAAAAGTGTGCAGTTGCCAGAATATTCTTCTCTCTATGACTTTTTTTACCCTGTTGGTGGAAGAGAAAGAGATGCAGAATCACAGTTGGGGAGTTTTCACTGATATTTGTCCATGAGTTGACCTTTGAAGCATGTCAAGTAATCCAATACACCTAAAGTTACAGCTTACTTATTCCAGCAGGAACACAAATATATTGCTTTGCAGGGTCTCTCAGCAGCCCCGTTTTTGCAGGCCTGTAGCAGTCCTGGGATACATCTGCAGTAAACATTAACTGGCGCCAGACCAGAAATCTGCACTGTCAACTTATGGTAGTGCTGAACCCAATTAAACACAGCCTGCTGAGATGAATACAAAACCATGCTATATGCTTTCAGGAGGGGAAAGAAAATCATGTTTTGCTTACACAGGGTCACCACAAAGCATAAGAAAAATATAACCTCTCTGTTCTCAGCCAGATAAACATGGTCATGTTTGCCTTATCTAGCATAGCCAATAATCTGTAAGTAAGATTAATTCTTTTAATTATGCAAATAAAGATTTAAGTTATGAGCAGTGCAAGGTGGTCCTGCTGTAGCCTTCTGGGTACAGTATGTGCCCGCTAGCTCCACCATTAGATGTGAAACCAAACTGCAACCTTGGTCTCACATTTGGATCCACCTTACCGTTCTTAAGCTCTCTATTAAATTATTTCCATTGAAAAAGGTCAGTTTGGCTTTAAAATTTTATTGCAGAGTCAATTTAATTCCTTAATTCATGCCTATTCACATTACCATTTCTTTTCCACATCTCTAATTATGCCTGGGGAGGTGGAATTATTCACAGAATATTCCAAGTTGGAAGGGACCCACAAGGATCATCAAATCCAACTCATAAGTGAATGGCCCATAAGGAGATCAAACCCACAACCTTGCTGTTATTATCACCACGCTCTAACCAACTGAACTAATCTCTGGCTTAATTAAGTGCACTACATTAACATTAGGGAGGTCTCGTGGCGTAGTGGAGAGCACTCCAGTCTCCGACTCCCGAGGTCGTGAGTTCGAGTCTCAGTACAGGCGGCCCCAGCAGTTCAATGCCTCCCTACCATCCCATCCCGTCACATCTCGGATGCCAAGCAGGGTCAGCCCCGGTTAGTACCGGGTGCTGTGACAGTCCCGAGGACTTCACTGTCACTGTCCAAGCTTGCTTGGCCGTGGCAGATGGACCTCAGGACTGAAACGGTGGGGCCAGTTCTGCACACGCTGTGCCTCACCTAAAAAATCCCCTGCACAGGCTCGGAGGGCACACGTGTGGGGTGAGCCCTTCCCAAATCTTCGTTCGCAAAGATTGGCCATTATTATTATTATTAACATTAAAGTTAACATCAAGTTTTTACTTTCTTAAAAAGCTCTGCTCCGTGTTCCCAGTATCAGACAATCCCTTTTTTTGAGTGTTATGGAATATTTGAAGGAATATCTCTATGGCCCAAGCTGCGCTAATATCAGTTTTCAAAATGACCTCAAATGCTTTGTGTATCAACAGGCATTTTTATGGCAGAGCTTCAGTAAGGAAATATGGCATGTTACACATATAGGCAGTCCTTTGGTCCATGTATGAAGACATCTAGAACTGGTCAGTTTGTTCCCACTGCATTCATACACTAGCTCAAAACCTATACTCCACATTACTTAGCAGCTGTTCCTGTTAATGAACCTACAAATGTATTTCTAGTTATCAGTTTATTGCATGTTTGTTGAGCAACCTGGTCTAGTGGAAGGTGTCCCTGCCCATGGCAGGGGGCTTGGAACAAGATGATCTTTAACGTCCCTTTCAACCCAAACTATTCTAAGGTTTTGAACAAAGAAACAAACAAACAAATAATAAAGCTCCTAAGGTGATTTTGCATAGTAAGTTGTATTTTTCCCACACTGAAACAATGAATCAGATTTTCTGTTTTATAGACATAAGCTATAAAAATCCAGCTTGCTTATCAACCAAGAATCCAAACACAACTTACTGTAAATACTTAAAAGGGACTTAAAAGTCACTAAGCAGGAATTAAACATACAAACAAACAAAATCCCTTGAGGATCAAGGAGGCTGAGGTAATAATGCCTGAACAGGTACAACCAGAGCTTCTCATCAGGCAAGTATAAACAATTTCATTTGTGTCTCATCAGCACACAAAGCTGTACCTTCTACCCCAGCCTTCCCACAGTCCTTCACAGACCTGGTCAAGAGCTTATGTGAAGCATGTTCAAAATCATTTTCATGCTGTGACTTGATGTTACAGGAATAAACTGATGGGAGACTTCCATCTGCTCTCTAGTAATACCAGGAAACAGCAGGTTGGCAATCCCTTCCTCTCTGCCCACAACTCTCGTAGGGAGCGAGGGAGCCACAGTCACATTTCTATGAGACTTCTCAGGTCTGTAGCTACTGGTGTCCGTGATTTCGTAACTCAGGATAAAGTACTAACAATTTGCACTAACCTAGCTTTTTCTGTGTAGTTCTCCTCTACCTCTGTTTTCTGGGATAGTAATTTGTTCCCCAGTAAATATTTAGTTACATGATACCTTCTCATTAAATTTTGGTGTTTTTAAAAAGTGTTAATATATTTTATATTCTGCATATTTTTATTCTCTGTTGTTTTGTTAAGTGTTAAAACTGTGATTGTTCAGACCTCAGTCACTTCAAGAAAGAATTGCTTTTCCTGGTTTATTTTGGCTGTTTAGTTTCACCACAGAGCAAAACCATGGACATGGAAAGAGCTGCTTAGTCTCCACACTATGCTAAATGTTAACCTCACAATCTTAGCTTCACACTAATAGAAAACAAGAATAAATCTGTTAAACCTGTCAGGTTTACAATCTGGAAACATTAATGGTTGATATGGAACATAGAGCGTTTTATTGGAAAAGAATTGCACTTGAGGAATGTAAGACATCTCTGATCCTGGAAAAAAATGTTTAGAACAGAGGCAAAAGGCTTTCAAATGAGCAAGATTTAAAAAAAAAAATTATGAAAAAGAGACAAATAAAAAGGAACTTTTCCCATTATCTTAATTTTGAACCAGTGCTTGGTTCAAAGCCAGTAGGCAATTTGTCCTTGAGACTCAGTGTAAGCAGAGTCAGCTCTCCTGTGTTGGAGTCCAAAGTCAAATGCCTCCTTCCCCTTGCATAGTTTTATATCCATGTTTTTGAGGATGTTTCTGATTTTCCAGCCCCCTGTTCTGGATTTTGACTGGTAAGACAAGCCATTGCAGCATTCTGTGAAGAAGACAACTTCTCTCTGGTTAATTCATCAGAAAAATGTGAAAAGAACTAAAATAAGCTCCAAGCACACACACCTCTTCAGTGACAGGTCCTCTAAGTGATGTTTGTGGGTTACGTGGCTTAACCAACCTGTGCCCATAGCATTGCTGACCCAAATCGAGCTGCTTTCTCAGCCTGTAAGGTTTGTCTCAGGACACCCTGAAAGCAATTCTCACTACTCCACCAGGTTTCCTCCACCACAAAAAGACAAATTTAGTGTTGGGAAATTTTTCAAACTTCAGTGATTTTAGAGCCTATACAGCATTTAAAAAAATGCTTTGGGCACCAGGGCGCTCTTGTCTTGCTGAAAGGCAGCAGGGCATGAACTCATATGTTACTGGGGGAGCTTTTTTTTTTCACTTTATTAACTCACCTACATAAACCAGAGAGAATTCATGTTAGTCACCCATGTAGTAAACCAATCTTTTCTACGACTGCCTTTTCTGTGATGGCATCACTACCACACTGCTGCCAAAATAACCAGAGAAAATACTCACTTGTAGTATTATTACTTGCATTAACAATTATTGTGCTCTAATGAGGCTCTCCTTACTTTTGCCCACAATGTGTGTTTCTACCCCAGAGGCAGCACACACTGTCTATGAGTGGGAAAGTCACTGGTGTGTAACACAGGGTGGCCCGGGTTAGAGTTCTGTATTCCCTTGGAATCAAACCAAGTCAAAAATTAAACTCTGTGATTTCTGCAGAAGTTCACAGGAGTACAGATACTATTGCAGGCTCCTTGGCAGAGCAAGCAAGCGGCCTTCTGCAATCCTGTATGTTTCTGGGAACATTACTTTTTAAAGGGTGGTAGAGTCTTAGTCCTCCATTCCAAGCCTGAGTGGGGCTCCCAGACCACACGTGTTTGGCCTTCACAAGGCAGATTAAACTCAAGAAATTATTTCAAACATTACAGGACACAATAAGGATGCAGTATAATAGCAAGCTTTGTGCTTGGGCCATCTGACTCATGCATGAAAAGGTAGGGAGCTGGCAGGGGAAGCAGGAGTAAGCAAGGAGAGGAAGGGAATGAGCATATGCACAGAAGTGATGCATGAGAAAACATTGCCAAGGCCAGCAGGGCAAATGTCCCTAGTGTGCTAAAAACATTCAGTGCTGTGCTCTCTTCCTGACCTCTTTGGCTATGTGCTCTGTCTATTCCAGTAAACAGAACAAGGCCGGGACACAGACGGAGAGCTGGGCCACAGTCCTCTTTACCTCCTTGCTCTTGGCACGTTCCATGGCACAGTTCTGGCTCACTTGAAGGCTTACCCTCCCAGTCAGTGCTTGGCCTTGGTTCAGAGGATAGCTCATGTGAGGCGCTGCTCCTGGTTAGCAGCCTGGATGCAGCCACCTTGTCTGGGGGATTTGGAGGAAGGGGGAATGAGGAAGAACAAGAGCTGAAGTGCACAGACATAATCCACACTATGCTGTGCTACTTGGCCCAGAAGCTGCAGGTTGTACAGATACAGCCATTATTAAGGTTAGGAGACAGCAGATCTCATATTTTGTTCTAGCTAAATTAAATTCTAAAAAGCAAATAATAAAGCAAACGTATACCCATATACATGTCAAATGGGAAATATCACCAGGGCGTGTTCTTCTGTCCCTACATTAAAACTGCCTGCCAACAAGCACTGCATGATGTGTCCACCTTCTGCCCCTGTTGGCTCTAAGGAAGCTCTGTTGCTCCTAATGCACTGTGAGTCTCCTCCCAACACCAGAATTTAATAACAAAAGGTGGAAAAGGTTTTTCAGAGAGGACTTTCCTTTTTTTTCTAGTGTCTAGTTAGGGCCTGCCCTCCAGTGATGCACTCTGGATCATGGAGTTGTATGGCATCTCAGCAAAGGCACCAGGAAAGAAGCTGGTTCTTTATATAACTATGTGCAAGTAGCCTGCATGACAAAAAAGGGACAGAGGGATTATCTTCTAACCTTCTCTTTCCCCCCCTAGATCATATTGAATTGTGCAGTGTGTATTTTCTTGTTAATGTGCAGGGCTTAGAAAGCCTTGCAGAAGGATTTACTGTGAAATTTATACCTTTATTTAGAGGATTACTCACAGGTGCTGAATTGACTGAAAGCTCACCTTGCTGTTGTAGACTGCTGCTCAGAACAGCAATCGTGGCATAAATTTCGCTTTGCATTTTGCAGAGAGCTTTCTCTTTTACATCTTCTGTTTTCACAAGGTGCCTTATTATTCTGACTTGCCAACTCAAAACACGTATCTTACTCATTGCTTTCCTTGCAACAGCACTCTTCAGCTGGCAAATTGATAAGGCTGTGCTGAAAAGTCAATATCCCACCAAAGCTGCCTATGGCTTTTCTAAGGAGAATTCAAGCTTTGAAATACGTGTTTTATTTATAGAATATCCCTTGAAAATCAGGCCAGGAAGTTACAGTTGCTGAAAAGTTAGATGTTCTGTTTAATTTTTAAACAAAATTCTAAACAATGTATTCTAGTATAAAGAAGGCTTTTATGAAGCATGAGTCATTTTCTGTTGATGGAAATATGATTGGTATCTCATATAAGTTATTACTTCCCTGTCCTGCCCCCACTCTTTCCTATTGCAAGTATCTAACAATCTATCTTTGCTATTTATAAAACACCTAAATAGACTGATAATGAAAGAGAAAAGAGACTGTGTTTGAAGTTACCATTCAAAAGGGCTTTCAAGACTGTCTACTCCCTCAGAACCTGTCACATTCCACAGTCTTACACTAGTAATAAAAGCTAAGTAGGACTAAGTTGAACATGCACACCATTTCCGAAGTTTTGGATCCTTTATCTCTATGTTGTACTTTCAAAAAAATAAATATGTTATTAGCTCAATCTTATAAATTACTTTCTTTCACTGAATATCTCAGCAGAGCCACCTTTTTCTGTTGAGTCATAGCACCGAATTTACAGATAGGTATCTGTTCTTTATTTCCTCACACAATTCTCTTTTACCTCAAGAGAATGCACTTTCAAACTCCTGATAAATATATTTTATGAGAAGAAGAATTTAATTCATTTGTATCCCATTATTAGTTTAAAGTGTCTGCATAAACTCAGTAGACTAGGAAATAGCACAAGTTTTCCAGCACCTTCAACAAACCAGATAATGTGCTGCTACTCTCCAGGCTGGAATCATCAGGACAGTATCAATATAAAAACCCCCCAAATTTTAATAAATTAAAAATAAACCAGATGGAAACATGGTAAAAATGCCCCTTTCCAATTGCAAGGCACAAGTGCTTGTGCTGGGGAGGCACACAGTAACACTACCTTAACACCACTGCCTGATTCATTAATTGAATCTTGCTTGTCTACAGTGAGCGTAGCAGCTGAACTAAGTAAAGAAGGACCATATGCACCTCTCTCTTGATAAAGCCTGTCCTGACAGTTTGCAGTGAAAATAATTAAGCACTTCACCAGAGATAAACTAACCTGTGTCCTAATGAAAATAATCCTAATCTATTACCTGCAACTTTGAAAGCAGGAAGAGTTTTAGATAGCTACCTTCGTAAAAAATGTTTTCCTTAAGAATTCCAGTGTAGTGGCAACTTTGATAGCTACGGTTACTGGAATGCTTTGTCAGCAACCTCGTTCTCTCAGCAACCTACAGTCTGTTCCAAATATTTCCTTTGTGAACCCTGAGGGATCCAGAAGAATCTTTTTTGAAGTCCACTGCCCTATCAAAAAGCACTTAACAGCTAGTGAAGCAACAAAAAGATCTTGCAAATAGCAGAATGAAAAAAAAAAGTGAAGGGGCAGGGGGGAAAAAAAAAGAGAAAACATACAGAGTGCCTTATTTCTCATCTCCATGCAGAAGGGAGGAATGAGGTGGTATTTCACAGGTGCCAATTGTCTCTGGCCTTCCCTTTACTCTCCCTGCAGGCATACCACACACTACAGTAAAGCATATGGCCATATCTTATCACAGTAAAATGAAATGGTCTCCCCTCAGAGCACCAGTCTTCCTAGATGAAAATACAGAGAAAAAGCCTCAGATTCTTTGGCTAAAATGATCTTGAATCAGTTACAGCAAGCAGCAGACACTCAAATGGGAGGAACATCGAGAACACAGAGCAGAGGAAGGAAAACTGAGGCCCAGGGACACTGGGGACAGACCTGCTGCCCACACAGAGGCAGAGCCCTCACATGCCCTGCAATGGGCCAGGTGCAGCAGAAGACATCACTCACACTGCCCTTGGGGACAGCTGGGATGGGTTTGGCAACAACAAGGAGAAACACTTACAAAGCCGTGCCAGTGCAAAACCAAAGCCTTGTAGACCAGTAGATACAGGCAGCAGGTTTTATATCACACAGAAAACCTGAGCCTTTGAGGACTTGTCTTACCTAGAACTTTGCTTTCACTTGTTTGCTTGCAATAGAAATACCTGGTTTGTTTCATTTGTTTCGTATTGTACAGTTGTGTGACACACTTCTTATTCTACATGTATTTTAGTAATTAGCAGTAGCATGAAACGGTTATTTGTGAGTAATAAAGTATCGACCATTCCAGCACAAAGACTTTTCCTGGAGGAACACAGGCACAGCAGGATAGCAGAGGAGGAGTAAATGCAGGGCAGTTACAGGCCCAGAGCAATAGGAGCAAAGGTACAGGGTGATTTCATGGCCATAAACCACTCTGCTCCACTCAGGTAAAGAACTGGGCAAACATTACTTTAGGGGTTAAAAAAAAAAAAGAACAAATACTCAATATGTATAGAACAGATGTGGTCAATTTGTACACAGCATAAAACCTGCAGATCAGTGAAGAAAAAACCAGCATGTTAACAAACATGAAAATGATCATATATGAAAACTGAAGAAAGGAAGAAGAAACAACCTACATCCTCCTCTTCTTCCTGGTAAAGGACTTGGGATGTTGATCACTTGCCAAGCCCTGTGTTGCTGCCAAAATGAAGCTTTTAACCCCTGGACTCAGAAGGTCAGTGAAAAGGTAAGCACAGCATCCGAGAAAAGGATACCACAGAGTTTGTTTGTACATTAACTGCATATAATTGCAACCAGAAGTATTAGTATCATTGTAATATGACTAATAAGTATTTGATTAGGCTGTTTGGAATTTAATTAGATTAACAATGAACTTTGTGTTTCCTCTGCCCTTAACAAGATGAGAGAAACAAACCAGTGGGAATTCAAGCAGCTGTTCTGTAATTTGCATGCAACAGATAACCCAGGCAAGCCAAACACGTGAGAATTCAGATCTGCAAACAACTTCCTGAGAAAATAAACCTGTTGGCCTTACCTTTCCTGTTTTTTAAAAAATTGTTTGTTAAAGAAAAGAAAGTTTCCTATACCATAGAAGCTTAACTGCATTTGTACGGAGAAAAAAAACCCTGCATGAACTGAAATCTGCTGTTGTTGGGGTCATTAACACCATATTAGTTAGCCCTGTACTCTGTGATCTCAAGAAATTGCAATAATATATAGTTTTAGATGCCCTGGTTGAATGTCTGTCCTAGGGAAGCTCTGTAGAGGATCCTGGTCTTAGCTCTGCTGCTCTCACAGCACTTTTGTGAGCTTGCAAAATACCAGGGATGCTCAGTGAACGCAGCATCAGGGACGGGACAGGAGGCTGCGCTCTGCAGGAGTAGAGAGTGCAGCTTCCACAGATCTTGCATTCCTAGAGATGGGAAGTATATCAAGAAAGGTGTGTAGGAAAAGACAAAAATTAAAAAAAAAAAATTTAAAAAAAGGAGAGTGGAAGGAAGGCTCGAGTTATTACAGCTTTCCAGAAGGAACAATGCACAGTGTTTTAAACAATGCTTTTGGGTTTGAAATTTGGAGTGTAAGCTTGCTGCAGTCAACCCAAACTAGTTTGTCCTGATCACTATCCTAGTTGGTTTTTTTTTCCACTCTGGAAAACAAAATGCACAGGACTATTACAACAGCAGAGCTCCTCAGCTACATCAAAACAACGGAAGCAAGTATCATAAAAACAAATGGGTTTTTTTGCTTATTATGGAAGAGACAGAAGCAGAAAAAAATGGGCTTGACAGTTTTACTTATGTTTAATGGTTTTTAAAGTGGCTCTTGGCAGTGCAAAATATTGCTTCTGAAGGATCAGGGTAGCTAAAACCTTGCAAGTGCCTGCAAACGAAGTATGACTCAAGAATATACAAAATTTTTGCACCCAGAAAACACTCTGTTTTTCTCTACTCAAAATTAAAGTTAACTTTCCTTTACTTTTCCCTCAAGTTCTATAGTTATTTTTTTTGAAAGAACTGGCCAGGGTGGGGCATATTTTTCTGGCATCCTTGGAAGAACACCCCAAGCACACTCAGTCCGCTCTCACTCTTCAGCCTCTATATTCATATTAGCAATGACCTGGGGGTTTTGTTTCATTTTCAGTCTTGTCCTGTGCTGAGCTCTCTTTCCAGACAAACAAAAAAAATTGGAGTCACACTGAATAAAAACCATCACACCACATAGCAGAGTATCTGTGGTTCTTCTGAAAATTTCAGATTAAAGAAGGGTGTGAGTTATGGTTGATATTTTTTCCAAAAATTGTGAAATAAAAAACAGATTGAATAAGACTTTTACTCCTGCCTTGATAGGTGTTTTTACTGCTTTCTTGTTTTTTGAAAAGAGTGTGATCATTACAGAAATTTAAAAACAAACAAACTCAAAACAACCCTAAAATGAACTCAAATTTCCTGATTAATTTCATTAGCTAATGGAAAGATTGGATTTTTTTTACAGATGGTTACATGATGCATTATTACCCACATTAGATTTTCTTGTTGCATTCTGCTTACCAATGAAAATAATGGGTTTGAGAGGGAATTAAATGTTTTCTTACTGTATGAACTGTATCACCCCAAACCTCCTCAACACAAGAGTGTGCAAATATTTCAGAAAGAAAATAAAGAAATCTTCCTTCTGCCAGCAGAAATATCATTCCAAAGTTATCAGTGGAAACCCTCTTGTTTCCTTCAGCACTTTGTATAATCAGAGTATTTAAGAGCTGACATAAAAGTCAGATGCACATGAGCCTTTGACTTCCCCAGACAAGTGTTTTAATGTCATGTAGAGACTGCAAATATCCTCTAAAACGCTAAGCAAAATAATTCAAAATATTTGCGCAATACAAATAGAAACAGCCAAAAAGCAGATAGGATATAAATTAGAGTCTACAAATAATTTTTTTCATTGTNTGCTGATGTGTGCAGCACTCCTACAGGAAAAAAAAAAAAAAAAGAGGAAACAACCGTGCTTTTAGTCAAGGGGCTTTTTCCTTTATCAGATTTCAAATTTTTAAATGATTTATAGGCTACAGGATAGTAATTTTCCAAAGATCTTAACTATGATTTTTGGGTCTGACGTACTGGGAAACCTAATGGAAATTAATTTTTAAAACTTTGTGATGTATTAGTTTCATGCACGTAAGGCAGGGAAAGGTTAAGCTTGACTGAAATATTTTTATTTTCTGAGTGGCTAAGAACATGACCTCAGGTGCAGACTGACCCTGAGATGAATATACAGCAAACAATCTCAATTCCAGGAGTGCAGATTTGGTGTTGTAATTAAACTGGAAACTCATCTGACAGCTCTCTAGTTCATATCCAATTGCTAAAAAAAATGAGCTAGGATCTTATTAGATCTCATTAATGTCTCCTTAAATGTTTGAATACAAAAAAACCACAAACTAAACAAACCCAGAATCCAACTATGACCTATGCAAATAAGACAACTAGAATATTTGCCTTTTGAAGGAGTTGCTTGGTAGGTTGGCAGAATAAGTATTCAGTCACTGGAAGCATGGGGAGCACTTTGGTATTGAAAGTTTTGAATCTCAGTAGGCTTTGCTGTCTGTGAAAAACCAGTGCAGCCCAGAGCAACTGTAGCAATCTGAGCTTAGATCTGTTCTTGTAATAATTTGGTCTATAGAGCTTCATTGTTATTTCTTGGAGTTTTGTCCTTTGTTTTATATCAAGAAAGGAAGATGCACTTCAGCCTCTCCTATCCTTTGGGTTACTTTCCACTGAACTGTCCCTTGAGATGTTTTTTTCTCCCTCCACCCACTCCTTTCTGTTAGCTGGTTATCAGTTTGAATACTAAATGTCCATCCCATGAAGAGTCAAAAATCAAGTCTTCTTAAGTAAATCAATGGGATAAGAACAGATTAAATAATTTCTGGACCTGGTCAACAGATAAATAATGCAGAACAAGTTAACTAACATTTTCACTCTGATTCTTCAGATTAATAAAAGTCAATCTAGTGTCTTTATAACAATCAAAGGTTATTCACCTATTTAATTTGCAATGGAAAATAATTTGGTCCACTATGTTGCTCTGTATTCCAGCAAACACAGTTTAATATTTCAGTGAAGTGCCTGTTGCACCTCTGCAGTAACAGTCTCAGAGATATGGTTGTCACTATTTATACTGTTCCCATTGACTTTTTGACAAGGTTTTATGAAATTAAACTTGCCACAACAACTATGTATTTTCACCAACATGTAAGAAAGAGGGAAAAAAAACATTATTGTCCACAGTATTTCAAATCTGCACAGTACTTTTGTCTGCATGATTACTGTTGTGCCTTCTAGGTTTCAGTAATAAGTTTTGCTACTCTACCCCACCACTAGGTCTACTCCTGCTAAATTTCAGCTTCAGCTTAGCCTAATATGTACTCCTCCTTCACCAGCTTCACCAGGTTTCCATGATCAGTCTGCTATTATCCATTCTCTGCATGGTTTTGCCCTCCCATATGTTTCTTCCTAATTTAGCCAGACAAATCCTATTTCCAGAAGAATGGAATTCTATACCTGCTCATCCAGCTGTTCCACCTTCACCCCCTCCAGCTGTCTGATTCAATGCCTCATGCAATCCCTTGCTTCCTCAGCCTCATCATTTTCTTTCAAGAAAGCAGGGAAGAAATGCATTATTTCACCATTCCCATCTTTCTTCTCTCTTCTTGTATATTTTTATTCATCTGTATTTTGGATTCATACAGCTGAAACATTGATAAACACTGGAAGTAGGAACATTAGAAAGACAAATTATACTTCAGTGTCCTGCAATACATTGGAATACATTCAGGAAGTCATTAGAGGTACCCTGGAGACCATAGTATTGGAAGATTCCCATATGTCAGTGTATTTTGGGAGATATGACACATGGGTCTTATGGATCATTTTAACAGTCTTTAAAAAAATTTTATTGAATCTAGCACAGTATTTTGTATAAAGTAGAGTGCCTAGAGTGCACAACTTTACAAAAAGGAGGTGTCAGTCTGCAAAGAGGTTAATAAAGTTCAAAGTAGAAAGGAACTTGAGAAATGAGGAGAAACATCTACAGTAAAACAGAAATATTTTAACTGATGGTTTGTGAGGGAAAAAAATCCTTCCTAAATTAAGAATTCTGTGCATTAGGAACATGTTTCTAATGCTCCTCTATGATTAGGAACATTGTGTACTAGTCGTAAGAGACACCCCAAACAAGTATTAACTCTCCATAGCACTAACTCAGTTTTTGGGAGGCACACTATTCAGTGCAAAACCAGAAATGCATGGATATTAGAAGTCTTAGAATGTCATCTACTAATTGGTCTACATAAATTTAATTATCTTAACATTAGTCTTGACTTCTTCTTTTCTTTCACCATATGCTAAGCACAAAATCAGGCAAGTAAGAAGGGATTTCTGGTGGCCACTTAAGCCAACTTGCTGTTCAAAATTGCAGCAGGTTCCTCAGGACCTTTATCTATCAAGCTTTGAATATTGCCAAGAACAGAGAATCTGTAAGCTCTCCTGGTCCCTGCTGCAGTGTCAGCCAGCCCCATGGTTGAAAGTTGGGGGGGTTTGTATCAAATAGGAGCTTACCATGTTTCCACGTTCTGTGCCCTTTACCCTTCCATCGCACACCTCTGAAAAGAGCCTGGCTTCTTTTTCACTTTATTATCCTCTCAGACTTCTAAGTTGTGGATAAATCCAGCTCTCAGCTGCCCATCATACATTATATGCCTGCAGATCCCAACCATTCTGGTAGCCATTCACTGGATTCACTCCAGTATGTCAATGTCCATCTTGTACTGGGGAGTCTCAAACTGAATATGACACTGCAGGTACAGTTTCAGAGCTCCAGACAAAGGGAAGGAAATGTTTCCTTTTGGCCACACTCTTGCTAAAATAGCCCCCTATGCTTTTGGCTACTTTTGCTGCAAAGGCACGCTGCTGATTCATGTTCAACTTGTATTCCCAGGTCGTTTGCTGCGAAGCTGCTTTCTATCCGGTCAGACTCTCAGCCTGTTACCCCACTCCAGCTGCAGGATTCTGCACTTGCCTTTACTGGAACTCATGTGGACTCCACCAGCCCATTTCTCCAGCCCAGGCCTCTGCAGACAGCCTCCCTGTCTTCCAGTACATCAGCTGCTGCCCCCATAAGTCAGCATAACTTCATAAACTTTCCAGAAGTGCCCTCCACCCCATTCCCCTAGTCATTCATAATAATATTATATGATTCTGACTCCTGTGTCACTCCTGAGTGATGGGACATCCACCGGCCATCACAACACTGACAGCCACACCCTTTTGAGCCCAACAGTCCAGCCAGTTTTCCATCCAGCTTATCTTTCATTTAATGCAGTCCATACCTCACCAGTCTGGCTAAAAGGATACTGTTATAGGACATCCTCTTAGATAAACGCATTTGCTGTACTCGACCTCCTAGATTTGCTTCTTCAGTCAAGTCTTTGTAATATCAACCATGGCAGAGCTCAGGGTAAGCTGCTGCTACCTCTTGAGCAAACTATGGTAAAAGTCATGAGACAAATCCCATGCCAAGTATTTTGGTTACCCTGAAATCATCCAACTCCAAAGAACCTTAGACAGAAATCCTTCTGAGCTTTTGTAGCTGCAAAAACGATGTGCTGAAATTCTACTGGCCAGAGATGAGCAGTATACCAACACTGTGGTGAAATTCAGCAGTGTTATAACTACTCTGTGTAGTTCTTTCGCAGAGTCTTCTAATAAATGGTGAAGGAAAGCTAATTTTCATTTGCTCTGCAGCTCAAGTAACTTACGTAGATACCACAGGTTTATTTTGGTAGAGGACAGAGTTTGTTGTTGACTTCAGCAGACAACTGTTTTGATTTCTCTCCATGTTAATATACAACTTCTCAAAAACCTAAGTATTTGGCCTCCTTGAATAACGTAAATTTAATAAAATGTTTTCCTTGTGTACTGCTCAGATGAACATTGTGCTGAAATACTGTATAAACTATGTGTTCCTATCTTTGAAATTTATAATTAAATCCAAATGTCAATATGATTTATTTTTAAAACATCTCTCAAACACCATATTAGGAAAGAATACAATTCCACAATATACAGCGGAGGAAAAAATTAGATCCTTAAAAGCTGTAGACTACAGGCATGCTATTTTACTTGAAAGATAGCACTAGAGTCAATAAACTCCTCTGAGTCAAGACTATTTAAGTGATTTATAAACATGAAAATGGCATAATCTGCACCTATTCTTTGCACATGCCCTCCAAATAGTACCCCAAACTTCATCTCCGACTTTCCAACAAGTTCACAGGCACTCATAAGAGCATAGCAATGAAAAAAATATTATCTAGTTTTACGTCAGCAGTACTCACAATGCTTAAGAAAATTGGCTCTGACAGCCCTCCTATTTTATGTATACACTCCATTAATTTCTGCACTGTCTTTCCTCTACCAACTAACCTCAACATTTAAAGGTAGGATAAAGTAAACCATCTTTGTGTCCCTTTAAATGCCTAGCTAACCCTTAACTTCATTAAGATCAAGTTTTCAAAAGCCTTGTCTTAGTTCACATGAAGTAAACACAGTCTTTACAAGGCAGTGTTTGGGCCTCAGCCACTCAGAGGCTACAGCAGTGAGTGCTCTGTGTCTGCCCCGTGCTAGGCACAAGGAGCGCTCGAGCCTTGCCAGGCTGCCCTTCCACAAGGCACTTTTCCTAAGAAAATGAAGAGCTGCTCTCCCCAGTCCCTTCTGAAATCCCATACAGCAGTGGGTGTGGTCTCACAGGGATGGTTGTACAAAGGCTGCCCCCAGATAAAAAACAGGTGGATCACAGGCAGGGTGGCCAGTGATGGCATTGAAGAGGGCAGCACATGGCACCTGCATGGGGAAGCCTAAGGAATGTGCCTGATGGAAGTCTGAAAGGAGGTGGCATAAAAGGGGCTGGCATACCAGGAGACTCTTTACAGTAGAAAGCAGACAGCTTCGTCCATGGAAAATAGAAGTGGATTTGCTATAGTTAGGATATGCAATGCCAAGTACAAAGGCACAGAAATTATTTCAAAAAACCCCAGCATTTGCCTCTTCTCACAGATGCTTTGGGTACTGTGCCGGACCTTGGTATCTTAGTATTAAACTTGTTGAAGATATATGCAGCCCACTCTTTCAAAAACAAGTTGTTGTCCACACCCTCCTTCTCCCCATTTCTGCCTACATTAGAAGAGGAGCACCTTTATGGGTGGAATGTTCCATGGAGTGCTTTAGAACCTCTGTGCCTGCTACATCACCGACTGCTTTGCTGATGGACTGACTTCATGCACACATCTTTGTTTTACATCTGCTTTTAAAATCCTAATTGTGCAGTCAGGATGGCCCAGGTGCCTCTGTCTTCCCCCACCAGCTGCTGACATCTTCCCCAGTAAGTACTGCTGCTGACATCTGCCTATTCCTAAAATGGGTCAAAGTGATGAAAGTGCCATAATTGAAAAAAACAGACACTGAACAGAAGGTGTGTAATGCCTCAGCCTGGGCCCTGCCATTAGCAATGTTGTACAGGAAGATGAAATTCCTGATTAACTGGTTACATCTCTGCCATACTGATTCACACAGAAAGCAAAGTTTTCTTTGGGAAATGAGAGGTGGGATCAAAGCACAAAATGCTGATAAAGTATTTTAAAACCAGTAAGGGAGGTCATGTTTGAAACTGCCTTTTTATGAAGGGGAGATAATTGTGGGTTTCTGTATCCCACATCTGGTTGTAACCCCATCTTTAAACAATACAGAAAACCCATCTTATAGAAAATTTAGCCTGAGAGATCAAACAGTGGAAATCGATAACTCTCAAAGTTAGTTGGGCATATTGCACAACAATGGTATATGTTCCTGTTTTATTTGTCCTGTATTCATATTTAGGCAAATTACATTATATCCTTCATATAATCATGTGAATAAAGATTATTTCCATAAATGACTTCTTTGCCATGCTTAAAAATCTCTGCCCTCCCCGTAAAAATTGTTAAAGCAATTAACAAATCTAGGGACAGCACTATTGGCACAATTTTCTCTTGGAGGATCTCTGATAATTTGGACAGTACTTCAGTAGTTGCTTGGGGTTTTACAAGCTTTTTTTGCCAATTAAGGCTACATGACTACAGAGCAAGTCTTTGCTTAATTAACAAAAGGTAGCTTAGTTAATCCAGTGTCTTTGATTAGACAAACAATTTAGGAGAGATATACAAGTGTAAAGCTTGAAACATAGATTGTTTGCCCAAAGGCGTCTCCTACTGTAAACTGTGCGTGAGGCTGTATGAAGTGCAGCATATTGTCATTGCTGGACATCAGCAGCCTTTCTAGAGATTTAGACAAGCACATCTTAGTAAAGAACCTTGTCCTGTAGTTAGAATTTCTCTTTGGCCAAGCTTACCAATCTCTATCACATAATAAATGGCTTCTTAAAAAAATGGACACAGATGTTGATCATTTGTCCCCTTTGCTGACTCAGTATAAGCAATTTCTGATAGTGAGACAGCCAGAGCTGCTCATAAACTTTCTCAGACTGACTCTCCAAGAAGCCTGAAGTAGTAGCACAATTTTTTTTAATCTAGGAGTCCATCCTTAAGCTCAAAAAGAGACCTCAAATAGAGAACGGGAAGTTCTGTATCTGGAGGAGGGGCATGGAAATCAAGATATACGCCAGCACTGCTCTTCATCTGCTGGCTTGCTTGTAGCTCCACTCTCTACACAAAAACTGAACAAAAAAAATCAGTCCACACACATGAGAAATCAAAGCATGCTACATGCCCACAATAAAAGCACTCCAAAAAAAGCTAAAGAAAATTCACACACACACACAATAAAAAAACCAAATAATAATCAAAGCCAAATAATCACCTACTTAAACAAAACCTCCTGTCACCTTAGAGGCACACTACAATAGCATTAAACTGGCTAAAGTAGTATTATTAAAGTTTCTTTCAAAGACCTTTATCAGTATCACCTTTTACTTCAAGGCTCCTGGAAACACTGGGGAGTTTTAAATACAGATTACTCACTGGTATCCTGGTCCTCCTTGACAGGAGCATAAGGAGCTACTCTAAAAATCTCCAAAGGTACAGAAAAAAATAAAAAACAATAACAAACCCCCTAAAAAAACCCCAAACAATAAAGGAGCACAAAGCCCCCAAAAGACTAGAAGACTTGATTAGTGCTACTTTCCAAACAAGACAAGGTTTAGGAATGACACTCTGGTACCATAAGATAAAGAAGGTGATAACAGTCTAATCCACCCCAGTACATCCCTGGGGGAATGAATTAGTAGCTTTTACTGGAGAAGTCGGGAACAGGCTGTACCCAGACTCCACACACTGTGGGCTCAGTCATTCACCCCATTATCACCTCCTGTCTTTCACTGAAGGACTATAGTTGAAGGTGCAATTTCAGGACCATGAAAGCAGACTCTCTCAACATTGTACAGCTCTCTAACCCATAGGAAACAGCTGTTTTACTGCACTAAAGGAAACTAAAATAATTAGGCCTTTAACCGTCCTCCTCCCCGCCTTGCAAAATCGCATTTAAGGATATAATAGCAGTTCCCCCAAATGATAACAACTCAGCGAAACTGGTTCAGCCACACCACAAGGCAGAAACCAGAAAGATTTGGCAGAGTAAAAAAGGTTTAGAAATTACCTCAGAAGCAAAAGTAGATTGTGACTTTGGTTTTTATGAAATAAAAGCAGTATGTAGATAGGCTAGAATATTTGCCTCAAAGTCCTAAATCACTGCTGTCAAAGAACTCAGATTGGTTTTTAATATGTGATAAAAACCTTAATAAAAATACAACTGTCCACAGCTCCCTTATGCCTTCCACTCCTGAAGGCAAAAGAGTGTGTTCACAACTGTAACTCTCCCACTTCCAGGACATGCAGGCTTTTCTCTCTCTGAGATGTTAACAAACCACTTACATGTAATGCAGAAGCTAACCTCAGCTTTATACAGGACAGCATCAATTTATTTAGCACATCTGTTATGTATTCTCTGAACCATCCGTGCATGGATTTTAGATATATTATATGTTCTTTTGCTAGTCCCACTAAGTCAAAATTTAGTATAAGCAAGCTAAAGTTTACTTCTTTTTGTCTGTTGATACTTTTTCATTTGTTTATTTGAAAGTGAAGTGCAATCACTTGGTTCCCGTTTAAAAGCCATGAAATAGCACAGGTGTAACCAAGAGCCAATCTGATGGCAAGGGCAAGACATCATGACCCATACACAGGAAAAAACACTACTCAAGACTACTGGCTGAACATGCAGGCCAGGGAAGAAGGTTGTCTTGGTCTTAAGCCTGTAAATGGAATGGTTTTAATGCTTTGAAGGTTGTTTAAACATGGCAAACACATTTCTAGATTTCCTTCTCCCCTTCTCCTCTGAAGATGTTATTGCAACAGTGCTTTGGTAACAGACAGATGTTTGCTGTTTTGGAAGTGCTGTTTATTGAATCTTTTACTCTGCTCTTACTTGGAGCTTCTAGGGCGGTCCCGTGACGTAGTGGTGAGCACTTCCGTCTCCGGCTCCTAGGTCGCGAGTTCGAGTCTCAGTGCGGGCGGCCCCGGCAGTTAAATGCCTCCCTGCCATCCGATCCCGTCAGATCTCGGATGCAAAGCAGGGTCAGCTCCAGTTAGTACTGAGTGCTGTAGACAGTCCTAAGGACCTCAGTGTCACTGTCCAAGCTTGCTCGGCCGTGGCAAATGAACCTTAGGACATAAACGGTGGGGCCAGTTCTGCGCACGCTGTGCCTCACCTAAAAAATCCACTGCGCAGGCTCGGAGGGCACACGTGGGGTGAGCCCTTCCCAAATCTTCGTTCGCGAAGATTGGCCATTATTATTATACTTGGAGCTTCCCTTTCATTTGTGTTTCCTGCTGTTCCTTCTCTCACATTTGGACTGTAAACTCGTAAGAGTAAGGACCATCATCTCACATGCAAGGCTCCCAATGGCCACTAAAAATCAGTCACATGCACAGATGCATAAAAATTGTTTCATTTGGTGTTTTGTATTTTTTTTCCAGTGAGCAGAGGCAGAAGTCTTCTGACATGAAAGAAAAAACCCCAGCAACAACAACAAAACACCCAAAAACAAGACCTCCAGCCTTGTAAACTATTGATTCAGAAAGTTTTAGTGCCTTCAGTTCAACAAAGATAAGATAGATATGACTGGAAAATCAGCAGCCTATGTCCTGTACTATGGATTCTTTGCTCCCAGTGTTACCTGCTAAAGTTGTTTCTCTTGGGAAATGACAGAGCATCAAACTGCACATTGTAAGGCAAACTGGTAAAAGGAGGAACATAAATGATGAGATTCTTTAATTATGAGTGTATTCAACCTGGATCCTTGGAGCTTACACAAAGCTGCAATTAATAGGTCTTTGTCTGGGTGAGAAGTGCATGCCTTTCCTCTGTCTATATGTCTGAATAAACTAAACCCGAAGCATTAAGCCTCCGTAATACACCCATTGATGCCAGTTCATTTATCAGGGAAGATAGAAAGGATCTGACCCAGAAGTAATATTTACTTCAGCCATAAAGGCTTTGTGCTTATAATGAATGCATCATCTGATTTTCTACATCCCCTTCTGCTGAGATCTGAAGAAGCTTGCTTGCCTGCTTTCTTCACCTACTGTTTGGCACAGAACCTGTTTGTACAGGGCTGAACCGCAAATGCCGTGATCACAAATCTTGCATCTAGCTGGCACTAGGGAGAGTAAAAGTTCTATTTATAGCTCTTCTGGGCTGTGTTAGCCAGTGGACATGCTGCTGTCTGACTATCCTTGGGATGACCTTCACAAGAATATACCTTTTGCTTTGTGATAAACTGTTGACAAGGCCTTCAGTTTTGTCAGGATGTTCCTCTCATCCCCTCCCTTCTCCTCTATAGTATATTGGAGTTGCTCAAACCCATAGACGAACAAAAGGCATTTGAAGTAGCTGCATCTCAATGAAAATTGGACAGGTTTTGACTAAAGAAGACACACACTGACCTTCATGGTAAGTGCTGTGAAATACTGAAACCTAGGAAATTCTCTTTCACACTATAAGCTTTTAAATCACCCTTTTAAATTTTTCTTTTTGCAGTTTTTTCTGTTCTCTCTAACCCCTGTCCAGCTGTATTAAAAGAGAGCTCTTTTTCTGCTTCTCAAGTAATGAGGTAAAAAAAAGGTTTAAGTAGCTTATAGGGAAGCTGTAATGCACTGGTAGGCTTTTCAGCATAAATTTCTAGGTGTCCATTTGAACAGGGAGCAGAAAGGTATGCTGAATTTTACCACCATCAAAAACACTGCACAGATCTTGAATAAATACAGAGAGCAACAACTTACAGCATGAGATAGAATACAGAGGTCGATATGCACACATGTGATCACAACATTCATATCACTGAAATTGTATCTCCATTACCTGCTGAATTTTGTTGCCTTAAATAACTCCTTTAAAATAGGAAATACATGAATTGCACCCGCAATGATAACTGGAGCACTGAGAATTACAAGAAATTTTGGATTGGTTCTTTGGATAAGAACTCTTCAACCAAAGTAATTGTAACTTGATCAGTGTCAGGAGTTATGTGCCACATAGCCTGTTCCTGGCGTTGTCAAATAAAAACAGCAATTAGGAAGTAAACACTCAGTCACTGCAAAACTCCTCAGAAACTCTGGAATTGACAATAGGAGCTAGAAATAGATATGTTTAGTGTGTACTCCAATGTACACAAGTATGTGAAACTTAGATACTTGCCTTAAATCCACATTTCTTTAGAGAACCTAAAGAAACTTTTTAAGTTAACCTTTACTTGACAATTCCGTGTTGATCGTTGAAGAAATGAGTACTTCTTGCCAAAGCACCCTTGTAAAAGCAGCTATTGAAATTTAAGTGGTTCTTTCCGGCCTGTTTGCAAGATTTAAGTAAACAATGATTTATCAACAAAGTAGCCTCATTTGAGCACTTTAGGCTGAGCTGCAACAAATTGAAGAAAAAAGATCTCAAATGTTGTAAGACGAGATTTAGTGTGAGTGAAACAAAGCCTGTAGTGATGCGGGGTGCCCAGCTCTCACCCTGCGTTAACTCTAAGTTAAATACTGTTTACACAGGCAGTGTGCTAATCAGAAATCCTTGTTAAACACTGGCTAATAATTATACTTTGTACTTATTTAGAGCTTTTCATCTGATCATCTCTGAGCCCTATGCAAGCATAAATTCATTTTTACAATGTTGTAAGAGTAGCTAAATAATTACTAAAGGTGCCAGATCTCTGGAGTAGAAACCATAGAATCGTAGAATGGTTTGAGGTGGAAAGGACCTTGAAGATCACCTCATTCCAGCCCCCTTGCCACAGGCAGGGATTCCTCTGAACCTGGTTGCATAGAGCTCCATCCAGCATGGCCTTGAACAAGTCCAGAGATGGGACATCCACAGCTTCTCCAGGCAACCTGTTCCAGTGCATCACCACCTCCTCAGTAAAGAATTCATCCTAATACCTAATCTAAACCTACATTCTTTCAGTTGGAAGCCATTCTCCTTTGCGCTGCCACTTTGTATCCTTGTAAAAAGTCCCTCTCCAGCTTTCTTGTAGGTCTCCTTTAGGTACTGGAAGGCTGCTATAAGGTTTCCCCAGAGCCTTTGCTTCTCCAGGCTGGACAACCCCAACTCTCACAGTCTTTCACCACTGGAAAGGTGCTCCAGCCCTCTGATCATCTTTACGGCCTTTTCTGGATTTGCTCCATGTCTTTCCTGTGCTGGGGACCCCAGAGCTAGATGCAGCACTGCAGGTGGGGACACACCAGAGCAGAGGGGCAGAATCACCTTCACCTGCTGCCCACACTCCTTTGGATACAGCCCAGGACACATTTGGCTTTCTGGGCTGCAGGTGCACATTGCCAGTTCCTGTTGAGCTTCTTGTCAATGAACACGCTCCAGTCCTTCTCCCCAGGGAGCTCCATTCTCCTCCCAGCCTGTACTTGTGCTTGGTGTTGCTCTGACCCACCTGCAGGACCTTGCACTTTGCCCATCTCTCAACCCTGTCCAGGTCCCTCTGTCCCTACAGCAGGACAATTCTTAACATTCTTGCCTGGAGTCAAGGGCAGATTCAATTACTCTGCCATAGACTATAGGAATTTTCTATACTAGAGTTTCTGTGTTAAAGGCAGCATAGTGAAAATCAAGCCGTACTTTCCTTGTGTTCTATTCATAACAAAAAAAAAATATTTCTCATAACTAAAGGTCCGACTCTTAAACTGGGGACTGCACAAAGGCATCCCGCATAGCAAACCACAGACCAGAAAAAAGTTTGAAGCACAAACATTAGGAAGGTCAGTCAATTATCTTAATCTGATAAACTGGTTTTAGCAACAAATTAAAACAGTTGTTTCATGTTTGTAGGCAGTTTTAAATGGCTTGTTCTCGCATTGTAAGGTACTGCCTCAAGATTTCAGGTTTATGACAGGAAATGTATTTAGATGTTTTTTTCTTTCGTCTCTTGCTTTGAAAGAATAATGATGATGCAGTGACTACAGCAAGAGACAATTTATATCTTCATTGGAATCAGTGAAGAAATATTTCATGCACTTTGTTGGCACCAAATACCTACTAACTGAACCATTATCAACATCAAAGGACATATCTGGTGTTCATGTTGTCGTGGCCAGAGTTTTCATAAAAGTGGCATAGAAAGTGACCACTGAAATATGAAGCACAATGGAAAACATCTTTCTCTAACAGCACAGCTTTCCTTACTTTCCTTCAGCAGAGCAAACCGTGGATACCAAGAACCTCACTTGTAATGAGAACTATAGAAGTGGGTTTAACTTCTGTTTTTGTTCCTGATGTCAGGAACAACTTATACTGGTCTAGACCTTCACATTTAATAGAAAACCCCACAGTGATCTTTAAACCTGAGTAGGCTGCCAAGAGCTTGGAAGCACAGGTGCAGCAGAGGAGGACTACTTGAGCAGCACAGGACTGGCCCCAACCCTCTGCCAGCACCTGCACGGACACTGTGAAGCAAGTTGGCACTAGGAATATCAACAGGTCTTTCTAAACAAAATGGGCAGGCAAACCAGAGGCTGACAAGTAAAACACCTATGGTAATACCATATGTTCCTGATGTCTTCAGGAATTTTACTATAGCTTTCAATCCATATATTTTCTTCTAATTTTCTTTTTGACACTTCGCTTTAGCCCTTACAGTACCTATTTGCCTTGTTTCCCACCCTTTCATTCCCTGCTGAGTTCATTCTAGTGCTTCCCTTCCCATCTCTTCTCTGTTGTTTGTTTTCCTAATCAAATGATCTCCTTCCATTTTTACTGAGCACCACTTACTTAATATTTAACAAATGAAATAAACCAAATCAAATTAAATAAACCACAATAAAAAACCCTGCAGTCCCTATGTATTGTTTATCTAATTTAATCCATTGTCCCATGGCATACTCAAACTGTGAAATCTCCATTGATTGCCTTAGTCTGTTTCTATAATATCTAGTGAAACAAAATCATATTTCTAAATGGCACCAAAGTCTTATCATAACAAAGTTAATTAGTCATGTTGCTGGTGGTTAATAGTACCAACAGTTCAACTATGGGCAAGATATCTAAGCATGTAAATTAAAATAAATCCAAACAAAACTAAAACAATCACTAATACCAAATAATGTAAAGTACATTCTAAACACCAGCCAACTTAAAAGCAAAACAAAACCAGCCAAACAAAAACACTGTACCAACAACCCCCCCCCCATTTTTAAAGTAAGTTCCTTTCTCAGAAACTTCCCATCCTAAGTATTATAAATTATCTCTGTTTTGAGCTGAAGTTCCAAGAAGTTTGAATAAGTTTTACATCTTCCAGCAGCTAATGAAGACTGGATATGTGTAGACAAAACATTCTGCTGTTATCTCAGTAGTTAGAAAAAAACCAAACAAAATATTTTATAGCTTAAAATAATTCCTCCACAAAACATTTTTAATACCATGTGACCATGCTTAAAAATATGTCAAATTACTTTGTCATTTTAGTTGGAAATATATAGATGGCTCTTCTGTCATTTCTCAAAACACTAAACTCGTTTTTCAGTGCACAGACAAGCAGCTGGGTGTATACATAGTTAAACACTGCTGAATATTCAGTGTTTTTAGAAAAACAACTTTAATGGCTAAGAAAATACTCCTTTTGTGTGTCATCAGCCTTTTAACCAAATGTGAGTAAAGTATTCAAAGGACAGGTCTGACCATAAAGGTGAAGACGTAAGCTGTGGATTCCAGCCAGATGAAACAATAACTCTGGATTCTGGGAGAAATGCCTGTGACAGCTCTTCAGGCCTGGCAGGTTTCATGGGCACTGCGGGACCAAAGGCAGTGCCCAAGACATTCTGCCCTGCAGCATATCAAGGGTGCAGTGCCTGTCCACCCCCTGCTTTCTGCTGCATCAGATTCCAGCCTTAGTCCCTCCTTACAGCATTATTTCCTTGAGTACATTTCTACAGAAAGCCTCTAATGTTACCTGAAACAGATCAAACATAAGAACAGCAGGAACTGCAAGGCAGAGCCCACCACATTTGTAGGACCAAACAGTTCCCCAGGCAGCACAACCAGTCCCCAGTCAGTCCTAGGTCCAGAATCACCTCACTGAACTTTGCATGTGTCAGTGTTTTAACTTGCTGAGCCACTTTGATTATCCAGTGAGGATATGGGTACTTTATTTTATTCTGCAAATTACAGGATGGAACTATTCAGTACTTCTCTTTCCAAGTCAAATTAACACAGGATGTGATGTTATCACTTCGAGCCATAGCAAAACAAATAAAGTTTGGTAAGCCTTCAGTAAGACAATAATACTAACCCAGCAAACAGCTGATTCAAAAAGAAATCATTTTCAGAGAAGAGAAAGGAATCAAAGAAAGAAAAATAAGTATAACCTCTGGGTTTTTTTCTTTAAACATCAGATAATTTCCTCAATAAACTTTGCTAATTGCATTTGCTTTCTACAAAACAATCTTTTTCTCCTTCTCTTTTTATCCATTCCCTCTTATGCCCAGCAGATAAACCTCAAAGAAAATACATTCCCTACTACTACTAGAACAGATCCTCCCACTCTTTAATTTAACTCTGTGCTGAGGTAAATTGGAGGGTTTTATATATATATTATAGATAGGAAAGGGACAAACAGGGGAGGTAGATGGCTTGCTTGTTGGCCCAGGAAGAATGTGCATGAAATAGGGAACCGAACGCAGCTTTACAAGTCCTAACCCAAATCAACATGACACCTTTGATTGTGACCCTGGGACACCACCCTTTACTTTTCCCAGCCAAGTAAAGAGCAGGCAGGTAAACTCTGCTCAAAGATCTCCAGATGGGTTGATCCTTCACAAACAAGTGCCTGCACTATCAGCAGTAGCCACGTCTCTTTGCCTTCTCCACTGTCTCTTTGGGGATTTCATGGCACCACCTTAACTGTGATCTTTCCTCTGTAGTTCCAATTCTGCTTTATGTTGGATTGTTTTTTCTTAGGTACAAAAAGGGACTTATGTGGTGGTTCTGTGCAGCTATCTCACTAACCCAGTAAGTTAAATATCCATTAGGACTAAACATGGCTGAAGTACAAATAAAATACCAGTTCTTATAAATAAATATGGGGATATCACCAATCCCCTTTCCACCAAGTACTTTGGATCAGCCTCTATGTAATAAGATCTGTAAACATCCAAGCCTCAACTTTGATTCACACTGAAGCCTTTACATGATTTTCTTCCAGGGGAGACCTGATAGCCCGAGAGAACTATTCAAACTGACGTTTTGAGCAACAGAGGCCTTCAGGATTTTTAGTCTCAATATTTTAAAGCATTGGACATAAGACAGTTAAAATGGTCATGAATTGAATCATTTTGCAATGCTATCTTCTACTGAAAATTTGATTCAATTGTCTTGTTGATTTAATCTATCCCTTGATGTCACAAGTGCTTTCAAATTTTTTAATCTACTTTTTCAGCTCTGCCTGCAAAGTATTGTACAGCCAGATAATAAGATCATTGTCAGTGCAAGCCAAAGGTAAAAACCTTTCTGGTAAATCTGTGCAAGGCAAATTCAAGGTTTTGGGGGTGTAGCTGTGCTAGTCTACTCTAATACCCATCTCCTGGGGCAATGGGATGCATTTTGCAAAATGCCAATAGCTGGATTTGCAGTTTCACAATAGCTGAAGACCTGTGATTATTTTGCTAAATCAAGTGCAGAACATAACAATCCCCAGAGAACGTTACATACCTGGTTGGCAAACAGAGGTATAGTGTTTCCATCTTCAGTGGCTGGTGGTTCAGGGAGGTTCCTTCATGCCATTTGACATGTATGCAGCAGATGCAGTAAGGACTGCACTGGACAGTGGGGGAAGCATACCCAGTAATAACATCCACTCCTGGTTCTGTAGGGAACATCTACTTTCCTCAGCATCATCTGCTGGACAACAGCAGGTGCTGGAGACCATCACAGAAAAACTACTTTTCTCTAAGTTTTTAAATCATTCTCTGAAATGCAAGATATTTTTGCCTTCAACAAGTCTCCCTCAGAAGGCAGAGTCATTAAATCTTGTGTGGGTGTTTGTTTGGGGTTTTTTAATGAGTTATAGTGCCTTAGCAATATCCAATCAACTTCCTTTACCCTTTCTCTAAGTTCTATAGGTCTTTGCTCCAAAAGAGTTGAGCCTGCTGTGAATTCAGATCTATTGTAGCTGAGCATTCTCTCCTGGGACAGTAGACTTCCACTACAAATGTTGTTATCCTACAGAGTTTCTGGGAAGTGGTAGCTAAAAATATATAAGAAACAAAAAGGGGGTTGAGAAAGATGTTTCACATAGAGCCCTTGCACAGTGACAGACCTGGATTTCACACTTTCAAAAGTAGTAAGAGAAAAGGGTAAGGGAAAGAGTAAATGGCTATGACCAGAAGGGAGAACTGTGATCAGCTAATCTGACTTCCCAAACAACACAGACCAGTGACCCAGACATTTCAGAAAAGGCCATGCCCCCAAAATATTTGCACCGAGGATTTCATTCCCAACTTATCTGGATACAAAACAGCAACAATTCAAGGAACATTTAAGATAGAAGTGATTATAATGTAAATGAGGTTGCCCTCACATTTCTTGCTGCAACTGTTCCACAGATGGCAAAGCATCTTTAATTAGAGCTGAGGACCATAAGGAGCAAAGCAGAGCAATATGCATTCTCTCCTTTTGTACAGAACCACTCTGGGGTGCAGTGTGCCAATTACAGCTTGATCGGGGGGGTTCTAACGAAATTATATCTTTTGTCACAAACTGTTGACATATGAAGAGCAAAACTTTTTGTGGAACAGTACCAGGCACAAAGCAAGTTGCATGATGTAAAATGGAATTTCCAGTTAAAAAAAAAAAGAAAAAAAAAGAGGAAAAATAACAGCAGAGAAATCCAGTGATTAAGGCACTTCCATAACTCAAGCAAGTCTTAGTTTCACCTTTTCCTGGTCAAAAAATCAATGTAGCCACAGAAATGGCTTTAATGCAGTGTATCAGGTGGTTGAGGTTTCATCAGTCTCACTGATGGACTGCCCTCTGTATCTCCTACTACAGATCTTTTATTCTCTGCAAACAGCTAATGCCCTCACTGTGAAATGCTCTCACACTCCAATTGCCATGTATGTATGGCCAGACTTCATGAATGAAGATTTGGGCAGGGCTCTCCCCACGTGGGTGTGCCCTTCCAGCCTGCACAGTGGATGTTTTAGGTGAGGCACAGCGTGCGCAGAACTGGCCCCACCGTTTAAGTCCTGAGGTTCATTTGCCATGGCCGAGCAAGCTTGGACAGTGACAGTGAAGTCCTCGGGACTGTCACAGCACACGGTACTGACCGGGGCTGACCCCGCTGAGCATCCGAGATCTGACGGGATGGGATGGCAGGGAGGCATTGAACTGCCAGGGGACGGTCCCCACTGAGACTGGAACTCACGACCTTGGGATTCAGAGTCCAGAGTGCTCTCCTTTACACCACAGGAATGCCCAATTGCCATGGAATACATGGAATTTACCTTGGACTTTGGATCCAATGAGGAATAAACCCTCCTCTCCAAGGTATAATGCTTTATATAAAATCGAATACTTTAAAAATATTTTTTTAAAAACATGCCAAAGAAGCTGATAGTACAGATGATCTTGGCATTTACCCTAGATAAGGCAGACTCAGGTAGAAGTCTTTATTCTTGGTCTCTTGTTCTAACTCCACCCTCTTTTTCTCCTTCTTCACACTTAAAAAACAAACAAACAAAAACAATCAAGCAACTAAAAAACAATCAAGCAACTAAAAAACACCAAACCCTAACAAAATAAATACATAGAGGTAAAGGGTTTTATCTCACTGTGAAACTGGATTACTTTATCTGCCCCCTCTTCAATCAAGCAGTAAACATTTTTTGTACCAAGTTGTTTTTTGTAGCTTTGTTTATCTAGAGCAATACTACACTTGCTCCACATTCTTTAGTAATAACCACAGGAAATCTTTGGATAGAAATTCCAGTAAGGGACCCAAAACTCTCTGAATCAAGAAGATTTTACATTTAGAGTTGCAGTTGCCAGTTGATAACTCAGGTTTGAATTTTGCCCATCCACTCCAAGTCCAGGTCTGTGCTCATTCAGTCTAATACCTAATTGATTTTAGAAGACAGGAAAACCTTATTTTACAATAATCCCTGTGGGATCAGGCGGGATAGAGAAGTTCACAAGTATGATTAAAAAAACAACAACAACAATAAAAACCCCAACACAGCAAAAAACCACCAAACTTCAAAATACCCCCAAAAAAAGCTCAAACCAGACAAAAAAAAAAAAAACCATACTAAAAAGCCCAAGAAAGCCCCCACGGAACTCAAAATAACCTTTCCCCTCCTCCATCCTCACCTCTAATTAATGTTTTGAATAAACAAAAATAAATTAGTGCTGGGATTTCAAGGCAACCACCTCTGTATTGGAAATTGTGTGCATTCAAGCAAGAGGCATTTGTTTTTCCTTGGATGCTTATCTTTTTCCAAATGATGGATTTGCAAAAAGGGCAGCTGCATGGCTGCTAGATTGCTTTTGTGCCTTTAACTGATTCCTGTCTAACTTCCGTGGTTTGATTATGATTAACTACATGATTTATGCCTTCTTGAAGTGCATAACTCTCTCCTGACAGTTTCACAATCAGCTGCAGGGTCAAGGAGGAACCTCATCTGTAAGCTTATTGTAGATAAACCCCAAATGGTCTAAAGGTCTCATTTTAAACAGAGGAGAAACTTCTGGGAGGCAGTAATAGAGAGGGGGAAGTCACATGTTTTCCTAAGCTTATTGAATATTTCTACCTAAGTTTTTATGGGAAAAGGATTTGGATAAGAAAAATTGTGCAGCGACAGGCCTGAGCGGGGTTTTGCTTTGTTGCCAGTACAAGCAGAAGGGGATTCTTGAAATACAACAATTTGGAAAGCAGGAATGAAACATATCCTGCATTATCGTACAGTTCAGTATGTTAGATAGGGAGCACATGAACATTAAGTGAATTACCTGGCCCTGAGAAGGATCCCATAGGATCCAGAACATATGGCTGCAAAATACAGATGGAAAAGGAAGCAGCATCTTGTGATTAGGGTGCTGTGCTGAAAACCGAGGTGTGGCCTCAGCAGCTTTTTTTGTCACTATGAAGGGTCACTCAGTTGAACTTGGACACAGCAAAGCATGAACCTCTGTTCCTAAATTTCAAACCATGTGCAGGCCACCCATGCCAGTGTAGGGATGCAGTGCTTGCTGTGCTTATGCCTAAAAATAGCACTTCAGAAGCAGTTTAGTAGAATTAATTTGGTGTACAGAGAATAGTTGGTATCAAAAAAAGAAGAAATATGGATGTGTCACCTTTTCATGCTTCTGCTTTTGTTATTCATGAGTCTTCTTAGCTTCACATTAAAGTTTCACCTCTCTCAGTTTTGAGCTCCAAAAATATAGACAAGCTAGGAAGCGCTGAACCCATAACACAATTTTTTAAGGATACAAAACTGGAGGGAGAAACACATTTGAAACAACACTCCCAGTGATGCAGGTGTGCTGGGATAGGCAGAATAACTTGATGTCCTGCCTAATATATGACAGCATGTGGGAACAGCATTGAGAACATTCATCACACAGACTGATGAGGGAGGAAGCTTAAATGGCTGCAGCAACTCTACTAAGCAGGTAAGGTTGAGGTTTAATGAGCTGGCTGAGATAAATAATGATCAGATTCCTCCAAGGCTGGTGATACAGTGACTTGAATGAATTTAAATCCGGGTTGCTGCCCTGCCTTGGCCCCATGTCAGCCCCAGTTTATTCTTTACTCCTTCAATGGTGCTTGTGCCACCCAACAGCAAAACAGAGGAGATGTGTGAAAAATTCATTGTTATTTTTGGTGCTGAATTCATTTTCAGCTGGACCAGTCCAATCTCGTTCAGCATACAGATGATACAGTCAACACAAAAGAAAATCTATGGCTAGGGATGGGGAAAGCCCACTGACAGGCCCCAGGAATGCATGTTTAATATGAATGTGAAGCAGCACACCCCAAGGGTAAAAACAAGGGTAACAACAAGGGCTGTTGTGAAGTACTAGGTGGTCTGGAAAACCCTTCTTTAACAACTTTTGTTTTCTTGGGCTAAGCCAGCTGCCTGTGCAAGATTATCACAGATTCTCAGACACGTGAGATTGGAGTGGACATAAAGACACCAGAGGACATCCTGAAGAAGGCAGCAACTGGACTGTGTGCTCATTTGTCTCATGCCAGAGAGAATGTGCCTGTCACTGCAAGAAAACTCAACCAAAAGGGGTTTCCAGAAAGGAATTAGGACATGCTCTGAACACAGTTATTTTATCTGTTTACTTGAAGAAAAGCTGAGCCTGAACATGTAATGACTAGCTAGAGGCTGAGCAGGCTGTGTGGGTCTGCTGGGGGGTTACTATATTTGAGGAAGGATTATGCAGCACCGTGAAATCAACAGATTTTACTCCCACAGCTTTTATAGACTTGTTCTCTTTTCTCCAGGTTATAAAGTTGTTTTGAAGCCTGGGTCATTGACGTCAGCACGTCACATCCATTCAGCCTTGAATCTTTCCTGACAGTGTTTTTATGCACCTGCGAGCTACTAGCACGTACAAGCACTAAGAAACAATGGTGAAAGAGGCTTTCATTGCCACCTTGAGAACAGATGAAAGCGTGGCCCCTGAGGAAAGGTTAAGCGACCAAAGCACTTGAACCTGAGAGATCTTTGAGATGAACTGCAGTCTCCAAATATATAAAAACTAACCAGGAAAATAAAAAAGGTAGTTCTTTTATTTCTTTTGTAACAAGACAAGCAGTAATGAGGAATTCCTGGGCAGTTAGGTATAGACACAAGATTAAAACTTTCTAACAGCAAGGACAGTGACACACAGCACCAGGTTACCAAACCAGAATTCTTCATGAATAGGTTAGCCTATTCTGCCATTGAAGATTTAGATTATCTGGAAGGAAAGGGAAGGAGGAGGATTTCTAGAATTCTGAATTAGCCATCAATATATTTGAACAAGGGTCTTTAAAACTGAAGCATGGACAGCATCAGACTACAGCTGATATTGTGACATGGAGCACAGTTGGTTTCAATTGCAATAACTTTTTTCCCCCTGTGCCTTCAGGCTCTCCCCAGCTCTGCCTCCTTTCTGCCATAGTGAAACAGAGTTCACTGCCTTTCCTTAAAATGTAGGAAAGAAATTAATTAACTGCAGACAAGAGCTATGAGGGTCAATTTTGCTATATAAATTGGTAAGTGATATTCTATGCCCAGGAAGAATCTAGTTGACAATATTACTTGTCTCCTCTAGCTTACAGTCTATAAATCATTACTTAAAAATTTATTCCCAGAAACATGAAAACAGCAAAAGTGTGGCAGAAAAAACAACCAAACCAAAACTAGTCTTGCATTAACTACTGTGTATATCAAATAGTAGTTACTGTAGCTAATACCACACATACATAACTGCTTTGGTCCAGATTTGGTACTTTTCAAAAAATTAACAGAAAAAACCTCAAACCCCTCTACTTTATTGTTACATGTGACAGCTGGCATCATGTATGTTTACCATTTGTTTCTTTTAAAAAAGCACCGAGAAAACCAACCCAACCCCAAAAAATTACATTGCTTTTCCCTGGTTCATACCTGATGAAGCTTTTGAAGTCCAATGGAACAAAGACTACCTACCAGTGTTTCTGCTAAAAGTTGTGAAGTACAGTTTTAATCAAAAAGCTGCTTTTGATATAATTTGTATATGGCTACCCACTGTATAAGACTCTTGTTATTAGAAAAGTGACCCAAAAGGCCCACAGTTTGTGGCCTGCAGAGGTTCAGAAGCAGCTGCAGAAAACTCTTTACTTTTGTTATTTGTATACAACAAAATACTTTTGCTTCTTTAATGCTATTTGGTTCATACAGAGCTGTCCTCCACGAATTGCAGAGTAACTGTACCTAATTGCTAAAATAAAATAACACAGGATCAATAGGCAGATGGAGTCTGCTCAGAGCTGGTTTTCCCCTACAGCGTGGAGACTACATTTTGCCCATCCCTAAGAGGTCCAAATTTACATTCAAAAGTAGCAATGGAGCTTTTCGGTACAAGACAATGCCAACAGTTAAGTAGGGATCATAAAAGGAACAAAAGTTTATGGATAATGAAACCACACCTATGGTACAGGAAATGTACATTTTACAAGGAATTTTGAATGACATATTTCAGAGCTCCTTGCTACTTTCTCTTGATCAACTGATACAGCTGCTTTCAGAAAATCAGGGTACAGAGAGCTACTGGACTTCTTTGACATGGGAGGCCCCATGTTTAGTATGATTATTTTTGATTGGTTTTACATCATGATGTTGTCTGGCATGTTGGCCATCAACTCCGATAAATAGCTTTGCCAAAACAAATACTTTTCCTGTGAGATTCCCAATTTCAAAACTAGTTTTCAGTCAGGTAGAAGGCTGTATTGTAAGTTAGTGAAACCTGCTTTCCCAGATCCTTTAGGTGCACAGCATTTCACTCACTTCAAAGAAAAGACCTCCGATGCTTCAGTCTGAAAATGCAGACAAGTTTCCTAATACCCTGAAGAATTTCTGATAGAATTCACTCCGTTTTCTAAACCTGCTGCTAAATGGTGCTGTATTACTGCAAGCAAGTCTCACACAGAGTAGAGAAATTTGATAATTTTAACAGCTTCTAAAGGAGCAACACATTTCCATTTCTCTCTTAAGAAACAAATTAATATGTTTTAATGTCAGTTATTACACATTGCACCAAGAGTGATGGTTGGAGGTTGAATTTACTACGCTGTGAAGTCAGTCATTGCAGGCTCTCTTGATGTGTTTGCCTTAGACTGCATCTACTTGGAATGTCCACCATCCTTTGCCCTGATGCTGAGGAAAAATCTAGAAGATAAATGAATAATCATGTACCACATTCTTAAAATTTGGAGATAGTCCAATCCAATAGATGTTACAAACACAGAACCCAAAGGCTGCAGACCAGGGCAAACCAGTTTCAAAAAAGAAAAACCCACTGGAAGCAGGACTCTCTGTGGGCTACAGTGGGATTTGTTCCACTGAAGAACTTTGCCAGGGTCACTTGGCCATTTCAAAAAAATTACATCAGAAGCAGAAAGTTAACAGCAAGAATGAGAGAATAGAGGAGAAAAAAAAAAGAAAGAAAATATTCGAACCTTACTGCTTCATTTAGATCTTGTCTAGTCCTAATTAAGTGTCATCACAATAGAAACTTGCTAAAATCTGTCTGTGACAGAAAAAAGCATAACGCTCAAAAAAGTGGAAAAATCCTCAGAAGCATGCACAGGGGGTGAGGGAAAGGCTTGAGTCAAAGTTCTGTGTCTTTAACAAGGAGGCTGAAGTCAGACACTGCTGGAACTGGTCTAGCCATGAGGGAAACATGAGTGAGTAGATCAAAGAATGTTTGCTGAGTGTACTGAAGTCAGCAAAGCAAAGAATGGGTGGCTTTGCTCATTACTTTGGTCATTATACTAATTATTGTTAACATAATTCCTTGACTTATACTCACTACTTAACATGAAGCATTTAGAAAAAAATACAAGATTTATCCAACAAATGCTTCCATTTAACACAGCAGCCTGAAGCACGTGACCATAATAAAATGGGACAAACTATTTGCAAGCCCTATGCTTTCTCTAATTATTGATGAATGCCTGATTTCAAGCAAACTCTCATTGTTGCACATTATTTCTCATCTCATTTACTTTCTCCAGTTTTCACAAAAGAAAAAAATAACCCCTCAAGCCAAAATAATTTAAAAAAAAAACACAAAAACACCCACAAGTTATGCTGATCAGAACAAGTTATTATATATCCCCTCCAAAAAAACATACTATTTTGGAGGGTTTTTTATGGGAGTGGTGATGCAACAAAGATTTCCATACATTTCCCTTCTGGCTCCAAAACAACTTTCCTGGAATCAGCACAATAGAGAGAGAACACGAGTGATATTCTTATTTCACAGGAATCAACTACCACATCTAAAACCAGATGATTATATACTTGGAGATAGATGAAGAAAAATATGAGATAAGTCCTTCCATTCTTTTAATTAGTGCATATTAAAAAAAAAAGTAACAATATTGAGTGCAGACATTCACCTCAAAGTGAATGGTGTATTATTGTGAGTTAAGAAAGAAAGATTGATAGAGATGATACTTTCCAGATGTAGAAGCAAATACAAAAGATATGATCTTCTAAAAAATTCACTATGGACAGGCTGAGTAGCAGCTACAAAGTTTTGAGATGAAGGTTTAACGTGGCTGAGGTTAAAATACATCTGACAAAATGTTTTGGGGACTGGAACTCTATTCTGCCAGAGCAAAGAAATGGATATTTGTTTTCAACATTTAGAGTTTAGAAATTGTAACTCATACATTTTGTGAAAATGCAAATTAGTCTCTATGATCATCAGAAAAGTAGGGAAAAAATGGTTACAATGGGGGGGAAAAAGTTAAAATGAAGTCTCTTCTATGGTTTATGTAGGTTCTGAAGACTCAAAGTCTGATTGTTGTGGTCAGCATTTCTTGGTGCAAAAGTATTTGTAAATCAAGTGTCTAAAATGATATTTACCTATATTGAAATTATTTTGTGACAATAGTTACATACTTGATATTTCAAACTGCATAGAATTCTTTTCAGATTTCTTTTGCTTACATTGACTCACAGATTGCAAATTCATGTTGCTTGCCAAAACATTAAATTATTAGAAGTTATAATTCACAACAGTGTAAATAACCAAAAGTTTAGATTTTCATGTGTGAAATATATACTTATATATTTTCATGAGCAACACAATTATGCAAAGAATCCTTCTGAAAATTTGCTTCCAAGTGGTGGAATAACAGAACAAGGAGCAGCAGAAGCTGTTAGTACATACTCTTCTATGGTAAGCAACTACTTGTGAGCAAAATTCACAGTATTGTGCCTGAAAAAGGGGAAGAAAAGGTTTTTGATTTATTCTTCCTAGTATTTTGAATCTCCATCACCATTCAAAAGGAACATGATGTCGTACATTATTATACATCAATAATTATTATAATTTGCATTCCTGTATCTTTCTTGCTGAAAGATCCATATGTGCCTGTCATTTACATGCAGCCTGCAGGCTGCTTTTCTGTGCTCCCAGGCATGACAAAAAGAGAAATATCAACTCTGATAAGAATGTAATCACATAGAAACAAGTAAATTCCAGTTCAGGACTATAGTCTGGCCCTGGATTCCATACATCTTAGAACACATTGCTATGTTGGGTTAGCAATGACCTATTATTTAAGTTAAGCTTGGTTATTTCAAGCAAAAAAAGTCTGAAAATGAAAGTTTGGGAGTCCTTATACTTTATCCAGGGAAAGAGAATTATAACGAGCAGCTGGAGGAAAAGTAAAATAGTAACCTATTTGGGTTTCACTGCTACTTGTGAAATGGGTGGGCAGCTTATTTCTACTGCCCTAGAACTAAATATGATCAATAAAGTCTGAAACTATGTAAGAAGGAATATATAATAGACAATATATAATAGACCCTGATTTCCATCAGAGAATAAATACAATTAAGATTTTTTTAATCAAAATTCACCAACACAATTTAAAATGATGTGAATGTACATTGTTCTGAAGGTCCTTTTATGTGAATCCAACTGTTCACTATGTTAAGAAGTTAGTGTTTAATTCTGCAAAAGGACAACAATTTGAAAAAGAACTAAGATGAAGAGCAAGCACTTCCTAAGTTTAATCATGAACATAGTACCCTGGAGAAAAGTTTGAATAAAGAAAGAAATAAAGCAAAAAAAAAAAAACAAACTGCAAGATAAACTGGCCTTTGTGTAATTTTTTTTTTCATCCAGGTTTTGGAAGATAAAGGAAAACTCCTTAAAGTGATTTTATCAATTGCAGTGTTGGTGCTACAGTTGTTCATTTACATTAGGTTCAGACACATTCAACTGAGTATTACCTTAGTCCTCCAATATTTCAATTAATTTGCAAAAATTGAAAACTTGTGTTTCACTACCTTAAACTGAACTCTTAAACTAGAGGTCTGTAATAATATGCACACAGGTAAGGCAAAAACTGAAAACAAATAAGAAATATTACACTTTTTTGGTTACTTATAACAGAATTAATAGATGACATAGTAGAACTATGCTCAGAAAGAACCCCTTGATCTAATACTAATCCTGAAGGACACAACATATTTACCAAAAGTAAGAAAGAGGTCTTTTTTATTTTAACTCCACTTTCTATTTTTATTACACTCGATTAGGATTGATGTAAACTCTGAAACACAAAAGAAAATCTTGATGAATCTTAGGAGTACCTGGATTTGTGTTTCCAACCTTATTTCATAATATGCCAAATTAAATGTTTGCAGACAATTCCACTGGACTATGGATTCTTCTAAATTCTGATCTGAACTCATGTTTAACTCTACATTGTGATGAGCAAACCTTCCAGAAATGTGTAATTATCCTGATATTCAGAAAGGAAATAAAATCATGTCTCTGTTCTTAAGCAACATAACAGGAAATTGCTAGGGGCTTGTTCACCATTAGTTTGATTTTCCCTTCATCCAGGAATACTCCTGATTGCCCTGGGGCATGGGTTATATTTAATCACACCGTTTCACAGGAGCACATTTACAAGCCAATAGTTTTAGAAAGTAGATCACTTGTAAGATTCATGATACCTAGTCAGCCATGAATCCTGAGCTCTCAAGGAGGAGGTACGGCACCTTATCTGAGTGCCAGCAGCCTGGAGTTACTTCTCAAGTAAGAAATAAAGACATTGCAAAACCACAATTCCAAAGGTAAATTCTAATCCCTATTGTTTCTGAGGCATTTCACTCTCCCCTGGAAAAATAAAAAAAAATACATTCTGCTCGTTCTAGCAACTCAGTGATCTCACCTACAGCAGAGACCAGCATTAGTGCAGAGGTGCCAAAACAGCAATACACAAAAAAGGCAACGGCTTTTGTGTAAACGTGGCTGAAAATACTTGGAAGACAAGTTTTCTTTCAAATATCCTGAAAGTCATTTTCAAAGAGAGGCATAGGGATCATTCTTAATACTTGCCATGTGTATGCACCTATTAAAAATACAGGAATTCCTGAACAGAAACTCCTCATGATGCTGATAACTCTCAACGTACTTTCACACGAAGTTCTGCTTAAAAACTGACATTTCTCTACATTTAATTACATTAAAACTAATGTTGTGTTCTACATTTTGAATGACTCATCATTTCATGTTTGACTCAATTTCAGTTGTCTATCTGTAGGGTACTCTTATTTATTCAAGCTGGATGGCTTAATTTAAAACTTATTTTCAATTCAGTACAATTTTAAATGATTATTCCTTTCATTAAGAATAAGAAGAATATGATGTGACAAAGACAACTAGCCTAAAACTGCATAAATTGGATACAATTTACAACCACAGCACTGATCTTTAATTACATAATTTCAAGAACTTTAGAAAAATTGAAAGCCCTGCACGAAACTTCAGCTTTCAAATAACCTTTTCTTGGAGGGCATCAATATTGATAGTTCATATCAACTGGAGGGTGCTGCAGCTTAAGGAGCTTGCAAAACCACTTACTTTGTCTTTTATTTATGTATTATAATGCCTTTTTTTTGATGTGTGTGTATGTATATTTATGAAGAAATACAGAAAACTTCAGAGGTATTTGTGAAAGATGCATTCCTGTTGAATCCAGGATTCAGATGAATAAACTGAGAAAAAGGAAGAACGCGTTTATTTGAGGAGTAATAGTGGCAAAAAACTGAGTTCTGAAGTCTAGCTCTGTCCAGATGAAATCTAAATATTTAGTTGAAACTAAAAGCAGAAACAAACCCCCCAAAATAAACAAACAAAAAAAACCCCAACCAAAACAACAACTAATTAGGACATAGCCACCAGCAACAGTGGTAAGACAGCTCTAAGCTTCCTTATTGTAGCTACCACAAGGTGCTTTAAAACTTGATGGGTATCTGTCAAGAATAAAGCTCTATTTGTCATTTTAAAAGCAGATACAGCAAAGATTCTTCCCAACACATGGAGCCTGAGAAAGTAAATAATAATTTATATTGGTCAAGTGGATATACTGATTATTTTAATTGGAAAAGAATAATTCCTAGTAATGAAGCAAATGCTGCAAAATTTCATTATTAAAATAATAATACATCACAGAAAAGCCAACAAATTCCTGACACTCCTGAGTGATGTTTTATAATCTGGGGATATCCTTCTTTTGATTACTAAACTTCTCTTGCGTTTTCCTATGCTAAGCTTTGCTCCATTGGAAAGCTCTGGCGTGAGGAGCCCCAAACTTGTCTTGCCGCATTCTGCATCTCTCTGCAGCTTTGTGTGTCCAGAGCCTGGGAAGGACAGTGTCCATCAGTGTCCTTGCCTCCCTTCCTGCCCTGCTGGAGTGTGCACACCCAACCCACACAACCAGAGCTCTTACAAGTCCATTCAAACCACAAAGTATAATAAAGTTCAATGAGAAACGGACTGGAGTTTGGATCCATGAGGGGTTTGTGTGCTCCCTAGATTCAAGCACTTTAAGGCCAAGATCAATATGGATGCAAGAGTTGCCTTAGTATCAGGGAAAAAAACAAACAAATGAAAAACCACAAACAACCCACAAGTTCCTTTTTAGACAAGACAACAATGCCTTGAGCCAGTTTAGCTAAGAAAAAAAAAACCCTCTCTCTAAGTAGCAAAATTTCTAAGGGATATAGTGCACAAAAAGTTTCTCTAGATAGAAAGTACTGGAGTTTATTGAGTGTTTACACAAACTTGCAGCCTCATTTGGCTGATGTAGTTGGTGGGCAGGAATTAAAACTCAATATCATAGGGAAAGAAAAGGGAACTTGGTAAAAGTCACTTAATAGAACGGGATTACAAGGTAATAATTCTCTATGGTCCCTGTTGTCCTGATATAGCTTAAAATGAAGAATTAATTTTTGGTTTGTGCTACCTGAAGGGGATTTCTGCTGAAAAATATATGTAACATATAACCAATACCCATACTTTTGAACATTTTAGAACATTAAACCTAATTTTGGATGATTTTATTTCAAACTTGGGGTATAAAATTATAAAAGGGTAACATTTTATGTTCAAAGTAATTTTGAAGCAGAAAAAAAATCAAATAAAACTAACTACATCATGTCCAGGATTCCAGTCTTAATTTCCATCATTCTTCCCCTGTACTCTGCGTTGGTGAGGCCACACCTTGAGTGTTGTGTTCAGTTCTGGGCCCCTCAGTTCAGGAAGGATATTGAGGTGCTGGAGAGGGTCCAGAGAAGAGCAACAAGGCTGGGGAAGGGACTGGAGCACAAGTCCTATGGGGAGAGGCTGAGGGAGCTGGGGGTGTTTGTGCTGGAGAAGAGGAGGCTCAGAGGTGACCTCAGCACTGTCTGGAAGTGCCTGAAGGGAAGTTGTAGCCAGATGGGGGTTGGTCTCTTCTCCCAGGCACTCAGCAATAGGACAAGGGGGCATGGGCTCAAGCTCTGCCAGGGGAAATTGAAGTTGGAGATCAGAAAAAAATTCTTTCCAGAGAGAGTGCTCAGGCATTGGAATGGGCTGCCCAGAGAGGGCGTGGATTCACCATCCCTGGAGGTTTTTAAACGCAGACTGGCTGTGGCACTGAGTGCCATGATTTAGTAAATGGACTGGAGTTGGCCCAAGGGTTGGACTTGATGATCTGGGAGGTCTTTTCCAACCCAATCAATTCTATGATCTGTACCCTATCAGTTGTTGAGAGCTATGTAAATCTCTAGCTCCTATCTTTTTTTTTCACTAGTAGCTATACCATGACTGCTCATTTGTATTACTGGACAATCTGCTATGGCACGTGTATGCCACATGAGCCATCCTCCTCCAGGTGAGATATTCAGCCACTGCAAAGCAGGTCACCTCGTAGGCACTGGACATGAACTGAAGCAGGGCCACTCTACCATACACTTGTCACATCCACGTTTTACCTTTAGCACTTAAGCTTGCAAGGTCTTCTAGGCTAAGACAATTTTTTTGCCTGCAGAGGAACTCGCCTAATGTGGCTTCAGCTCATATCACATGTTACAAACAACTTTATCTGAAACTAATACCATGAAGCAAATTCATAAAGCAAACTCACCTCAGAACACGGAAAATAGCCCAAGAAAACAGAAAAGCAATTTTTCTGGGAACCACTTTGTCCCCTGAATATGTGCCTCAAAACAAAGAAGTGTTTCAATTGCTCAACAACTGGGAGAAAAATATATGGGAATATTTCCTCTGCATGCATCAAACCAACATGTAAAAGTACATGGCCTCATGGCTTCCATGAGAAAATACCTAAAGAAAATACATGAAGCAAAGCATGAAAATAAAGGAGGACCAAGATGATTGGCTACAAATTGACCTTTTCTTCTTCCTTCTGAAAAAAACAGTGTGACTGAAACATGACCAGAAATCTCCATGTTGCTTTGCTGTCTTGAGATTACTCTGGACAAGAAACAGGTTTGTTAGTTTGGCACAACCAGTGCAGATCAACTCTGATACCTCCAAAAGACATGTCCTTAATGACTACATTTAGCTAAAGCCACATGAATCCGTTGCAAAGACTTCAGTAATTCTTAGTTTGCTCACCTGCTTAACAACCTTCTGCTTCACTCATCTGGGGATTTCCACCCCCCAGGCACCTGGTAAGAGTATGTAATTGGGGACCTATTACAGCAACTCCTGCTGACTTTTAAAGCTGCAGAAACCAAAACACTCAGGATAACAACCTGAGTTTAGAGTTTCTATGCAACAATGTTAGGGTTACACTCACAATAGCCAAAAGCTTTCTGTACCGAATCAGAGTTTTTAGGAGTTCCCTATGGCTGTTTTCTTAAGCTTGCTTTCTTTAGGGCTTGGAACACCTCCTGACCAATTATCTAGTTGCAGTATCATCTGGCCACCTGTAAAACCTCTGGAGACTTCCAGGTATCTCTAAATTACAACCAGGCAGGACACTTTGATAGGTGCCCCCCCACGCCAAGGCTAAGTTTCAAACCTGTACCTAGAGAATTAACTTTTTGGCTTCCAAACATTTGGGTTAGTAAGATAATATGGAAAATTTTGTGGTACAACATACATTGAGGACACAAAAGATAAGCAGTTTTGTTGGGTTTTTTTTTTTTTGCATTTGGGGTTTGGTTTCTTCCACCCCCCAGAGAAAAGAAGGATGAGAATGTCTTTCAATAATACTTTTTTATCTAACCTCCCCTCTCTCATGGGAGAACCAAAGTCTCCCATGCTGACAAAATGGTGCCATTGCTATAATGAAAATAACGTTGTTGTCATCAAGTAGGAAAAAGACTATAATTTATGATGCAAGAGAAGTCTTCTCAATATTGCAATTGGGGGAAAAATAAGGAATCTATAAGAACAGTCATATTTGTTCAGACTAAATGTCCATCTGAACCTGGATCCTGAGTTAAACAGCAGCCATAAGCTGCTGAGGAATGGCTTTATCACAGTTCCACTAAGTATCCTCCTGTCTGTGACTGCCTCAGCTCATGTTATTTCCCAAACCTGATGTGATTTAGTTAAGATTTCTGAATACTTATTCAGGTTTCTCTTAACACACAAACATTTTGCATCTGCATCCTCTTTCAAGGAGTTCCATTGGTCTGTTCTCCATTTCCTGAGGAACTGCCCCATTTTGTTTTGAGCTTGTCTCCTACTGGTTCACTCAATAAAAGGGATAATAAACAACTATCTATCATCTGTCTTAATACTACTGTCAATCTTCAGGCTATATCTTAAAAATTCCGGGGTGGACAAGTCTAAGTGACTCAGTCAGTGCTCATGCAGATGCTGTGTAATCCATCATCCCTGCTGCCTGTTTTGAATGCACTCTAGGGCAGTTATGCCCTATCAATATGAAGGTATGTACTCATTAATCAAAAGGGTGAAAAAACCATACATTTGCATGTTGTCTTCCATTTTGGTAAACAAAAAGAAGTGAGAGGAAAAGCAAAGACTTGAAGAACTGAAAGAACATATGAAGCAGGATAGAAGTGAAAATAGAGCCACAGACTCCATCTTTCAGCCTGGTACTATAAGCACTACAGTAAAATGAGCAAGCCTCCCTTGCTTCCCAGTGTTTTCATAACTCCTGGAAACACTCATGCAATAGTTCCTGAGTTTTTCTTTGAAAGAGTTCAAAAGAGCTTTTCTCTTTCTGAAGAGAAGCTTAAATGCTAGGATAGCCCCAGATGAAATATTCAGATAAACATGATACTACTTTGTTTTTCCTGAAGCACATGGTTTTGAAGCAAGGTGATATTGTTATACAGGACTCTAAGCCCATGGGAAATTCACCTAATGAAAAATCAAATAATATTATAGCAGCTCAATCAACATGTCTATGTTTCAATAAGCCAGGAATTTTCATTTCCTAATGGAAGTCCTTGATGCTCAAAAGACTCCTCATCAGTAAGAAAAGTGCCCACAGAGACAACAGAAGGTCTAAGTAAGGAAGTTTAACAAGTCAAACCAGAAAACAAAATGCCTACACTATCTTCCTTGTTACTGCTGGTTTCTAAATCTACTCCAGACTCCTGGAGACAATTTACTCCAGTTTACTATTAAAAAGAAAACAAACCCTGCAGGCTTATCAAAGGCATTTAATTACATGCACATGGACTAGTGACTTTCTGTTTGAGCAAAATCAACATGCAGATCCTAACAAAAGGACCACAGAAGGAAGTTTCTTGTGATCCCAGATTCCTGCAGTGTCTGTTTGAATGATTTGTATCTAAGCATACTGAGCAACTTGTATTTCAAGACTGGACAAAGGCCTTCCACGCAGCCCACCAGTTCCTGGCACACACTGAGCACCTCATCATGAGTAACACACACGTATTTATGGGACCAGCAATCAGCTGAGTATTCCAGGAATGTATGCCACAGAATTGTGTTAACAAACATTATTATGTCAACTCAATTTGAAGTTTCACAGAGGCTGTGGAGCATTAACAAAATATCTATTGTCTGCGAGCTATACCAGCCACTTACACTGCAAGTACGAAATACACTCTGCTCCAGTCAGACTAGTGAAGGAATTGGTATAGCATCACTTCTGTGATTCCTAAACATAGGATCATGTTTATTTAGGATAACTTTAAACCAAAGTTCAAGACAAGCACACGATCATATGGAATTGGAATAGGTTTAGAAAAAACTAGCTGACAGCAGTACTTAAAATAAAGCCAATAATCAAGAATAGGACCAGCAAGCATGCAAGCTACTACAGGCCTATTTAAAGAACAGTCCTGGCTTTAGAAGCACTTATAAGAAACAGAGGAGGAAAAAGGATTAAGTAGAGACAAATGTTTAAAGATAAGGCAAAGGAAAACAGAAGGCTAAAATATTGTGCTCATTCTCAGGAAACCCATGGCAGACCCCAAAAAGCAAGCTAAGACTCTTTTTCCACCAGGCTTTTGCTCTAATAGGATATAAATTTTTAAAATATACATTGTTTTACTAAGTGCATCAAATTTTACTATCCAGTATGTCCTTAGAAGTGGTTTATTAAACTGAAACACCTTGAGAGCTCACATGCTTTCATGATTTCCAGTAAGTTTCAGTACATTTCTTGCATTTAAATATACAATAATCACGACATAGTAAAAATAATAGCAGCTTCAGCTTACTGTAGGTAATAAAAGACACACACATATTCCACACTCAAATCCATCTTATAAGTAAAATAGGAGCTACCTAAATTATTAAAGTTCATTGAACACTGTTTCCTATTACTTAAACCATGACTAAACCAACTGTTCTGGTTGAAAGTTTCCAGGCTCATTTTTTGCTTCAGATTGACTTTTTGTTTTAGTTAAATGGAAAGGAAGATGTAAGATTCCAGCCAAAACACTCCAATCATTACTAAAAGCTACAGCAGAAGAAAATGAGACTTATTATTCATTTTAAGAACAGTTTACCTACCATTTTCCAAGAAAGAGAGAACATTCTTTTGGGAGCAGCAATCCTGACACAGAAAGAGAACAGCTCTTTACATTGGTCCTTTATTCATGCTCTGAAAGTTCACTGAATTTGGGCAGGTTGTAGCCATTTGGAAATTCACAGTTAACACAAGCTCTGAAGAGATTTGTTTCATTTTACCAAATCAGCTTCTAAAGACTTCCTCTGTGCTAGGTATTTTCCAGGTGAAGGCACACGAATGCACTGCTGCTGAGGGACTAAACTTTAATCACCTCACCTGAAAGCTCAGGATCTTTGGCAACCACTTTGTTGAACCTAAGAGCCTGATTTGATTGCTGAGTTAAACCTGCTGTAAATACAGAGGAATGAAAACTGAGATAAAGGAATGAAGACAAAGGAATTGAGACTACACAGGAAAACAACACCTGGGTATTAGGATGCAAATACAGAAACTAATCAAACCAGGAACTGCTCAGTCAAGAGGCTCTGATTAAAACAGAGGAAACTGGGAATAGTAGTTGTGGGAGAAAATTAAATGAATTCAAGATGAAGGGAATTTAGAATTTCCTAGATAAATAAACTGAGGCATAGTAGTTATTCCCAGGCATGGTTGTTTATGTTCAGTAAATACTAATTCAAGCCGTAACAGGTAAAAACCTTCAGAATGAGCAAGGAAGTAAAACATGTATTATAAAAGAAAACAGAAAATTCTTTCATTTTTTAGGCTAGAGAAGGTTATTTTAAGGGATCCATCTGTAAATACCTTGCTATTAAGGGCTATTAAAGCTATAGGACAAATTGAAATGGGAGTGTATAACCAGCTTGTAGGTATAAATTATTCACTACTCACTGTTGTAAAGAAGAAATCCTGGAATAGCCTTACAAACTGATTAGACAGGATAAAAAGCAATACATATATAACATAAGATTTGAATAACTGGAGACTGGCATAAAAGACTCTGAAAGGCATTTTCCAGAAGGGAAAAAAGCAGGCATCTCAGAATGCACAGGAATACTTGAAATCAGCAGAAGAGGGGTAGGTGAAGGTGGAATAGTTAGTGGCTTTGTCTAATTGGCATGGCAGAGTCACTTATATCTTATTAATTGCAGTTTGAAAAAGTATGCCTATGAAGTTATAGAATGGTGACAGCAGTCAGAGAAGAGCAAGGTGGATGCTCATAAGCTCTGGAGAAAGGACTGTGGCATGCAGGAGTGGGAGGGGGTTTTAAGCAAGTACCATGATAAGGGAAAGTCTGGATTTCTATGTTAGATTATACTGGCTGTAGAGTGGTCCAGAATTAAGACATGCAAACAAGGCAGAAGGAATAGTAAGAGGGGCATGTAGAACCTCCAAAATTTTTCTTGGAAATTGCTAGGGGAAAGGCAAGAAAGTGACATTTAACTCAGACACAGGACAATTCTGCCAAAAAGCAAAACAGCAATAGCAGTTGCTGAAACCTTCCATAGAAACCAGATCTGGTTGATGCTCTTAAAATCCAAAATCAAGTACTGAATTAAAGTACAGTGAAAATAAAAATGTAAATTTGTATAAATATATATTTAAGGATAAATTTTGCAAAGGTATCAGAAATAAAGCATCCCTTTGTTGAGATAGTTAAAGGTCCAGTTTTTAGTTGCCCAGTGAACAAACAGCATCCTCTAGAGAGGTTAGTATTTTTGTTGATATTAAAATTCATTAATAAACACAGTTTGGTCATTCCAGTTTCATTTTTCACATAATATATTGAGTCTTACTCCATCGTGTATCTTTGTGTACGTGTGCATATGTACATAGACACGTATATACATGTATTTGTTTTACCACTAAGAACTGGGAATGACTCCAATTTGAAACAAATGAAATTGTTTTTGTTCCAGAATTATGATAAGGAAATAACTTAAGCCTAACAGCTATTGATTTACACAACAGCTTTATCTGCTGAATGGATGAAGGATATGGGAGTGGTTAAGAAGTGAGTAAATGTGAACTCTGTCCTGAAATCCACAAAAGAATTCCCTTCCAGCTTTCCATTATCACAAAAGCCTAGAGTATATCTCAGCTTAACTCTTTTTGTCTTCCAGAGCGTTCACATTCAGAGCAGTTAATTGAAACCTGGAGCATGCCAGATTTCTGTTTCCCTCCAATCTTTTTTGCTTTGTGTCATTTATTAAAACCAAAAACTAGAAAATGCAGTTGGTATTTTACAATACATAAAACCAAAGAGTTGTCTCCTCTATCAAGCACTTAAAATCTCTTTGGGGCAAACAGGATTGTTATTTCACTTACAGAAGGACCTCTGTGATCAAGATATCAGCAATGCAGAACAGGACAGACTTTCAATGCAAACCTTTTGCAGAGGGAGCCAATTGTTGAGCAAACAGTGGAAGTAAAAGTGAAACTGCAAAATGATGTGGGAAAAGCAGGTGAGAGCAACAAGCTGATGGAGTAGAGGAGGAATGGAGGACAGGAGGTACAGTAGAGACAGGGAGAGCAGAGGTGCAGGAAAAGAAATATCTGAGATAAGCCTTCAGGATGAGGACAAGGTTTAGTGAAAGAACATGGATGCAACTAGCAAAGGGTGCAAGTGTGTTGTGGAAATGTGTCAGTGGGAATAGACAGGTGAAATATAATCCTTATCCCAAGAGTACGTGGCAGGAAACATAGTCAGAATTGCATGTTTGTGTTTCCCTTTTAAATTACCAGCACTACTGGTTCAAAAGTCCACCCAGCCTACATGAAATACTAAAGACCTTTCCTGGACTGTACATATATCTTGGTGCTCTCTTCTGAACTTGCTCCAACAGGTTCATACCCTTCCTGTGATGGGGACCCAGAGCTAGATGCAGCACTGCAGGTGGGGTTTCACATGACTGAAGTCCATTCAACACAACATATCCTGCCTATGGCATGTGGCAGTGGCTGCTTTTTGGGTACATGTGACTATCAGGAGGCAATGACCTACAATGCTTCAAATAGTCCTCTTCCTGTTCTTGTGTTTTTATTATACAGGAGCACCCTTGCTGGCTTCTGTGATCCTAAAAAGAAAGAAGTGTCTTCTTGGGTGCTCTCTCTGAGGGAACTTGCTATAAGTCTTTCTCAACACAGATTCTGGAAAGAATAATTTGTTCCTCCTTTGTTTCATTTTTTGAACCCTTTCAGAGGAGGAATTTCTGCATCAAATATTATTTTTCTTGTGGTAGAGGCAGGCTGTCTTGTAATACAAATTGAAGTCTACACTGCAGAACATTTTTTAACACCAGAAACTGAAAACAAAGAATAAACAAGCAAAATGCCATGTGCCTTGCTGTCAGCAAAAGTACAAGTCCCACAGTCTCACAGTCATGATTTGGCCATCAGATTCATGTGTAGTATAAGAGCCCAGAAGAGGAAAAAAACAGCAAAAACCAAAACCACAATACTATCCTTAATCCTTACAAATTTTAAGAGACTGTACTAACCCTTTTCAGGGGCTTGATTCTCAAATGACTGGGAAGTAAGAAATGAGGAGACAAGCCATCATGATGGTTCATAGATGTCTCTGCTCTGGGAAGAGCTGTTTTCTGCCCTTGATGCATTTTTTTGGATTTGCTTTTGGGCAGGCAGGGAGAACTGTAATGGTTTACATCTTATCTAATCAGGAACTTCTTTCTGCAGGTACAGCAATTACTTAGTGTAAAGCCTGAAAGTATCTTTTCTTCCCTATCTTTACATTTTTTATCATTAGCAATCAGCATCAGTAGGTCATTAGAAACACAGTCAATACTCATTCACATTTTTTGCCAGGTGTTTGGTGGCAATCAAATGATATTTTCAGTGGGTTTTTTTCTCTACACAGTTTTTGATTTAGATGATTGTGCCCCATGACTGATCCTAGGTCTTCAAAAGTACATGCTCATAGGGGGCTACTCTGACCAGTGTGTTCCATGAATCTTCATGGATCCTGCACAAAAATTGGCTGGAGAGTAGGCGGAAGAGAGTATAGAGCAGGCAAAAGAAGTTTGGATCTGATTATAACTCATGTGAGTGGCCAATCTTCTAGAGAAAGCCAAGCCTAACTCCTTGAGCTGAACAAGATCAGGTGTTATGGAATTTCAGATCTGGCCATTTCTGAGTTTCCAAGAATCAGCCAAAAAAAAGATGCTGAGCTTTGCCCGAGTTCTTCCATTTCACTTTAAAAAGACTTCTCAGCATTTAAACACAGGATAGAAATTTAAACAGAAAAAGCACAAGCAAAGATCCCCTAAAGGTGTAGCTACAGAGACCTCCAGCGTGAAAGTCAAATTTACAACCTCTGATAATGAGCCATTCCTTAATAAACAGCTTATGGAAGTGATCAGACAGAGGCAACCAGGAACTGCTGAGACTATTGGCAAGTTCACAGCACACTAAATGTTAAGTCAAAGGAAACACAACAATGTTATCTAAAACACACAAAGGGCATGAACTGATATGGATAATGGCAAGTAGACTATATAAATAATCTTAAGAAGATGTTATTAAAAGCCAACACTTCTATGTGGCCAATGAAAAGTGAGATACGGTGTTGTTTGTCATTCTCTTTTAACTGGATGATAATGGAAACTACTTCTTTCCCTACTTTTTCCCTTGACAACAATAACAGAGATTTGACCAGGGCAAAACAGCTTACAACTGATGCTGGAATTAACAGTGTAATGTTCCTTGTGTAGCTGTGCCCACGCTTTGGGGTTCTATTAAGCATTACCTGCCTCACATCCCAACACAAGTGGCAGGAAAAAATGAGCAAGTAACCTGCCCAGTACTTCCATTCCAGGCTGCTGGAAGCAGCAGCAGTTGCCATTTTATGGTGAGGTTTTTCTTGTGTGCTCTGCCTTCCCTAAATGCTTTGAAAAGGAGTATTTTGACATCTTGTTTTTCCTCACTCTTGTCTTCTTGCCATTGGAGTAAATTCCTCCATCTCCTCTCATTGGCTATCTCCAGAGAGGAATGTGTGCATTGTGGAAGGTAAAATTTGGACCCAACTATGTCATAAAGTAAAAGAAAATAAAATATGATATAGAGGTAGAGATATTTTTGTTCCAAAGACTTAGCAGAATTTTATAACATCTTGTCCAACACGCATAACAAGAGAAGAGATTCAACAGCAGTGAAGCAATGCAAACTCTTCCCTAATTTCCCTTGTCCATTATGTGCCTTCTATGAAACTTGACTCTCCAGGTTTCAGGTCACATTTACATAAGATATGAAGCCCTGGCATTAATTACCATTTCATAAGTAGCTCTCAGTACCTTTGACTGGACAAAGACGGATGTACAAGTTCCAAGAGAGAAGAGAAGGTTTCTAGGAATTGGAAACAATTCTTATTCAAAGTCTAATATAGAAGCCTAGTTCTGTTCATTGTCATTTGCCTTCTGGAGCAAATATAATGAATATTTCTCTGTCCTTATAGTGACAAAAACAAGTATGAATGGACTGACATTAGAAGAGCTACTTCAGGTATAAGATTCAAATCAAATCCAGTCTATGCTCTCAAAGTATATAAAGTTCTCTTAGCCTAGGACATAAATACAGGGTTTCAATTATTAGCTGGGACATGTGAATTTTAACAATGAGTATTTACATAAATGCATTTCTTCCAATCTATGACTGACACAGAGCAAGAGTACAGCTAACAGTAAGAGAATAATTTCCTCTTCTCCAAAAGCCCCACTACATCAAGAGGGCCATGCAGAGAAGAAAAAGGGTTGGTTTGTGCGTTGTTGGGTTTTTTTAATTATTATTTTAAACAAGCTAAACCAAAATGCAATTGCTGTTCTGTTCCTGGATTTTTATTAATAAGCTGCTGCTGATGCTGCTGGCACCTTGCTTCTGTTACTGAGATGAGTTCTTCCAGGTTCCAACTGTGCTGGTGTTTTCTCTTGGGAGGGGATATGGCCTGCAAGAGTTCCATTAGCCTAAAAGAGAAACATCTGCTTGGAGTATGGAGCAATCTATTGGCTGAGCTCAGCAGTAGGTTAACTGCAGCTGGTCAACTCTGCCCTATCTTGTGTGCGTCATGGAGACAAAAATGGACTAACATTTACTGGGTTTTAGTGACTTCTTAAAAGGAGATATGATTCAGATTACAAAGATGATTATGTTGGCCATTTCCCTTCAATATAGCTTTGAGTTACAAGAGAGTGTTTTCCAGAAAGACGATACTGTTGAACTATGGAGAAGGAGCAGGCAAGTTGTTATTGCATTTTTTACTGCACATGGAATTCTAAGTGACTGCATCCAAACCAGGGTAGACAATTACCAGGGTGGGACTACTTGAATGCCCTTTTGGCTCTAAAGCATGCTGGTGGCCACTAGTATAGCACTGAAACGTAACATTGCCAGTAAATCAAGAAAATTCTGTTTGTGTAATTTGGAATTGCCTCCACATCATGAGGTGCTAATAGGTTCTGTTCCACATTAAAAAATGTATGGCTCAGTCTCTGCTTCCTATGAAACATTACTCAGGCTTAAATGTGTTTTTTCAAGGAGATTCTTTCTAAGTATAGAGGTAGCCCTTAAAGTATGAGCTACACAGATCCACAATTCTTAATTCCATAATTCATAATTCACAAATGTGTCATTCAATTTTGTAACAGTGAAACTCAGTTAAAAACAAAACAAAACAAAACAAACCCAAAACAAACAGCATTTAAAAAAGGGCTTCGATTCATTTCTCTGTTACGCTGCTTTAACCCCACAAGTTACATTACTGTGTACAATCCAGACTGGTAAATCTGATGCTACCTCCTTAATTTAGGTTGTTTTAACAAAACTAATTGTCAAACCTTTAAAATGCTGGTTATGTCTCTGATACATTGATAATGTAGGTTGTTTTAATAAGGATAAAAAAGAGAGGGGAGAGAAAAGTATTCTTGTATCTGCAGGTCTGCTCTGCAATAGTTATCTGTGTGGTTTATGCTGCAGCCCGTACAGAGGCATATTTGTTTTGCTACATATGTATGCTTTTATAGGGTGTTTTGGGATCCATTGGTATGGAAAAAATATTACTACCTGCATGGCTTTTTTCCAAAACTTACAGGAAAAAGAAATTTCTTGTAGAGAGCAAATGTGAGTTTCCACATACCGCCATCAAAATCCTGACTCTGTTTATTTAGAGCTCCAAGGATTTTCTGTCTGCTTCCTCCCTGTAGACAGAATAGCAGCATGTTCTCTCAGGCCTGCCACACTCAACTTTCACACCCCAATCAGTCTCCCCTAATTCTCTGTCAAATGACACAAAGAACATAGCACTGAACACAAGTTCGCTCTTCTTTTCACCCTGTAAATATTACAGGCCCACTAGGAACAGCAACAGGAGTATAATAAACTAGGAATGCAAATACACACACATTTTACAGAAGAAAGTTCTATACACAGAAAATGCAATCCAAATAATCTGTTATAAAAAGACACTTTGTGAGTCAATCCAGTAGAGACAAGAAAAACTCTCTGGTGGAAGGAAAGACCAGCACTTGCATTCATATTTTCTCTTGTTGCTAGTGGTGCCATGAAGAAAAAGCATCACTTTAACATTGTTTTTAAGATTAATATTAGTCTATTCTAATTTTCTTAAGTACTACCTCTAGCAGATTGAGAGTTGTAACAGCCTCACCATCTGCTCTAAATTCAATACTCGGATGGCTTAATGCCAACCCCTCAAAAAGCTATCAGTTTATGTGTCAGTCTGTAAGATATGCTTTATAGTTTTCAATTTCTGAACCTCAGTTAAAGCTGTTTTGCATTATATTTCAGGTTCCAGTGCATTTGCTCAGACTTGTCAGCATCATATTAAACATGTGTTAGACCCAATCTTCTCATTTGATTCTATCTCTTCTTCAAACATTTTTCTTTCTTTTATTTTGTCAAGGATACAGATGGTTCCCATTAATATCTCCTTTAGTTTATCTTAATAAAGCCAGCATACTGCTGTTGAGGAGTTTGCTAAAGCAGCTGTTCTATCACTGTGAGGCCCTTGTCCATCCCTTAACGCCCCTGAAGTTTCAACCTATGCCACTGCTGTATTGGATGATAACCATTGTTCCAATTTGCCCTGGATTTGTGAATCAAGGCACAAACTCCAGAAGACAGAACATGACTCTGTTCTTTTGCATGTATCAGGAGACCAGTACTAATTCTAAAAAGGGGAACTCCAAGTTAATAGTGGAAAAAAAAAATAAAAACCCCACAGTAGAACTAGCATGTTTTATAAAAGAAATATGATTTTTGCTAGCATTACCTTAGTAAAAAGAGACATTTTGTACTACTAAGCTGAAAGAAAAACAAATGCCATTCTGTAACAAGGGTAACCCTGTAAAGCCAATTTCCATTGATTAATGTGGTATTTGAGTTTGGGTTTCCGTTGCCTCTTTCTTTTCTAATCTGGTACAACTCAATCCAACACACCTAGTCCAGTGGATGTCAGAGATGACACTCTCAGAAATTACAATAAAAAATGGTTTACTGCTTTAGAGACTCCTAATAAAAAACTCTGAGTTTTTGCTCAGCATGTGCGTAAGCAAATTGTGGCTGACAATTCAGTTATTGTCTGAGTAAAAATTGAGCGAAGTATTCTGTCACATTCAGTTTGGGTTTATCCTTTAATTTATTTTTTTTAACTCTTGAGAATCATGAACAAGACATCCAAAAGCTAATTTGTAAAAACCTCAAGACTTCAAGGTCTGTGTCAGCTAGAACAGTTTTCATTCCTACCATCAGTCTTTCTATTTGTACTTTCAACTGTGTTTTTTCTAGACTGGATAACGCATTAACCCTGTTTTACGAAGAGGTGGAGTGCTGTGAGATTTGCCCAAGTACTCACAAAAAACTATCTTCAGGACTGAGAACACAGGTGGTAAAGCTCAACTTTTCTCCAAGAAACATTTCTGTGCTGTTAGTAAAGTTTTGACAATTGGCATCATTCACGAGTCTTGATTTCATTTCCTGATGGAAAAACACAGGCAAATCACGCTACTAGCAAAAGTTCTTGGAAAATTAATAAACCCAGAAATTAAACAAACTCCTGAAAAACAAACTGATAAAAACCTAGGAATATTAAAAAAAAACACACGCATTAATTTGCAGGGGGGAAAAAAATCCCCTGAAACAAACAAAAAACCCATCCCACATTCTGAGAACAGTAGGTACTTCTTGGTTGCAGCAAATTGTTTATAACCAGCAATGGACCTCATGGAATATTGTTATTGGCTGCTGGCTGTGCCCTCACACATGTTGGATGGCATATTTTGGCAGGCAGGTCTGTGCAGCTGCCAGAATGTGTCAGTGCAGGTGGATGGAAGAAAACATGAGCGTGCAAAGAGTGTGGAGCTGTTGGAGTGCTCACAGACGCATGTGCCACCTACGCTGGAGGGAAACCATACCAGTCCTCTGTGAAGCACCCAGATCCAAGAAACTTGGGAATGCCATTGCATGCTGGAGTCACTTTGGCTGCAAAGGGAATGTACAGGGTAAGAGGGCCACAGAAGTCAGGGCATGGCTTGGAGCTCATGAGCCACAGGAGAATCCAAGCTGTATAGAAGGCCATCCTGAAGCAGTTTGCAAAAACATAAGGCACACTTCACTTAGGGGAACATTTGGAGTGTGGGTGGCATTCCCCACTGAATTATTACACAGCTGATGTTGCATTAAGCTGTCTGTTTATAAACAAAAAAAACAAAAATTGAAATCGTTTTAGGTGTAGATACTTATATAGCTGGCACCAAAATGATTCTACTTTCATTTCTGTAAGAGTAGGGCCTGGCACCCAGAAATCCTGCACATAAATGGAACTGTCAAGGCGAAAACTGTTTCTTGACAAGATACTTAATCTTCATTAGAAAAGTGCATTTTGAAGAGGTACATTCAGCTACAAAACTTTAAATTATTATCCAGCTATCCAAAGTGGTTCTGAAGGGTAAAATACTTATTTCAATATCACATTTCTAATTCTAGTGCCTTAAATTTTCCACATTTTTGCAATATCATGTAATTTCCTTTTCCACTAAAACTGATGAAATTTTAAAAAGGTACAGTTTTTCATCTTCATTAGTGCATAAACATTATAAAAATGCCCATTGCACAAAAACAAATAGGCAGGATACTCTCAAAATAAACCTGTTAATTCTTCATCATAAAATGACACAAAAATCAAAGAATAAATGTACTACTGTGCAGTGGTAATGACAACAAAAATTACTCATTTTCATATTGATTACCCTTTTGATCTCATGAGCAGTCTCATGAATTCAAATAATTTTAATTAATTGTGGGGCAAAATGTATTCATGTGACTCACAGTGGCAGTATTTTGCACCAGGGATCTGAGACAAAATGCACAGGAGTCAGTGGAAAGATCAGAGTTGACTTTAATGGGCTTTGGCCCCAGTCCATGGCATGAGGCACATTCACCAACCCCAGCCAGCTCCAGGCAGCTTTGTAAAGACTCTTTGTCTTTGGAGGAGCTGTGGACTTAGGTCTAAAAACCACTTCTGATTAATATAAAAGATGAAGAACTTACTGAAATGCAAACCAAGAAGACACACACACCCCACACTCAAAAAGGTTTTAAGTCTTCAGCCACCCAGTGTCTGAGGAGACCTGCAAGGTTTCCGAGTGATAACAGCAATCAGCAGCACAATAAACAGATTTCATTCCAGCAAAGCTGTGTCATGCATGAACCTTCTCTTTTAACTGGTGTCCCCAGAAAAACAGGGAGTTCTTTTGATGTTTACTGACACTTGGTCCAGCTTCCAAAGGAAAATATGGTTGTTAGGATGAACAAGTTTACTGTGCCATAAATCTCTGGGTTATAGGTGAGAGAATGAAATGGCAAACAAATATTGAAAAGGTCAAAAGCCCAAACATCTGAAGCATATATATATCACTTACCTCTAGATTCACGTTGTCAGCATTTCAGAGTAACAGTGTTACTGCTGTTAATATTTAGCACAAAAATGGCATTTCAGTTTTCCTATGTTGGAGCAATAATTCTGTGAGAAGTCACTTCTGGAATTGGCACTCCAGGTGGTTTTAGTTTCTTTAATTCTCTTACAGTTTATAACTAAAAAGCACAAATACTTTTCAGAATTATGTATTGCTCTGAGTCTAGGCATTTTTTTTCATGGGGAACAGGAACCCCTACAAAGCACTTAATTAAACAAATCAGGTGGTAGCATATGGCAAAAACACAAAAACACAGCGGGCACTCAGTCAAGAAAATATGCACAATAGATTTCCTTGAAAGGAAAGTGATATGAGGATCAGCTCTAGTTCAATGCAAATCTTTATAAGCAGGCAATTAAAAGCTGGCTCAGGTATCTTATGAGGAAATTCATGTGTTTCTATATCCCACCATGAATTTTATTTGGGAGAGGAATCACATCCCAGAAAGGTACTCTTGACAGAATTCTTCAGACCTCCCTTCCCATTTGCCTTTGCACAATATTATTCAAATCTTCACGTAACCAACCTTCACCCTGCTGTGTGAAGAAGAATAGTAGAGCAGAAAAGTGAAGCTTCTCTTTATCATTCTATCAGGGCTCTGTCGCAGGCAAATCTATAGTTTACAGTCTCATAGTTAATAGTTAACACATGTATCTTGCTGTCTTCCCACATAACAGATTACAAAGCAGCCCCAAAACCTGAGCTGAAAGAAAGCAATTAGTAATTTGCCTAATCCTGGCTGTCAGCCATCTATCCAGGTACTTAGTGTGCCATCTCTGAGCACCCCACGAAGATTAATGCAGTCTTTCAACACCTCTGTGCAGGAGCGGGCTGGTTTTCTGAGTGCAGGCACAATCCAAGGAAAAGCAAATTGCTCACACTGAGTCAGGAAAAACTTGTCAGAGGTGAAAATTGAGCACAGGTCTCCGAGGCCCTGATGTGGTGCCTTGATGATCCTCTCTTGATGGACATTTCTGTCAAACACATCCCTCTCTTCAGGATGGATTCTGCAACATTCAACAAACAAACAAAAAAACCAAATGAACAAACATGTTTTAAAGTAAACAGCTGCAGTCTCTAAACAGTAAGTCCTGAACTAGAATTAGTAATACCATGTACTAATATATGATTATATCTTTCTTTCTTAGTGTCAAGTGCTGCCACCATGAATTATGTGGCTGGTAAATCACAGTTTAGGAATTTCTGTTTAGGAATGCCTTTTCTTTCCCCTATCCTCATCCTCTTCAAAATTACAAGAAATCCAAAACGAAATATCTGTTTGAAGTGCTATTGAAGCAAGCATTAATTCAATTAAAACCAAGAAGTAACTGAGAAAATTTAAAGAGCCATAAAGAAACAGTATTAGAAGCCATACCTTCACCTGCTCCAAGCATTCAGAAAAACACCAGCTTAAACCTTGGCCTTCACAAATAGCCAACAGGCAGAAGGAATTCACACTGGCCAAGTATCAGGCCACACGACCCAACAGCTGTGATGGTCAGACTCTGCTTTCATTTAAAAGTAAAAATTTCTTTTTCATTAAAATATCCATTTTGATTGTAGGAATATTAAATAATCAGTGAGTTGCAATTCCTTAAAGTGTGATTACATTTCTCCTAAAAGACACGAGAAGGTAACTTGAGCAACCAAAACTAAAAGTTTGATTAGAAAAATTGGGGTTGAACAGAAAAGAGCACTATTCCGAGCAACTCGGTCTCACCACACATTTTCCAGAGCTGGACTTTTCAGGTACCCACGAAGACTGAAGTTGCTGTGCACTACAGGAACGTCTGTCTTGGATTTCAAGTAGAACATCTTTAGAGGGAGTCCACCTCTCCCTCGTGAAGCCCTACAACCAGTCTAGGCTCCTTGTGTGACTAATAGTGAGAGATGGAGAAACTAACCCAGCCCTAAAACACATCTCCAAAATTATATGTGCCAATTGCCCTCTGATAAGTTTTTGTGTTGTTTGTTTTTTATCTCTGGTCTGTTGACAAACTTGAAATCATGGTAAAATCTTACTTTTTTCTTTTGTCAGCTAAAAATGATGCAGTCAGGACACATCACTGGAACTGATCTCCCATAACTCACGTGGGAAGGAATGGGCTGTTGTGTATCGTGCCAGAATGATACCACCACATGTTCAAAGGTGTAAGGAAAAGGAGAGTTCATTAATAGTCACTAAATTTTGTTAAAGATCTCAATTCTCCTTCACCAATACCCATTTCTATAAACATTTGTTGGTACATCTTATCAGGTAACCTTTCATTCTGTCAGCATTTTAGGTGTTAAAACTCTTGAGTTTTATGAAATGTGAATGGCAAACCACTGAGCAGATAAGATGTACCTGTAATTATTTAAGATTAACTAATTTATTGTAGACCTTCATGTTTTCCTGCATCAGTTTGAAAATAAATACTACATTTATTACTTCATTATTAGAATAGGCTATCTAGTTCTCAACTCTCTCTTTTCTCAGGACAATATTGCTTTTTGAGAATACAGAACAAACCATCTGCCATTTTCTATTACTTTCCTAAAATTCAAATGACTAGAGGTTCTCTCAGTAGTCTAAAATCAATGGACCTGAAATTTCATTTTAGAGTCAGTTTTGGCCTGGTGATAACAATTATTTTCATTGGGACCTGCTGTACCATAACTTTTTCAGATATTATTTTTCTCTTTATTTAACAACATAAAGTCGGTTTTTTGATTCTAAAATGACAAAATTCATAAATAATAAGTTTTTAAGTCTGTCTCTAATTTCAAAGGAAACAGAAAGAGAATATAATATGCCTTACTGCACTTCCAATTGTGCCTCTCAAGGTTTTCACAGATTCTGCTCCTGAAAATATAATGCCTTACTTCTTAAAATTTTGCAGATATTTCAGACCAGAAATAAACAGAGGGAAAAGAGATCTTAAAGAATCTTTTGCTGATGAAGATCACACTAAGCATTTCAGGATACTTAATCTGATAAGTTCTGTTTCTCATAGCATTTCTTTGTCACATTTTCCTTGTCCCTGGGCTTTGTTACACTGAGAAATGCAAGTAAACTAGGAATGCAGCTGCATGAAAATGTACAAAATTAAAATATTATAACTTAGCTGCAATTTGGACAAGGATTTTAATGCTTGTATAGATCCTGGGTTTGCAAATAAATCTACAAAGGGAACAGTTCTATTATTCTATCTTACCTTAAGCTCAAAACCTGATACCATATCTTAGCAAGATGAAAACAAGTATTTAGGAGGCTTTGTAAAATATAAGATTGCAATGGGCCTGCTGGTGTATCTCTTTCCCTCTCTGCAATTACAGGCAAACACACAAATAATCCCTTTCACAAACAGAGGTTTATGAAGTCCTGTGTTAACTAAATTAGGATGAATACCTTTGCTATTGCTGTTGGAAAGCTGTTTCATTACATTCATCTTCTCATTGCTACACATTGTCTCTTAAATTCTAATTATGGGCTATGTGCATTAGCTTGTTTCTGTAATCACATTTCATGCAAACACTGTAGCCTCTGGGTTAGCAGCTTTTCCTGGACAAACATTCCCAGCTACCAGCCCCAGCTCTATCTAGTCCCACCAAAGTCTGCCTTGGACTCAAAGTATCTGTGTTATGGAAAGTTTTATTGAAACTGGAATAACATTTCAGAAAAAAAGAGGAGTTGTGGTTCTGATGAAGTGCCCCTTTCCAACACACACATAAATCATTTCAACAAATAATTCCCAACCACATTTATTACATAACTAAGTTTTTAAAGGTACCTCAGAGAGTAAGCAAAATAGAGTCCAGTTATGTTTTCTGAGAGGTGTTCTAGCTTCCTGATTTTACTGTGGTTATACTCCTCAGTAGTAGGCACCATTCTATAGGCTATAGTTTGCTGAGCAACTGAAAGCATTTTTGATTACACTGATATTTTTGGCCACTCCGTATAAGCAAGTTCAAATAGTGCTGCTGTATTTTGATTGAAGACACAGCTCCCAAAGGGGCAGGGAAACACCAGGACCTGAGTAATACATACATTGAGAAAATAAATGTTAGTTCTGCAAACAAAAGATCGCCTTTTTTTTTTTTTTTAATTAGGAAGAGCCAGAAGATGGTGAAGACCCACTTAACTTTATACCCTATCTTAAACCAGATACTGGGTTGGCTCTAGTGCTGTATTTTCCTCACATCACTTTGAGTCATCAAGTAAAAAAAATGAGAGTATTGTGGTCATACTCCCACCTGGCAGACTGGATTGGCTACCTAGAAAGAAAAAAATCTCTTCCAGATCTGCTCCCAGTTCCTTTTCTCAAGCCCGAGAGTGGCTTGTGGGAAGAACTGTGATCCCCTGAGGGAAGGGCTAGGTCCTAAAAGCACAGCACAGCCCTGAGAAGCCTGGTGAATTACTAGAGAATTGATGATTAATTTCTGTGGAAGTTTCTATGTCTTCAAGGGCTGAGCATTATTTCCTCTTTGCTAAAGGTCAGCTTTTTCTCAACCTGTTCTCCCTGAGCTGCCTTTAGTGCTGTGAGCAAGGACAGCTCTAGTGCACCAGGAGAGCAAACAGAAGGAGATACTCAGTGTGAACAGTTGATTGAGACACTAAGAAGCTTTCAGCTAAACAGTTCCAAAGGTCTTATCCAGTAACTGCCCTTTAAACAAGATTATACTGTGATCAGGGAACGTCAGATTTGGGAGGAAGTTTGTTTTTGCAAGCTGTTGAATGTGATAGGGTGTTATCCTTAAAATCATAAATCTGCTGACTTTTGTGGAAGCTTTTGGAAATTATGAAACATGCAATTGTTTCAGTGAGGGGGTTGCTGAAAAATGTCTGATGGTTATCTTTAAATTATTAGTTTAACTAAACAAGAGAAGTTGAGTAGCTGTTGGACAGATATTTTGCAGGGAAATACCTGGTTGTGCCTGCATCATCCTTCTGCAGTTTCCAGCTCTCCTCAAAGCTGTTCTGGGCATCACTGGTTAATATTAAGGGATTTAAATGCAGTAAAAAAAACATACTATACTACAAGGAATCTTTGCAAGTACAGAGTTAAAATGAGCCCCTTGCCTGATCCAAACCCCAAGCAGTGAATGATAGCTTTGGCTTATCACTAGACAAGCAGTTTAGTGCTTCTTTCTGACTCCCAGCAACCCTTAAATGGTGACTGCAAGACCACAAGTGTGTTGAGATTTTCCTTGTTTAATGGCTGTCTTGGAGAAAGGAAAAGTGAATTCAGACTAGAGGAGGAAGGGGCAGTGGATCCAAAGAGCATGTATGATTTTTTTTCCCCTGCATATCACAGGATTTGTTTTTAGTGTTACTGCTGAGATCAATTTTTTTTCCTTGGCAATAAAATTGAATTCATCAGAAAGAGTCAGTGGATGAAACAACACATCTTCTCAAATTTACATAAGTCCAAAGGGTTAAATCTTATCTTCACCTTCAATTATTCCTATTATCAATTAAGCCAAAGAAATAACAATCCCCAACCTCCCCTTATCTGACATTAGCGTGTACCCAGCTTAATGGGCTTTATAAGCAAGAGCTTTTGGCTCACAGCTGCTGTGGAAAAGGCAAGTTGTATTTATGCTCCTTTTACTGACAGAGAAGCTAAAGCAAAAGGGAAATTGTGCACCTGCTGATAATCCCCCCCAAACTCCAAAAGAATATTATCAGAGGTTTCAGAAGAGGAGAAGAGCTGGAAAAGGGAAAGACAGTAAAGGTAAGACAGTGGGGTTTAATACACCTCCCTGAAAACGTTTAAAGGACTCTAAGATAAGCAAAGAAAAAGATGTCATAAGGGATTATTTCTGGGGTTTTTTTCAGAGAGCAGTCAGGTTGGGAAATCACACTTTCTACTTTTCAGAAAAAAACCTCATGCTTGATTCTGATTAAAGAAACAAGTCAAAATTTTAATCTTGTTTCAGAGTTTCCCCTTTTTTATGCAGATGCAGATGATGAGAAATTCATCCTGACAGATGAGAAAACTCATTAGGCTGAGCAAGCCCATGGCAGTTTCTATGGGAAAGAGCATGTAAGGGACCTCAAAACTGTTCTCACAGATGGTCAGTTGGTCATCACACCCACAGCATTCAGTCATCTAAATACAGGTGGAAAAGATTCTTCTCAAGACAAATTATCTAAAATTTCTCAGAGAACTTTACCTGTCAGTTGTAAACCAAAATAAAAAATTATCTCTAGCCTCTTCTAATGTTATTCCCAAATGGCTTTTTATGAACTTTGGTATGAACTCTATTATATTCAGTGTAGGCCAGCAACAAATTCAAATTAAATGCATATTCTATGAATAATTTTATGATGTGACCAAAACAATATATTGAAATTAGTTAAACTGGTTCCTGTGAAGTTACTTAAAACTTGGTCCAGGATTTGTAATTTCTATAAATTGGCAGTGGTAAGAGTCAGCTGAAAAATATGGAACAATTGAATTCTTTTGGTAAAAACATTTAACACTATATTTTTCATTTTTATTAAACAATCATGGCTATAAATTTTCTGCAGGAGGCATTATTTCCCACACAGCCCAGAAATTACCTCTGGGACTTCATTTTACTCCAGACAAAGCATGAATTCTTTTGCAGTGTGTGTAAATATCTGTGTGTGAGTGCTGTTTGTAATGTAAGAGATTATTTAGCCTCCTGCAGTTTACAAATAATAGAAGGAAGTTCTCTTTGCTTCCCTACATGGCAACAGCAGCTTTCTGAATTAAAGAAGTAAACCTATTTACAATTTAAAGTAGGGGACAGCATTTCATTAACTACTTTTGTCAGACCAAGACTAGGAATATTTCTGAGGGGGAAAAAAAGATGGTATGCCATGCAAGTATCTCAATAATTGAATAAAATGGTAAATAGATTATGCCTAAATGGTAAATAGATTATGTCTGAGACTGTGGCTTTATTCAGTGCAATGGCTGTAAGTGTATTTCAGTACTGGTGCCACAGGTGTAAGAGTGTAAGATGTAAGGCTTCATAAGGAAATAAACACCAGATCGTTTAGTTTTTACTGTCTCTTACCCACTGCCACTTATGGCAAAGCTGCTTATTACAAGATGGCATTACTGGGCTAAACCCAAGGACTGGGCTGCAGTTTCTGGCTCTGTCATAAGGTTAATCGGTGACATCAGTGTGTTTATCATAACTCCATTAGTAAAACGGTGACATTAACATTTCTACCCTTCTTTCTCTTTTTTGTTTAGATTGCCAGCTCTTCCCAGCAGAGTGTCCCAGAGAAATGACCTCTGTTAACATATGTAGAATTTCTTTTAAAAGCTGGGAGAAGTGGGAAAGACCAGACAGAGTTAGGGTAAAACTCCTTGTAAATAACAGACTATTTTTCCCAACTTTAGTTGGTCACCAACCAGAATACAGAAAAATCATGCAAAAACTTGTGCAAATGCTGCTACTGATAAAACAATAATGATAATTTTTAAAAAGGATCAGTTTCCTAGGCAGAAATTATTACAATTAATGTACCAATTCTAATAAATTTTCAACAGCAGAAAATGTTCAAATGAAACTTTATAGTTCCTTATCATTTTTCTAAATGAACTTTGTAATCTTGATCCCTTTTGCGCCACTGCACTTTTAAATGATATCATGTTACATTGAATACATATAATAGATTTAAACAATTAATCACAATGAACTGTGAAAATTCGCAAACTTTGTGTCATTTGGGGAACTTCCAAAATTTTGCACTTCCCATAAGAAGCTCTCTTTACTGGCCAAGATTTTAACCTAAATTTTTGGTTCATGAGGAGCAGACAGTGGGGAAACTCCAGAAAGTGATAATGGATAGACTAAAAAGGGAGGGAAGATTAATGAAACAATCCACAAAAAGATCACAAGCAAAAACTGTGGTATAAATATATTAAGGTGTATACAAACTGACTGGAGAACTGCCACTAATTTTTTATGCTAAAGGCCTGGTGTGGAAATTTTAGAATATTGCAAGAATATCCCTCAGGGTGAAGGTCCTTTGTAAAGAGCACAGACATGGTGTGGATCTAAGACAACAGTTTGCTAACCCTGCTAATGGCACACTGGGCAGTCCTGTGGTGTAGTGGAGAGCACTCCGGTCTCCGAATCCCAAGGTCGTGAGTTCAAGTCTCAGTATGGACCGTCCCCAGGCAGTTCAATCCCTCCCTGCCATCCCATCCCGTCAGATCTCGGATGCTCAGCAGGGTCAGCCCCGGTCAGTGCCGGGTGCTGTGACAGTCCCGAGGACTTCACTGTCACTGTCCAAGCTTGCTCGGCTGTGGCAAATGAACCTTAGGACTTAAACGGTGGGGCCAGTTCTGCACATGCTGTGCCTCACCTAAAACATCCACTGCGCAGGCTGGAAGGGCACACCCACGTGGGGAGAGCCCTGCCCAAATCTTTGTTTGCGAAGATTGGCCATTATTAATGGCAGATTAACATTACCATTTCTTCACACTGGTGTGACCACTCATTGTCACCTACCCACGTTGGATAAAAACTTTCCCAGGACATTGCTGCAACAAGGAATTACAGCAATGATGAAGGCACAGCCATAAATCCAGGCAGGGAACAGCACCATGCTCCTTTCCTCGCAGCTGTCAGAACCAACTGTGGAAGCAGATGAAATGTAAACTGCAGCTCTGTCACACATACTTTTGAGATGTGATGTCCTGGTTAAAAAAGGACACAAATTTGTTTATTTTTAAAAAAACAGACATGAACACTGACCTTGAAGATCAGATCAAGTATAAAGTGGCCTAAAATAACAAACAAAATGAATGTCATATCTCCAAGATTCATTCCTCAAGTTTAAACGTGAAATTTATGAACAATTCTGGGGAAGTTGATCCTACAAAATGCTATTGAGAACTCAGAAGTAAAGAAATTGCCAGTAGAATTTGGATGCTCAGCACCCTCCAGGATCACTCTGATGGGGGAAAAACCCCAAAGAAACAAAAACAAAATCAGAATGCCCCATTAGCAGTATGCTGCTCTATTTCAATTTTAATGGACTTATTTTTGGAGCAAGAAAAACTTACCCTCAGCTGAGGAGGCCAAGGTTAGGAAACACTTAAACAAACTGGGCACACACAAGTCCATGGGAGCTGGTGGGATACAGTCATGGGAGTTGGTAGGATGCAGCCATGAGAGCTGAGGAAGCTGCTGATGTCATTGCTTGGTTAGCTCTGAAAGGATATGCCAACTGGAAGAGGTCCCTGAGGAATGAAGAAATCAAATGTTATCTTTATCTTCAACAAGAGCAAGAAGGAGACACATGACGAATATAAAGGTTATGAGGAGCAGTCAGCATGAATTTGCAAAAGGTAAATCATGCCTGACCAGCCTGACAGCTTGACTAGCTTGGTGGATGATAGGAGAGCCATGGATGGTGTGTATCTGACTTCAGCAAGGCTTTTGACGCTCTCTCACATAACATATCCATAGACTAATAGTTTAAGTACAGGTTAGATAAGGGACAGGGAGGTGGATTGAAAACTGGCTAAATGGCTGAGCACAGAAAAGTGTAAGCAGGCACAGACAGTCTAGATGGAAACCTGTCACTAGTGCTGTGTCTTGGGGTTGTTACCATGTCCTTACCATTTAACCTCTTCTGTAATGTCCTGGAAAATGGGACAGAGTACATCTGCAGTGAGTTTTCAAATTATATGAAAAGTAGAGAAGTGAGTTATACACAAGATGGTTATATTGGTGTTCAGAGGCATGTGGATGGGTTGAAGAAAAAGGCCAACAGTAATCTCATTAAGTTCAACATAAGGAAGCCCAAAGTCCTCTCTCTGGAGAGGAATAACCCCAGGCACCAGTACATGGGATAAAGATTAAACCAGAATGATTCCCTGTAGTGCTCAGTGACAGGACAAGAGACAATGGGCACAAACTCAAACACATAAAATTCCATCTTAGCACAAGATAATATTTCTTTACTGAGAGGGTAATCAAACACTGGAATAAGTTGTCCAGAGTAGCTGTAGATTCTCAATCCTTGGAGATATTGAAAATCTGAGTGGACATTGTCCTGGAAAATCTGCTCTAGGTGACCCTACTTGGGGTCATCCAAAGCTTGGGCTTTGGGTGAGATGATATGAAGAGGCCTTTTCTAACTTTACTGTGTTTGTGGCTCTATAATCCGAGATTATTTTGAATGTAAAACCCAACCTCACACAAACAAACAAACAAACAAAACCCCCAGATGACAGAGGAGAGTAACAAAACCTGTGACAATACTTTTTCTTTCTAAATTGTCTCCTAGACCCACTTAAGTAATGTCTGACTATTTTCTGAAATATTTGCCAGTTAGGTTGGTTTGTTTGTTTGTTCGTGTTTTTTCNAGTGAGTTATACACAAGATGGTTATATTGGTGTTCAGAGGCATGTGGATGGGTTGAAGAAAAAGGCCAACAGTAATCTCATTAAGTTCAACATAAGGAAGCCCAAAGTCCTCTCTCTGGAGAGGAATAACCCCAGGCACCAGTACATGGGATAAAGATTAAACCAGAATGATTCCCTGTAGTGCTCAGTGACAGGACAAGAGACAATGGGCACAAACTCAAACACGTAAAATTCCATCTTAGCACAGGATAATATTTCTTTACTGAGAGGGTAATCAAACACTGGAATAAGTTGTCCAGAGTAGCTGTAGATTCTCAATCCTTGGAGATATTGAAAATCTGAGTGGACATTGTCCTGGAAAATCTGCTCTAGGTGACCCTACTTGGGGTCATTCAAAGCTTGGGCTTTGGGTGAGATGATATGAAGAGGCCTTTTCTAACTTTACTGTGTTTGTGGCTCTATAATCCGAGATTATTTTGAATGTAAAACCCAACCTCACACAAACAAACAAACAAACAAAACCCCCAGATGACAGAGGAGNCTCACACAAACAAACAAACAAACAAAACCCCCAGAAGACAGAGGAGAGTAACAAAACCTGTGACAATACTTTTTCTTTCTAAATTGTCTCCTAGACCCACTTAAGTAGTGTCTGACTATTTGCTGAAATATTTGCCAGTTAGGTTTGTTTGTTTGTTTGTTCGTGTTTTTTCTTGGTTTTTTTTGTTTTTGTTTTAATTCCAGCCAGCATGGTGATCCTCCTATATTGAGCTTCTAAGTCAAATTGTGCATCTGCATTTCATTAGTGCAAATTTTAATCTCAAGCTTAAATATTAATGGAAAACAAATTTTAAATCTTGCTTCCACAAGCAGTTTCTCTAGAAATGTAGGACCAGAACTAAGTTTGCATAGTCAAGGATGTAAAAGTCTTACAGATTGTGATCAGCCGTAATCCATAAACACAGCTTGAATTCCAGAGCTTTAAGGTTAAAACAGCTGACATGGAGAAAATAGAACTCTTCCAAAGTAGATATGGCTTTCTATGCCTCTAGGTAAAAACTGAACAGGAGCTGCTTTTGTCTACTGCTCACACCTTATAAAGCTGCAGATGCATTAACTAACAATAATTAATTAGTAACATTACTTAATCTGCTGCCACAGTAGACACAAAGAAAATATTCTCATGCATAGTATTGTACATTTTTCATGCCTGCAAAGGTGAATTGACTCACTGTGGCTATCCACAAAACAATGGCAAACCTGCTGTAGGAACAGCTACTAATCTAGTAACAGATCTATTTCTTTTGAACTTCCTTAATAAATCAGTGTTATGATCACTGGATAATAAAGACTGGATTTCAGTATCAATACCTGTGTTGTTCTCAACTTAACTATAATCAAAGTTCAAAGACCTTTCCAAACATCCACCTTCACTACAAGGTGTACCTTGAGTTAGGCAAAAATTCATCCTCATAAAAAGGAAATTCCTATTTTCAAGATTTATGAGGCACGTACAGTGATAAGGTTTGTGCTGACCCACTGCACAGGAGTGTGTTTGACCCTTAGTCAACTTGAGGGAGTGTGTTATATTTCAGAAGTCTCAGGTGAGTGGTGGATTCAATTAAAGGCCTTATCTCCTTTAAAATCAATGGCAACATAAAAAAAAGAATACATATTTTTAAGCAACATGTATTACTTAGAGAAAAATCATGTTTGATCCCACTGCAGAAAAAATAGAAGATAAGATAAATTATGTTTTTATTTTCATTGGAGATTCCTTGGTATGAATATGAATGACATGCCAAAGACAGAGATACTTGAAAAGAAACAGTACATGGCAAGTTTTGAGACTTTTAAGTCAAGGAGTGTAAGCTCTCTATCAGTCATTCCACAGCCTCTGTTTCGAGGGATACCAAATCTTGCTTTATGTCACATATCTGCTTCACGTTGCACATGTTGTAATTCTATACTATTAAAATTCAAGACACAGGAAAAAAGAGAAAGGAGAGAAAGGAAGAGTGTTCAAGGATTTCCTTAGTGTTATGTTGATTTGATTTACGCAAGGCGATACAAAGCCACATGTACTGTTCATCAGTTCACAAAGGAAATGAGCACTAAACCTAAACCATTACTTTGTCAAAGATAGGAAAAAAAACAACAGGGCACACCAATATAAAATGTTTGGAACGAAACTTGTAGTTTTCCAAAGATATTGGTTTGCATTAGGTAATGCATATTCCAAATAGAGACTCTGCAGGAAGATATACACTCCCACCTTCACAGATTTTCTATGATGACACAAAAGCAACATCCTATAAGGATTTACACATTTCTGGGTAGAAAATCTGAACTTGCAGCATTCAGTTAGAATAATTAACACAGAATTTCTTACTAAGACAAGTATGGCAAACTGGGTTGTTGCCAACACACTTGTCCATTCATTCCATAATTGCACAGAATTTGCCTGGTGAAATAATACCCTAAAAGGATCAAGTTTGAAAATGTAGCCTCTAATTCACTTACCANGCTGGGAGCAGAAAGCAGGACCTTATGCCACTGGCACAAGCTTTTACTGCAGCCATGCCCTTTCCACGGACCTTATTATAGTCCAGCTTTTAGTGGACATCAGAGTACAGCTGGTCAGAACTGATGTAAAGTTCAAGGAAAACTGAACTATATTATAAAAATGTAATTAATACGTTTCCCACAGTCACAGGGGAATATTTTTAAAACATTTGTTGCTTCAAAAAGGAAATAAGTGATAGTTTGGAAACTATCCCTGCACTGTTTGGCTGTCAAGTATCTAAAGAGGCACTAAAAGAATCCTTATAACACCCATTTCATTTTCAAGAATTGCAAGTATTAGAACTACAGATACAGTTTGTTGAACCACTAAAGTTTTCAAACCTTGAGCTGAGTGTTAGTGCTTTATTAATTAAATCATGCTTGCTTAATTTGTAATGTACCTAGTTTTTTACTCTGAAAGATGTAAAAAAGATTAGTGTTTCTCTAATAATGTTGCTTAATAATGTCTCCTAGAAGGAGGTAGCTAATATCTAACTGTACAGATTTGTAAGTTTGAACAAATTAAAGACATGACCTTATAACAAAAAGCAGAGGCTGAGTCCTGTAGAAATTAAAATGAACCCCAAGAACCAGAACTCCCAGTTCTAACACAATTATATTCAATGCTGGCACTCTACAAAATATTGCTAAGGAATAAAAAATAGCCACAAATAATTCAAATATGCTGTCAGCTGGTCTGAATTCTACAGGTTCTACCTCCATAACCAACCTAAATTTTAGAAGTTGACAGGTTGAATAAGATGAAAGAATTCAGCTCCTTTTTGACCTCGAAAGCTATCATGTTTTTTTTTTTTAATTTTAAAACATTAACAATCATCTTCACAGAGAAGCTGAAGCCTCTGTGCTGAAATATTAGTTTAGCTTCCAATTCTTGCAAAAAAAGTGTCATTTTTAGGAGTAGACATGACGCCACATATAAAACTGAGGTGAATAAAGACCTGTGAATTATACACCTATAAGCAGGGAATACTCTTACAATATTAAGTTAAGAAGCCTTAAAATTTGATCATTTACTTCTGCTTTAATATTCCTAAATTCATACAAACATAACATCCATCTCATCTAGGGTCTCTTTGAAATGCCTAAATAGGACTGAAAGAACAAGAGTTAAAAATCAGGCTCCAGACATTATCTTGGATTCCAATAAATGTTTGACTAGGTAAGAGGATATTAGAATGTAATGAAAGGTGTGAATAGTTCATGAAAACACCTCCAAACTGGGTTGAGACCAGCTACTTCCATACTCAGGGGAGCACAGAGCCAAGTTTCCTCAGCAGGTGATGCAGGCTGTGCAGAGCTCCAGATTAACAGTCCCAAGGTATTTGGTTTACAGGCAGGTAAGTCAAAATGAGATGCATTGACAGCTGACTACAGCAGACACAAGGATATAGAGAAGAAAGATAATCTGTACAATTCCACACCTTCAAAGAAACCCAGAATCTCAAGAAAATGTAGTGTTGGTGTTCTTACAGTATATAAGCATGTAAAAAAAATATATACATATCAAAGATCAGAAAAAACCTCTACCCGTGTTAGCCTCAATGATAAATGCTCAAAGCCCCACTGAAATCATGGACAAATTATATTATAAATTGAAATTACTGTTGGACATGGTTGTCAATTATTCCCCAGATTCGCAGTAGATTAGTTTTCCGGTGACATGGTATTTCTGAAAAGAGAGATGCTAGAAATATGCATTATGCTGTTTAAATGCTATGGAAATGGGTGCCAAGAAAAACTGTCGTGCCTGGCTGACATTGGGCATAATTTGGCAAATTACTGAAAAGTTTTGCTGTGTGCTCCAACTTATGGCTGTGTATACAAAGCTATCCCATAAGCCAAAAACTGTTAAACCGTAACAGGTTCATACTTTCTGCAGAAGAATAAAAGGTGACAAGGAACCAGAACATTTTTCAGTATTGAAGCATATGACGAGAAACTATTTTCTACCAGGGTACAACCATTGGAATGCTTTTGTGGTAGAGAACTTTTTGTTTTGGTAAGTTTTAAAGCCTGTAGGTCATCTGGAGACTGTTTCCAGCTCAGGAAGTTTTTGAGCATGTGGTTAGACCACAAAGTGATCTAAAACACTTTAAGAAAATGTGGTTTCTTTTTCCTCATAAATTTCTTTATGTCACATTTGTCAACAAACACATCATTGCACAAATGGCATATTATCCCACAGCAAACTGCCTTTAGGAGTTGAGGTCCTCTCTGTCAAGCTCGTCTAAGATTCTCTTAAACTCCATGTGCTTCTTGAAGGCCAACACGTCCCTTATCATGAACCCACATAACAGTGTTGTTAACTCAAGGACTGATGATGCAAAGAAGGAAGGGCATTGTTTCATGAAGCTCAAAATCAGTGAAAGACTCCTTAACTCTTCCACCAGCAATGAGACAACAAGAGTTGTTTCATGAATACAAGGACAAGTAAAATATCTGATACTGCAGATAGTGTGAGAGGATTATTTTTTTTAATCCTTCGACCAAAACACTTGAATTGCTCTAGGAAAGACTGTCAGTGTATTAAGCATTATAACAAGCAGAAACCTTTCCTATGTTATCAAAGCAACATGGACTTCAAAAATATTCTATAATCACAATCTCTAATGAAACTCAGCTATTCCAAAATTATGAGCAGGGCATCAAAAAATTACGGGATTTAAAAATGGTAAGACTGTAAGAAAAACATCATTGAATACTGAGGTCATGGAAGTTGGCATTACTAGTGTTGATGTACTGCTTTCAGTTTGAGGGAGGGCAGGCAGATTGAAGGAGCACATGTCCCTGCTGGACTGATCACCATCTGGCTCTGCTTCTAAGATCAAGACTTCTCTGCAATTAACTCCCCCACTTAGGGAAAAAAAAAAAGATTCATAATTAATTGCAATTGAACTGCAGCATTAAACTAGTGATGCTACACTTAGAAGCATAAATCAAATTTTTTTGCAAAAGCAGATAAACAGAATAACGCTAATTTTTCTTTGCATATTTATTTATACCCATAAGGAGTTACACTATCTGTTACTTCTCATAATGACTCAAATTAATTATAGATTCACTTTATAAAATGTAACTTAATTATCTACATAATAGAAATAGAATTATGTAAGTCGCCAAATTCAGTTGTCCATGCAATCCAAATATAGAGTACTAAAAACTTGCTTATTTGAAACAAAGAGACAATAAAACACCAACAATTCACAGAAACAGAAAGCACAGGCACTGAGTACACAAATGTACTTTACATCTAACCAGCTGTATAACAATTTGATGAATCCCAGATGCTGCAGTAAAGCAAGGCAAGAACACAACTATGCAACTTATTCGAAACAAATATATATTATTTAAATTTATTCCTGTAATAACAATGAGATAGAAAGGTTATGAGTTTCAGCCTGAGTTTCCTACATACGCCAGAAACCATAGTCCCGTCAGTAAGCTGCCTCATTGGTCAAAAATGAAAGGTACTCTGATATTTATTGTGAGAAAGTAAGCCTTTCCCAGATAGCCCACAAGAAAAAAATCCCACCTTTTTCTTCCAAAATACATTAATTATAAAGAGTCCTGAAGGAGGAGCTGAACTCCTGCTTTTGCTCAGGATGGTCTGAGAATGTTCACAGAGTAATCCTCACATTGGAGTTATGCAAACAAATAAAATCCATAAACTCCTTCAGACCTGCCAGAGTTGTACGGCACAGCAGAAGGTATGAGGAAGGTCAGTCAAAGATTGGCTCCAGCAGTGATAAGGCAGGGCACGGAAAACAGTGGCTCACGGACAGTGGGAATGGGGAAGAAAGAACATCAGACCTGTGAGATGGGAAAGACTCCAGATTTTCTCAAGGTGCCAAAACTCAGACACACCTGGCATGTTCTCTGGCCCCAGGATGAAATGGATTTACAGAAGGACAAGGCTTCTCTAATATTTTATGTTTACATGAAGTCATTTGTACTGAGATCTATTTGCCTGCAGAATGTCAAGCTATATGGAAAGTTCAGCAGCTTTATCAGAAAGTGCTGTATTTCTCCTTTTTTCTCTTAAACAATTCAGAAGAATATATAGCTAGGCAAAATCTTGTTGTTTGTCTAAATTTTTGTTTCATATAGCTATAAAAATGAGGGTGTCTTTTCTCCTTTAGGCTACTTATCCTAGTTTTGGATTTGTGCTGGAAACAGAGTTAATAACATAGGGATGTTTTAGTTATTGCTGAGCCAAGGCTCTTCTGCCCCTCACGCTGCCCCACCAGTAAATGGCCTGAGGGTGCACTAGGAGTTGGGAGGGGACACAGCCAAGACACCTGACCAAAACTGACCACAGGGATCACAGGACCACAGACCCACAGTCTATGGCATCGTGCTTGGCATATAAGCTGCGGGAGGAGGAAGAGGAGCTGTTCAAAGTGATGCCATTTGCCCCCCCAAGTCACCCTTACAAGTGATGAAACTGTGCTCTCCTGGAGATAGCTGAACACCTCCTGCCCATGGGGTATAGGGAATGAATTTCTTGGTTTGCTTTGCTTGGGTGCACAGACTTTGCTCCACCTCTTAAATCCACGAGTTTTCTCACTTTTACCCTTCCAGTTCTCTCCCCTATCCCACAGGGGAGGAGTGAGTGAGCAGCTGTGTGTGCTAAATTGCTATCTGAGGTTAAACCATGACAAGTCTTTTCTCTTTAGCCTATTTTATTAAATTAAATAATATCATATGACAAAAAAGCCTAATCCCACATCTCCTTTGGGACTCCCCAGTGGAACAATGTGCTTTGAGTTGTGCTTCTAAGCGGATACCTGCAGAGCCGTCATTTCCTCAAGTGCGGCTCACAGATGTTCTCAAACCAACTCCAACCCCTTGCATCGCATTTGACAGTGCGACAGCTCCAGAAGTCATCACTCCCAGCCTCCCACTTGCTCCTCTGCCAGAGGTTACCATAATCCCAGCAAGGATGAGGCTCAATGGGACATGTGTTGCACTACTAGAGTCCAGGGTTTATTAACTGAAAATTGCAAATTACGTTCAGAAAGTCAAAAAAGCAAATTGCAGATACACAGGCACTACTACCTGTACCAAAAATGCTGGATAAATACCCAAGCAGCTGGCACAGACCAAGCTCTGCACCATCACCACTGCATTGCATGCATTGCTATGGGGTTTGACCCTCTAAACCAGCAACTGAATACAGAAATATTACAGCATGACAGACATAAAACTTAAAAACTGCCCTTGGGAAAGGCAGAGGGCTCACAAAGAGTAGTTCTCTGAAAAAAAGCAGAGGATAGACTGCCTATGTTACAAGGGAAACATCAGAAATTCAAGTGACTCACAAACATAGTCACTTGTCATCATATTTCACAGGGGATAGAAAGAGTAAAGGTGATCCTTGGCAAGTTTGCACTGGCTGCTACTGCTGTGCAGAACACCACAAATCTCCCCTTCCTGTGATGCCCAGAGATCAAAATCCTTTGGTAATATCTGTTCAAGACCTGTTCAAACTATAGGTTATAAATTTGAAAAGAAAAAAATAAATTAGGGAAGGTAGGAGTGAAAATGTAGAGAAATGCAAAAAATAAATTCAGTTGAAATATAAGAATTAAAAACCATGGAAATACCAGGGATTACTCATCATAGCTGCATTTTGTGGTTTACAGGGTTTGTTAAAAAGGCTCTAGATAGTTGCAGAATTCATATTCCTGAGATATAATTGAGATCCTGCACATATATTTGGAAGGTAATGTTGGTTGAGTATTTAAATCAAATGATTTTAAAAATTTAGAAATTCATCCATAATCCAGGACTTAATGATATTTCTGGTTTTTAGGTTTGCCATTTTAGGTGGGAAACTCATATCATCTATTCTGGTCATAATTCATTGTACAGGTTCTTTAAATATTCCACTTTGTTCCAATAAGTATTCTGCACAGAATTTCCAAAATCAAACCATTTTCAATGCAAAAAACTTTCTAGAGCTGAACCTGCCTGCAGACTCATCCTGAGGCTTCCATAGGAGAGTCTTTGCCACAGGCTCTGAATCCTTACTCACAGTGGTTGTCACATCAGCAGGATTACACAAATTTGTCGTGTTGTACACATGGTGAAGTCTTTTGTAAAAGGTGAAAATCCAACATTAAACCTTCCATGAGAAATGAAGAAAAAAGACCTCTTCTCAGGTGAGAATGATAAAATAGATGGATTAGCTAAAGGGATTAGTAGCAGTCTGTTATATGTCCTACCAGCCTAGGCTAAGAAATTCATGTTAACATTCTAAAAAAAATAAATAAATAAAGACCCCTTTCCAGACGCAATTAATTTGGACTCTTCAATGGAGAAAAAAATACTTGTGTATCATGCTCCAGTTTTACTGGAATTCTAGCCATGAAATATAAGATCTGCTTTAATTTAGCCAGTGCACAGACACTAATCTTACAGGGAATGATTAAGCTGTCAGTTTAAGAATACAGTGTGGGGTTTTCATGGTTTTCTTTATATTGTGGCATTTGGTTTGGTTCTGTATCTATGCAATTTTTAAGGAGCTTTACTGTTGCACAATTCGACCTGGAATATAAAGTACTGGTGGCTTTTATGAGCCTGTCTGGACTATCCAAACAAAAAAATCCTTGTAGTAGGCAAGTTTAAGGCACTACTACTCACGAATGTTAATGAATAGGCCATCATAGATATGTAACCCAGCCCTGTGCTCAGTGGACTTGTAAGCCTTTTAATGTGTTACCACTGGCTAAATTCTGAGGACAGACAGAGTGGTTGCAACATGTGCTTTAGATCACGATGACGTGCATTTTCTTCTCACATCCACAGTGGCTTGTTCTGGCCACAGTATTGTGTGTAGAATACAGGGCACCAGGAAATCAAAATGGCCAAAAAATCTTGAAACTGTATTTCACAGTAATTTTTGCCTTTTTTCTTTTTTTCCCCATACTCTTAAATTCTGAGCAATGACTGATGAAAATGCCCTTTTCCTGTACTGCAGCCAAATGACCTCAAATGAAAATGAATGTCTACACACTGAATGTTCCATTCATCTTTTTCTTTCAAATGCCAAATCATCTCCTGGTAGTAAAAAAAAAATAAATAAAAAAAAATCCAATAATTGTTTGTTTTCCAGGGTTTTTAAAAGTTCACAAGGACATATTTCTAGCATCTTCAAAACTATTCTTTGTTATATATCCATGAAATTAGATAACTCTGGAATACTGACTCCTAACTTAAATATCTGATTTGTTATAGAAAAACAGTGTTCAAAGCTTTCCTGAGCACCTCATTGTTTTCTTTCTTCCCCTGCTGTCCCACTCCCTTTCCCAAAATTCTACCTCACCTGTCACACATCTGGTTCTGGACTACTAAACTGTGCACATGCACACACATTTTAATCCTTATTAAAGGAATTATTTTCTTTATATGAACAGGCCTGAGAATACAAACTGTCTCTCACACCTGACCCTGTGTCCTGCCTGTTGTGGCTCCCACAGTGTGGTCTCAGCCAAACTCAGAGATCACATTTGTGAGGCAAAGGCTTTTTTCTTCTTGTCTGCAGCTGATATGCCCTCCCAAGCTACAGAAAATAGTGGATGTAGGTAAATCTGAGAAAAAAAAAAAGGTCAAATACCAATGTTTTTTAAAGCAATAGGAAAGAAGCAGTCCATCATAATTTCCATGAAAAGTCAAAATTCAAATGCAGAAAATATTGACTAGTGTATTGTTCAAATTTCTCTGATTCTAGTCCTATAGCAAAATACCATGTAATAAATAAGGAATAAAATGATTATTGAGAAAAAACAGATGTTGAATCAAGAAAATTTCAGAGATTAGCATGTAGCTGAGGTGAAAATCCATCAATAGGCAATAATCAGTACCTGATACACTTGAAAAATATAATGGGATTTGCACTGGTCTCAAGTGAGTGAGATCTCAAACGAGCAACCTGGTCTAGTAGAAGTTGTCCTGCCCATGGGAGTTTGGAATTAGATGAATATTTAATGTCCTTCCTACCGAAGACATTCTATGATGTGCAAAGTCTGCTTTAATTCCCTTTTGATCTGTGTCACACCTATTTCAAGGACACACTTAACTCAGACCATATAGACTTCAGGCTCACATTTGGATTAATCTGACCAGTCTGTCATGGTTCCAGCCCATGTAACAGCCCATGGAGGTGAATGAGCAATCCAGAATTTGGCTGCTGACTGAGAGCTGGAACTCACCAGGGGTACCACTTGCTGCATATGGCTGGGTTACGAGCTGACCTGTCTGGGATGGATAGGACCTCTGCAAGGAACTCCCTCTTCATTCTCTCTCCATTCACTGGGACAGCTCTTCTTCAGCAGGGCCAGTTACTGCTGCCAAACCAGATGCTGTCTGTGAGCACTCTAAGCATGGCTATGCCGTGACCAAGAGCAACACAGTTTTGTCAATCCACATCCCTGGCTATGAGGGGAAGTGGGCCAGAAGGAGCTGCCAAGGCAGACACTGCCAGCCTGCTGCAGGACTCAGCTGCATGCCACAGTCAGCCCTAGGGTGCAGGGATAAGACCTTTCAGTGGCTAGATCTGAAAGCCTCCTTCAGATCCCTCTCCTCATAGCTCAAAAAATATGTGTCTGTGGTCTTGATCATAAGACAATGTGGACATGCAGCTCAAAGGGTGTGGAAAGCTGCAGATCCTGTGAGCCTGTGTCAAAAACTGGTTGTTCCAGAAATGGGCAAGGATTTTCCTGAACCAGGTGTGAGTGAACTAGCTTGGGTGTCATTAGCAACCAGTGGCAACAACCTACAACTTAATATGAGCTCACTTATTTTTTTAAGTCAATCTTTATGCTGTTTCAACTCATCATTACCTGGAGTTTTTTTCAGCTCTCCTTGCAGCCTCATTTTCCTCTGAAAACAAGGTCAGATACATATCTGACAAGTAGCTTATGCTTGCACAACTGTGAAAGTAAGCTGTCATGGTAGAGATGTGAGGAAGTCAGGCTGAATAACTTAGGTGAGGGGGTAGAAGTAAGTCACACACTGAACCCTAGGCACCATATAAATTAGTCTACATAGTTCACTCCATCTCCCTGTACCGCTATCTGTCAGGTTAATTAGTAGGGGAAGACAAGAGAATGTATACAAAAGATGCCAGCAAAAGGGGTTTTTTTTGTCTGCTATCAGGTGGGAGTAGAGTTTGAGAAAAACTTCAGGCCATACAGACACAGCTTCCTGCACAGACCACTCCAGGTTTCTAGGTGAATTAACTGAAAACAGTTCACACACAGGCTCACTAAACTGCCTTCACTTGGTGATTAGGTTATTTTAAAACTCTAAGGAGATTCCATTCCACTTAAACGTAGTGTGATAAGAGACAATTAGTGATCCTCTGAGAGGGTCGTATCTGGAATAACAAGGAACATACACTTCCCTTTCCTTCTCAACTCAAGATCTGTGATGCCTGTGACCTTCACTACAGAGCCATGCCTTGTAGGCAGCAAAGGGGAGAAACGAGGCTGAGGCAGAGTGAGTTTTCTTGAACAGCAGAAGGAGATGAGCTCTGGCACTGCTGAGACTCACACAACTTGATTTTGCCTAAAACCAGGTACAAAGAGAACAAGAGGAAAAAGAAATATTTGCCACCATCTCTAGTCCCTCTTTATATGAACTTCCTAGAAGCTCAGCTATCTCTGGTTACAGGTGGTCCAGTTCAAACATCTGTGGATGGATTGACCCTGCTCTTGTGCAGAAGACACAGAGCTGACAAGCAGTGGGGTAATAGCCTGCAATGCCTTATCTCTACCACTGTTTCTGATGGCTACAAAGTGGAGGCCTTTTCCCTGTGATTGCTGTTTTAGAGCTCAGACTGGCTCTGTTCATGTTCCTCAAAACTGCATCACTGGAAGCTGACCTCTGGATCCATGACAGGCTGCAGCTTCTGTCACTGGCAGCAACCAGTGCCTGGGAAAAGCTTTGTTTGGTATAGTTTGTAAGTGAATCCAGATTACAGCAGCTCTAGTCAGTCAGGTAATACAGCTGCCTGCCTCTCTCCTTCTCCCCCACTTCAAACTCAGTCTTTTATTTGCAATCTGTCCACAACTGCAGTATGAAGGAAGGGCAGTGGAATTATGCATACAATTATTGTTATACTTATCTGGATATAAAACTCTGTTACAGAAGAGAGAATAGAAACACACTCAGAGGAGGAATGAAAAGTGATTGTATTTTCTTTTGTCTCTGTGAGAGAGCATATCAGACCCACTGTAGGTAATGAGAACAATTTCAGAGGCATAAAAAGGTTTTGACACTCAAAGAGATTCCAGGTAGGGAGAAGATGATGTTATGAAGACAAGATAACCATGAAACAAACTCTTTCTTAGTCAATAAATGAAATCTTGCCTACCAGATACCTTGCCTGAGACATCATCAGGTGTGGGGTGAAGAGGCTGATGGTGAAATAAAAACAAACAGAAGATTTCTGCCTAGAAGTTCTGGTCAATATGCCCTCTTGAAAATGGAAATTAATATGCCGATGAATCATACCTGCACTGAGGGGACCTCTGCTGTCTGGCCAGCTGCACACAGAGTGAAGAGCATACCAAGTTAAACAGAAAACTTGACCCAAAGAATGAATACAAGAGCCAATACTGCAGCATTCAGGTCTTGACTAAATAAAACTAGAAAAAGGCAATGGCACAAGCAGGAGTGGTTTATGTGTAGCTCAGACAGGTGATCTACAGGACAGCAGTGGAGACAAAACTAAAGACAAGTGTAAATCAGTGACAGGAAACATAACTCAGTCTGGGCCACCACCATGATGACCCAGAAAAAGCCTCAGCCATCTGCTGATGTACCACACGAGACTCATCAGAGGTGAAATGCCCAAATACCCAACAGAATGCAGGCATCAGCTACAAGATAAAGACAAGATGTTACTCTCACAATTGCCAAGCAAACCTACACATGTTGTGAATTCAATCATTTAAAAGAAACATGTATCAATTAATCCTACATCCCTTAGTTACAGAGGATGCCTCCGGCAGGCAGTATCTAGCAGCCTATGTTGACTCCAAGCTTTTCCAGAGAAAAAGACTTGGTAGACAATCCAATCCATATGCACCCCTGACTAAGTCAAATTTTCTTTCAACCCTGCTGAACATTCAATATGTACTGAATTCAAGTTCTGCAATAAATCAAAGCAATTAAAAATAGTTAACAGTTGCGTTTACATGAGAACAAGAATTTTGAGATAATTATTCAGAAAGTTGGAAGTGGAACCAAGCAATCTGTCTAATTAGCACTAAACCTACTCCCACTTTTTGTAGTCAGAATGGAAAGAATTTGAATTTCAGAAAGTGTTGCTCAAATATTTAAGCTTTAACACCAGTCTGAAAGTTCAGTATGTGTCACAAACCACTGTAATAATAATGATGGTGATAATAAAACATTGATAGCAGCCATCTGCCCATTCCAGACAGTTGAATCATTTCCAGTGCTCGCTGAGAGCCAGCACTGACATGGATTTTTATACGCTATATCACAGACAGTATATGCAGGGTCTGCAGTCAAGACCTTTCTGTAATGACGTCAAAGAGCCTGTGCAGCCAGCTTTTAAAATTGCTGCAGGCTTGTCCTAATGACATTAGGATATAACAAATGAGGAAAGGAAGATATGTATATCAACATTACAATAACAAGCAAGGACAGCTCACTTAGCTCTGGAGGCAGCACTTAGGTTATCCTCCATAGAGCTGCTCTCCAAAGTTTGCATCAGAGGAGGGGGTGGGGTGTGAATTCCATGACTAAGGGGCATAACTCAGCCAGAGAACTTTCTAGTGTGAAGCTTGGAAAAAAAGAAAAGAAAAAGGCACAGGGATTATTAAGAACTTTAAGAAATTGGAAAGCAAAGAGAATTTAACAAGGCATTTCAGTTGCCTGCTTGCAGACATAAGGGTCAAGCACACTGTTAAAACCAGTATACAAGACAAAGCTAAGTTCTTCCAAAAGCCAACAAAAAATCTCAAAATACATTAATTGAACAAAATATTCAATGAGCAGTTGACTTGATTGCTGGCAGGGATGCACAATGAGTCAGTTTGTTTCAGCCCTAGTGCTAACCTACGTACAGCCACATTTACATGTGACCACATCTGAGCTGGAGCTTTGCTGATACATAAAAGAGAGACAAGATAGACAGGTTTTTCTCCTAGAAGACTAAAAGCCGCATCTATTCTGTGATGCGCCTGGATCTGTCAAACCTCTGGATAAGATGGCAAGCTCATATCAGGTATTTATAAATAAATATGAAGGAGGCCCATTTCTTTTCAGAGGGCCAAGAAATCTACTTGGGCTTGTCATCTGCCTGGATTTGTGCAAAGTGTTTGACACTGTCCCTCATGACATTCATGTCTCTAAACTGGAGAGACAAGGATTTGGTGAATGGACCACTCAGTAGGTAAGAAGCTGACTGGAGGGGACTCCTCAAACAGGTTGTGTTTAATGGCTCAATGTACAAGTGCAGAACAGTGACAAGTGGGACCTTCTCGAGGATCAATATTCAGACCAACACTGTTCAACATGTTTAAATTGCTAGATGTTTAAGATGTTTGTTAAGATGTTAGATGTTTAAGATATTTGTTTTAACTGTTTTGGATATTTAACAATGTCAGTGAAGTGGACATTGGGATCAAGTGTATCCCCAGCAAGTTTGCTGATGACACCAAGCTGTGTGGTGCTGCTGACATGCTGGAGAGAAGGGATGGCATCCAGAGAGACCTGGACAGACCTGAGAGATGTGTCTGTGACAAATTCATGAAGTTCAGCAATGCCAAGTGCAAGGTCCTGCACCTGGGCTGGGGCAATCCCAAGCACAAGTAAAGACTGGGCAGATTCTATGAAATAGCAGAGTGTGAGTCCAGTTGCAGGTATTACAGGAATTAATTGAAATCAGAATAGATTTTAGGAAGTTTTGATGGAAATTTTCTATTTTTAAAGTCCAAATGAAAAAGTGGTTGATAGATTTCTGAAAACGAGCATATCCATGCTGTGACAGGCGAAAAAAAATCAGAGAAACGGAATTTTTACTAGGACTTATGAAATAAGGTGCAGATGAATTCCAAGTGCAAGTTGGTGATCCATTCATTGCATGAAATACAATTTGTGGAATTTCGCCATTTGCACTCAGTAAATACTCTTATTCATGTAAATGAGATTACTGGTATTTGTATGAAATATACTAACAAATCTGTGCTATTTTCTTTACCTCTAAAATCTCCTGTGATTTAGCCATTTGTGCTAATAGCATAATGTGAATGTTCAGAGTTTCTTTATGCTCTTTCTTAATCTTTCCTTTATATTTTCACTCTACTTAGCAGTACTTGCTGTATTCCAGATGCATTTCTCAGAATAGGTATGTTTAACATAATTATACTTATGTATAATTATGAACATTAAAAAGCTGGAGTTTTACTCCCTGTACCTTTACTTTCATCTTATTTTCTGGAAACCATTAAAAAGAACACCAACAGTTATATCTAATTGTATCATAAAAGCATGCTTTTAAAAGTGTTTTTACTTACCCTGGATGGTTAGTCCAGAAAGAAGCGTTCTGGGGACTTCTAAAGGTTCTGGATCTTTAGATCTGAGGAGTGAACAACAGAGACATTACCACACTGGAAGGTACCAAGTGGCTCCAGGTACTATATTTCAGTGTGTGGTGAAAGACAACAGAATATTCAGAGATACAGGGAATTTTGAATATTTTCCTAAGATGAATTTAAAATTAAAAAAAATTTAAACCCCCCAAATCTATCTTTTGAGGTAATTGCAGCAGCTCAGATTGGCAGAGTGCAGCTTGGGCTGGCAGGGTCCTGGGGGCTGGGGGCTTCAGGGGGGCCCTGGGCAGTGCAAGCATTAAAAAACATCTAACCCAAGTCAGATCACAGTGCACTGTGGAGATCTTCAGGAAACCTGGATGACTGCTCACCTGTCATTTCTGTGGTCTGCTCTGCATTCTCCCCTGTTGTTGTCTCTATAGCACTCTTGGTCTGCTTCTCCTGTAGACATTTTTTATCTCCAAAGTAATCATCACTGAATTTGTTACTTTTAATCAAGTGATGTGATTACCTCCAATTTACTACATAATATCCATATTACCTGATGGAAAGGTAGTATAAAAAGACCTGCAAAAAGACAGAAAATAAATAAATTAACCCAAAGGCAAAACCTTCCCAGGATCAAAGTACTGCAAGTGTGTTCCTGTCTCTCTCTAGTTATTACCAGCTGGTTTTTGTCTATAAAGTCATCTCTTCAAACACTTCATGCTGATGGCAGTGTTGCAGGACAGAAGACAAGTAGCAAAATGTCTTCCTTGCCTTGTGTTTCTTTCTCTGTTTTGCCTAGTTATAGTCATATAATGTGCTTAACCAAGAAATTCAGGAAGGCCTGAAGCCCCCCAGAGTCTGCTGTGTTTGTAAGGCAGTAAACTTAGACTGATTTCTGAGATTAATTAGAACTGTGGCAATTTTTTTTATGTTAAGCAATGATTCTGATGGAAAATAATTGTTTAAATCAGGTAAAGAAACAGAAGAGCACAAATAGAAATGAAAACCATCAGACTTCAGGGTGAAGATTTTAATTGGGGTTAATTCTGGTGAGATTATGCCAACATAAGAACTAACCCCATCTCCACCCCCAGATGTGTGAGAAAATGAAGAAGAGCTGAGGATCATAAACATATCCCACACTTGGTGCCACCACTGCATCGGGCCTGGGAACAGAATCCCAGCTGGGCATAACAGAAACCAGGAAGCCTCCTGTAAACCTGAACCTCTTTCAGCCCTTCACTGAACTCGATAACGTGGCCGAAAGGATGACCAAATGTTTCCATGATGATACTTCCACCAATCCCCTTAAAAAGAGCCTCACTTGACATTGGCCTCCACGGACAGAGATAACCCAGCAGTGACAACGCAAAGGACTCAGACAACCACTTGGCTGCTGCACTCAACACTTCACTGTCAACATTCCCAGATGTTCTCACAGTGTGTCTGAAGCTTTTGCAATCGCAACTGCCAGACTTTTTTCCTGAAAGAAAAAGGGGAAAGGAACTAAAGGGATTAGGAATTCTGAACAGAGGAAACATTAGAGCAGGAGTATAAATACAGAAAGTGAATGGTGCTTTTGCTGACCTAAGAAACATTAAAAAACCAGTACCACAGGCTTCAACTATTTCTTGTTCACATCAAATGCCCTAAATTCATTGTACATAAGGCAAAAGGGATATAACAGGCTGGAAATACACTATTTTCAAAATTTTCAGTGCAGGGAAATCTGATCTTTGGGATAGAAAAAAAAAATCTGATCTTCAAGATACCCCAAATTAAGCCTTGTCAGGCTTATGCAGTACTCAGAGGTCAATTTTTTAAAGGTAGAGAGAATGATTTAGATATTTAACCACTCAGATCTCTGAACAATCACTGTCCATATAGACAGAGACTGTTCATATAGATTAAGAGTGGGCTTAATATCCCTTGACCCCAAAGTCTACTAAAGAAGGAAGTGAAAAGTAGCTACGAGACTTTCAACTTTCCAGCAGTGAACTGGCCTGTTAAGTGTTAATTCAGGGATATCTTGAGAAACATCTATAAGTTTTTAGTAAATTTGAATAAAGATGTAATTTTTGTAGCTAAAAGCTCTCTCTAATCATAATTCTCATACATATTCATATGATCGGTGTTCTTTCATTTTTCTGCCCATTTAAGATTCTGAGCTCCCTCCTGGGATCAACTAGCTGCTAGGATGAATTCCATAAAAGAATTCTAAAAAACAGGGGTAATGTATAGGAATGGGATTGCTCAGATGGCCTTATTCACGTCAATATTTGATGAATAGCATTTTTATGTTCACATTTTTACGTTCACATTTTTACTAAGTCCAGAAATGCATATTTTAATAAATACCTGATGAAAAATGTAGCTTATTTCCCAATTTCAGAAACTCATTTATCATCTTCCATTATCCAGAAAAGTAATAAATATGAAAAATTAAGCTCCTATCAGATAGAGTAATGACAATTCTGAGGCAATCATTTATTTAGGAACTTAAATGGCTCTTTTTACACATTGCAGCGTTTTTACATGTAAAACAACAGCTAAACCTCTCTTTTTATTCACAGGTTTTCAATAAACAACTGTTCTTTCAATTCCGTCTCAACACTACACCACTGACAAAATTTTTTATGCTGGAACATAACAGCAGGAATGATTTTAGGCTCTTTATGTCTCCTTTTTCATGAGCCATTTTCTTCTCTCTCCCCTGACCATCCATAAATCACTCCTGTTTTATTTTACTCTTTTCCTGGGGTGAGGGAGGGGGAAACAAAATATTGAATTGAATTTTTAAAACATACATTTCAGGTGAAAGAATTTTCTGACATACACAATGCAGGACAGAATTCAACTTGTGCAAACAAGCCAAGCTTCTTAAAGCTTAATTGCACTAAAGTAACCATCTTTTAGTGGGCTGAAGAATCCCATTAAGGGAAAAGACAAGAAATGTCACCCAATACACTTTTTCAAAACTTGTTCCAGCTTGTAGAGCCATACCATATTGTTCCATTAATTGGACACAAATTTTTTCCTAGTTGAAGGCATGAGTTGCTCATTTTACTGGGAGGCTCTTTCTGTTCATTGTTGTTTCATAGACCATTTTCAAAAGCAAGACAAAAAGTCTTTGTGTGCCTAAAGGTACAAGATTCATATCTTCCTTCTTTTGTGGTTTAGCTTCCTGCTTTTAAAATGCATTATCAACTAAGTCCACTCAGTAGAGCTACTTAGGCTTTAAATGTCCTTAGAAAGTATAGTTATCTATCTTTACACATTAATAAACCCAAATATAAGCATATGTTAATACTATCTAAGGTTAGCAGTCTCCATCTTAGTCATTTAGACCCCTTCAACGCCCAAGAAAATATAACAAGCTTGTCCAGGGAAGAATACATTCAGAAGTGAGATCAGTGGCTGAGAAAGGATAAATGATCCTCAGGAGCGTTCTCTGACTGCAATGTGATTTTAGACATTTAACTTACACTAGACACTTTTACCTCCTAGGCAGCTGAGTCTAGATGAAATGAGTAACATCCACAGGAGAGCTGGGAAAAATACTGTGTCTAATTTTAGGCAGCCAACCTGAGGTATTCGTAGTGTCAGTGAAGTCTCCCATGACCTCAGTTCTCAGAATTAGCTCTGAGGGCTCCACTCTCAGTGCAGATGTCACTGATTCAGACAGTATCTCACACAACTGTGACAATATGGTGCCTCTCAGTTAAGAGTTCTGTCTCCACCTCCAAAAGCCAGAACAGGTCCTGTGCCAACACCTTCCAGAGGAGGCCTCTTCCCAAGATGCAGTGCTTTGCATTATCATCTCACAAAAGGCTCAGCTGAAAGCCTATCTGACTTTTAGGATGTACAGGAATATATTCAGCTGCAGTATTGAAAAGAAAATAAGGAGTGAACTCAGAAAAAAGCATTCCATTCTCTAATTTTTTAACAAAGCTACAAGTAGAGGGACATCACCATCATTGCCATCATCATCATCACCATAAGCAGCTGTTGACCAATGAAGTAAACAATATTTCCAGAAGAAGTTATCTTGAGTATTTCTGACAACATGCTGGAGGAGAGGACAATTCAGAATGAGAAACTGGAGAACTGAAGTTCTGAGAAAACAAAGCACTATTTCTGATGTACAGAGGTATCTACATGACCCGTGTTGGAACGAACAGGAGGGAGGAAACCCTGGTGTGGTTCTGCAGAGAAGACACAGAGAGTGTTCTCGCCCTTCCAGCTGCATGCCATCAGGGCAACACTGCTTTGAGAAAGGCATGAAATGTAACAAGATGTGCAATGAAAGCAACAACATAATGGCAATCCATCTTTGCAGGTCATTTAGGTCCAGCAGCCTTTGCCCAGTGCTGAGCACTACATTTTGAGAAAGAAGTGGGCCAGATGAAGAGGTGGTGGACAGCAAATGCAAACAATAAGTGAAGAAAACATGGAAGGAAACTGAAGAAAATGGGGTTGCTCCATCTAATAGGGAAAAAAAGCATACACACAACAAAACAAACAAAAGAACCACAAAAAATGACAGAAAGCATGACAAAAATCTTCAGTTATACAAAAGGAAAGGGATTATTTTTTTTCCTAGGTCTGATTTGTAGGTTTAAATGACAGTGAAAAAAACACTGGAAAAAATCATGAGGTAGCATATAGCTGTCTTTGGGGATTCCCATCTTTGTGAGTCTTTAAAGAACAAATTAGATAGTCTTGACATGAGACGAGAAAACCAACTGGATGAGACAAGCAATTCCAGTTCATCAAGTCATTTAGATCCCTTTGCTTTTATGACTCTATAATATCTATTAGGAGAATCTGAACTTTGAGTAGCAGTGGTGATGGGATAAGGCCAGCACAAGATTTTCCCCCAACCCCTCTGATGCTACTCATTAAGCAGGACAGTGTGACAAAGTGGTTGTCTTACACAGCCTCCTTTAGGTGTTGGTTTGGATATGGCAGCACTGAGCTGACTTAACGAAACTGCAGCTTCCAGGACTCACTGATTAGGGCTATTTTCCAGCATTATGGTACTAGAATATATCATATACCATGATAACAATTAATCTTATTTTATCAAAGTCAATCTGTAATTCATTTTTATCTCTTCACCAGCTATATATAAATCATTAGTCCTGGAAATGCTTCAAAAAACCCATTTAATATCTTGGCCCATGTTACAATAAAACCCAGATGAATAGCAGCTACTTCTCAACACCTTGACTCTTAGGGAAAGAAGAGGAATAGAATGAATATTCAGCATGGTCCAGACAGCTCTGGATGATCAACAGACCTGAGGGATCATGAGGACCCTAAGGTATGCCATGCAGCACTCTTGAGCTTCAGTAAAGCTGTGCATCCAGCTCAATGTAATTCATCAAATGAGTGGCAGCTTTGGCACTGAGAGTCATGTTTCTGAACTCCTACTCTTCTTATCTCCTCCACTGAGTCAGTGATAAAAATGTGCATACATCCTTAGAACCTTTTTTATTAAAAACTCTCCTGACATGCACATGAACTTACCTGTTTTAGGGGATCATCTTTATGTTTGAATTTTTAATATATAATTTTTCATGCCTTTTTTTAAAATTAACATACGTGTTTACTGGAAAATAAATAAAAAGGAGACTGTTAGTAAGACAGTTGTTGCATACACTTTTACTGTAAACCAAAAAGAGTTCATATAGAAACATCCTTCATATAGAAACATCCATCATCCTGTAAGAAATTTTACATGGTACACATCAAAATGAGAAAGGTTAAAAAGCTAGTTGTAACTCTAATTTCATTCTCTCCTATGAAGACACAAAGGGTTCAGGGGGGGTTTTCTTCTGGTGATGTTTCTGACTTTATTTTTTCTTTATTGCCTTCATATTGTCCAAATTCTACAGTCATTAAAGAAGAAAAGGCACTAATTGATAATTACAAGCAAAAACATTAATAACTGGTCCCAATGTTTGCAAAGGCAGTAGAATCTTTTAATATTTTCTGAGGACTCATAGATATGTTAAGGGTAAGACTACCTAAGCTAGACTTACAGTATGGTATTATTCAGATGAAAAGGTTATATATTAATTCTCAAAACTCTTCATAGTTGAAGGTTTGTTAAAAAAAAAAAACAAACAAAAAAACATATGATTAAAAGATTTTTTATCTATATACTGTGTTTCCTGAAAGACTACAGAGTGATTGGTTTTTTTGTCCCATTGCAAGAAATCATCAATATATCTTTTCTTAAAAGCACATAATGAAATTAGAAATCACTCTAAGTAGTTGTATTCTCTCTTCTCGATCAAGGGGCACCGATGCAATAAAGATAAATTACTGATTTCTGGGGCTGAATTATTAAGAATGAAACTGAGGGGACTTTGCTTCTACAGAAACAATATTAATTGTTGGAAGTTAATGGTAGAATTATAGGTTCAATTTCTTTTTATATAAAACCTTATTGAATTAATTTAACCTTGTGCCCTGTGTCATAATGGAAGTCATCAATAAACTCTTAGGGAAATTTTATTTCTTTTCTGCACTGAAGGTTGCTTTAAGAGCTCATGTTGTTCAGTTTAAATACAGTTGCATATTTGGTTGTTTTGCCTCTGTTTGTCAATCTTACATCAGGGAAAAGATACCATTTTTCACTAACATTTTATAGACTGTTAGCACTTCAAATATGCTATGTTAAAACTAATTTAGTAAGCTAAGTTCAGAGGAATAAGAAGGTTAGTTCATGCTAGGAACTGATGTTAACACTCAGGAACCTCAGAAGGCTGTACAGGGCTGGTGACAATTGACAGGGGATTCTCAGAACAACCAAAAATCATCTTACTAGCCCAGACCCCAGAAATACTGTAGTTCACTCTTTCTCCTTCCTCCAACCCCCAGTAGGACCCTGAACTTAAGAGCTCAACCAGGTCTGGCAATCACAGATATACCAGCAAAGGACCTACCTTGAGAAACTCAGGCTGGAAGGTTTCTCGATGGCTTCAGACACCTGGAGAGGCTTTGGCAGCTATGAGCAGGAGCGTGGCACTCTGCCCTGCCAGGAAACAGCCAGCCAGCCAGCTACTGCAGCTGTGATCCCACTGCATCTATGCCTGCCAGGGGACAGCAGTCTCACCAAAGCAGCAATGTGTCTATACAGCTAATTGGATCCTAGAAGGTCAGCGTAATTGCTTCTTTATTCCGCTAACTTTTTAGTTCATCAATGAAAGATAAAGTGTGTCACCTTAGTCTCATGTTCACAAGTGTTTTGTCACCCAGGCTCTGACAACCTCATCTTTCTTCCAGATGTCTTCTTCAATGCTTTCCTCTTTCTGCTGATCCCATCCTCTGCAAACCTAGTGAAGAGCATTAAAGGATGGATTAAATAATAATTGAACTAAGGCAATGTTTTCACACTGTTGCTCTTCTTGTTATACATTCTCTCTCTTTCTTTGTTGCCCTTGGGAAATATGACACAAACTGAGGCACACAACAGCAGGTGAACATGACCTTTAGAGTCTCACCAACATAATACCAAAAAGACCCACAAATGAGGCCCTCCTGTATCTCAGGTTGTTGCTCCAGTAGTAGAGACAGGGAAGTACAACATTCATTAGACAGTTAACTTTTCTGCATAAGAGAAGTCACTCCTCCATGTATCAACAGAGCATCACAACTGTCCTCTTGTCCTGTGAGCTCCCTTTGGGCATATACCAACAGATAACATAGTCATGTGCTAGAGTACTCACTTCTGCCATATCCTTCTGTATATTCCTTGACACTTTGAACAGGTTAATTCCAGTAAAGACTCCCACAATTTTGAGTAAGGCTATACCAATAAGCATTAAAGAATTTTAACTTGGTCCAGCTTCACAGGTTCTTGAAATTCTGAGTTGGTTTACTATGCAAATACAAAGGAAGTAAAATTATAAAAGTTGACTCTACAGTTTATTTTTACCTGTATCACAATTTTAAGACAGAAAGTTGAAACTGTTTGGCTTGACCTGTCCCAAGTTTAGCTTATCTGGGCTCACTTCAGCAGCTGGATGAGTAACTATGCTGACTAATGGGGAGTAAGCCTATTGTAATCCTTTTTAAACATCTCTGATTGAGCCATTTGATCCTACTGTTTCCCTGGAAAAGCCATGATGCAGCAGTAACAGTTCAAATGAAGTTGCTTTGGGGAAATCCCTGTAACTTACCAGAACTGAAGGCAGTTCTGGTGTCAAATACAGCAGATTCAGTGACTGTGACATGCAAATAGCTGTGAAAGAGCTAATGCTGTTGAAATGAATGTTCACAGTGACAGTCAAAATCAGTTCAAGCCATTTTGTATAGAAATATATGGTATTTAGAAATTCTTTCAAAAGGAGAGGGCAGTGAATTTATTCTTGACCATATCTTAAGGAAACACTGTGGTTATTGGTGGCTGACACATTCAACTGTGACCAACATAGCGCTGACTCTAGAGCGTCACATACAACTTCTGGTCAATGTTTTTAGGGGCACTATGTCTGAATTTGCTACAGATAATGTAGCTGACACACAAACAATCTCTTGATTTCCTGTAGGAACAGCAAAGTGGAAGTTTTTTTCTTCATAAGCAAACAGATCAGATTTCTGGGTTAAAAATTATTTCAGTGCTATTCACTTTCTCTATTGGCCAATCTCTTCCTCCCCACCCAAGCCAAGGACTCATTCCAAGCTCTGGATAAATCGTTGGCAGCCATTTTCATGACATGGTTGGCTTGAAAATGCATGGGAGGAATTCAAGCACTGAGAATTCAGCTGCAGGTGGAGGAACACAATCTGGCATATGCAACGGCAGTCATCTCCACACATTGGCATTTGCAATCTATTTTTCTGGCTCACAAAAAGTTGTGCGATCATAAGCACTTAGTGTAGCACTCAATTACTGCTTACAAGCAACTCTATCACTGCATGCACAGCAATATGACTGAAGCTGTTGGCTTGTCTTTGAAGCCAATCCTTAGAAGTGGCAAGCCCTTAATCAGTTCATATTTTGTTCAGTTGGTGTCAGCATTCCTCAGGAGAAAGAAAAAGGTGCTTCAATTCCATCTCTTAATGAACGCCTGAGAATGGCTCCAAAACCACAAAAATATGCATAGTTCATAATCAGCAACAGCCTCTCTTCATTGTAATGGATTAATGTGGAGTTGGACAGCAGTGGCTCAAATGTCTCTGTATTCTGGCAAATCCCTCTCTAAGGATCTGCCTTACTAACAGGCATTTTAGGCATTTTAATGATTTCTGACTTTGATAAAACAAAGTTGTTGTTGTAGTAGTGATTAGAGCAACAGAGGGGAAAGCTCCTTTCCCTCACCTGCTTTCATTCTCACCAATACAATCCAGTACGTGTCTGACCTTTTTTACAAGAGCACACTGCTGATTCCTGCCCAGTTTGTAGTCCACTAGGACCTACAAGTCTTTTTTTTTTTTTTTTTTTTTTTTTGCAAAGCTACATTGTCCTCCAACCTATATAGCTGCATGGAGTTTTCCATCTAGATGTACTCAACATCTTTAAATCTATATATTCCTTGTTTCTCATGTCCTTCACTGTGATGTTAAGCTCCTAATGTTGTGGTATGTTGGCAGAGGAAGATCATATTCCAGTTTTCAAAGACAGCATTCTTATTTCTTCAGCGTGCGTCATCTTCATACATATTCAGGCTGATTCAGTGGTTAGGCCCTTTCCTCTGCAAACATAAACATTAGAGAATTGATTTAGCAAAGAGATGACACTGAAATGCTTTGTCTTGATCTTAGCCTCAAAGCACTTCAGTTAAAATGCTTAGCAACAAAGCACATCTCACCAATAAAGGGAATGACGTTCTCTAATTTTCATTTGTAAAACTGAGATCTCTGGACAATGAAAAATGGTGTAGGCAATAAAGGAGCCTTCAGCAAGATTATGATTCTGTTCTTAAGCACAGCAAGCCCACAGTAAAAGTATAATGGCAAATATATTGGCTTAACAGCTATTTTTTGTGTGGGATTGCCTGTCTTGTTAGCTCCAAGATGACATGAATGTCCTCAGGATTAAGATTTCCAAAACACTTTCTGACTTAAGGCACACTCTTCAGCCTGTCTCCATAAATGCCATGCCAAGTTCTAGATGAATCAGATCACTCACAAAGATTTTTTTCCTAGAAAACCTTAGAGCTGTATGGAAGGTGATGACTTATGTCTAGAGGTCATCCCCACACTTCCCATGACCTGGCAACAGAGTATTGTGTGCAGCTGGCAGCAGAGCAGCCTGTCTTAGCAGCAGCAATGAGATCAACAGCACAGAGACAGGACCCTCCTGTAATGCCACCACTGCAGCAATGGGATCAATGGCACAGAGACAGGGCCCTCCTGTAATGCCATCGCTGCAGCAATGGGATCAATGGCACAGAGACAGGGCCCTCCTGTAATGCCACCACTGCAGCAATGGGATCAATGGCACAGAGACAGGGCCCTCCTGTAATGCCATCGCTGCAGCAATGGGATCAATGGCACAGAGACAGGGCCCTCCTGTAATGCCACCACTGCTTTTGCCCTACACGCAGAGAGTGGAAGGACCTGGGTCTGCTCTGCTCTCTCCACAAGCATCCTGGGACACAGGGCTGCCTTCACAGCAGACCCACCTGCCACACAGGCTAGAGGTACCCTCTTGTGTTCACTGAAGGCTCTCCAAGCCTTTGGCTCCTCCTTATCAAGGCTACAAACTCTCTGGGCTTCTCACAGGAAGAGCAGTACTTCTGCTTCACAACTATCTCTCTGGAGTGAGAGCCAACACAAATAACTGATTGTTCTGTAAAGCAGAAAATGTTTGCAGAAGGACAAAAGGCTACTTTGGATCAAACATTGGTGACATTGGGTTTGTAGCTGCTCACCAAGGAAGCCCAGAAGGTGTTGGTGGCAGACTTAGGGTCACACAACCTGGAAAACAAAGTCATTTAGTAGAAGATCTAAACCCAGAAATCAGCATTCCTCCTGAAGGTGTGTCAAAATGGGAGGCCAGAGTGAGGAAATAACTTGCCAGATTGCTTCCCATCATCTCTAGCAGTAGGACTGTTGGGACAGAAATAATCAGCGGTGCCCTGTCTCTAAATGCTAATGTAATAGCAACAGCAGAAGTTTTCAGTGTAGAAGAAAACCCCTTGGGTTTACGTCTAGACAACTAGAAGTACCTCAGAGTTTTTGTTTATTTTTTTTCTTGAATTTTAGAGCATTAAGGAGGACTCTTTTCATGTCATTTTGGAAATGGCAAACCTTATCTGATCTTACCGGGACTGCTGGCAATTGACCATAATACTTGCTGTGCTTAACATGTAACTTAAGAACTTAAAAAGGGATATAAGTGTTTGAAAACTAATCCTAACCTATTACTGAGGCAAAATTGAGTTAAAAATGAACAATTTTCAAGTCTTACTTGCATCTCAGTCCTTAAAAAGTCTTTCAAATGAAAAGAACTTTAATTACAGTATGAGATAAAATGCACAGGAATTTGCTTCTTCTATAAGAAATGTTTAGCTTTTAAAAGTACCAAGACCTAAAAATGATGCAGAGAAGAAATCATGTTATCTCTGAAAGGAAGAGAAAACCAAGAGAAGACCCTTGCCATAATTTACAAGGATGATTAAAATAAGCAAAAGAAGTGGACCATGAGAGATCTCATGGTGCTTTTTGCTGCTATACACCCTGCTCTGACGTGAAATTGCCATGTACAACTTGCAAAATCTAATTCTCTACTGCTAGAGAGTTACTACCTTTACAGCAACTAAAATTTTATTTCACCTGTTTGCCACAGACTGTGACCTTATGTCTTTCATTACAATCTCTTATGCCTCTCTGCATTAGTGATAATCATCTCCTCTCCCATGAAAAATGGACCCTGTCTTCTTAGGATCATGAAATTGAGGCCAAGGGATAGGTAGTAGTCAGAGGAGAAAGCAAAACCCCATGCTCTTTGCCTCAGGATGAGTCATATATTTTTTATTCCTTGTGATTTATACTGTTCAAATACTTCATCAATGTATAAGAAATAAAAACAAGAAAATGGTAACAATAGGCTAAAACCAGAACTCCAAGTACAAATTCCTCTGGATTATTCAGACTCCAGCCCCTGAATCATAAACCAGATTCATGGGTTTGGCCCTGGCCCCTATGCAAACAGTGCAGAGGCCCCTCTTCCAGTGAGGTTCAGCTGTTGCCAGAATCTTTAAAGAACAGTCTGTCACTTGCCTGAGACCAAGATGAGGGATGAAACTTTCACAAAGGAGCAGCTGACCCACATTGCTCAAGAGGAATACTGTCCCAAAAGATGAGAATAAGGACAGCACTCCACTTAGGATGATACATTTCAACAAGAAGTTTGCCAAGTTCTTTGACTCACACAAATCAGAATCTGCCCCTGGCCCTGACCTGGCCATCAAACCCACACTCTGACATATGGCTAATTCAGACCTCAGTGCTGCCCAGGGGTCTACCTTTACACAGCATTTCTGGTTATGACTATGAGAACATAAGTTGGGCTATTTATTTCTCTTGTACATAAGGTAACAAAAAACAGGGATGAAAAGAAGAGTCAGAAATGTGTTCTGGCTATAAATAGAATTCCTTAATTTCTTAGCCTGCTTCAATTAGTCCATTGCACAATTACAGTTGTCAGTTCTTCACTCTAAAGAATCCTTCTTAACTGCTAATCCAGAACTACGATTTAAACAAGGCAACATTAAGAATTTCTGTGTGCAGCAAGACACAACCAATTATAATCAACGCTGGTGAATTGTAATTTGACATTAGACATAATTAACTACGTGAGAAATTACCCCTATAATAATATTTCACAGGAAGCAATGGCAACTTCAGTAACTCATGTTCACTATTAGGTGTATTCACAAAGTTCCTGTTGGCTGAATGAGTAAGCACCTGATACAGAGGCCAAAGGCCCAGCACCCAGATCATAGAGGCCCTTGATTTTTGGGTAGCCCAGGTATCTGTGGTACTAAGCTCTTGAAAGTGAAACACTTCTATCTTCTCCTACCGCTGCAGAGCATAAGAGGATTCAAAAGCAGGAGCTGAATCCTAGGGACAGACTGAAGAGAGCTTATGGCCCAAACCAGAGCTTTTGTTCTGGACTCCTGAGTGTCTGATACAGGAGAGAAAGATTAATTCAGGTATGCTCTTGAAGTTTTGGCAGTCTTTCAGCTTAACATCTGGAATCGAATTTTTTCTTGTTTTGAAAATTCTTGTAATTTTAAGGCCATCTTCTGTCTTGCTTTACTGCTGACAGAATGGTTTAATCTTGGGTCTCTCTGCCCTAGGATATGGCTACTCAAAGGTATCTCATTAGAGCAGCTTAATGAATGACAGCTTCTCAGCCTACCCTGGTAAACAACCAAGTTGATTTTGTGAAGCAAATAGTCTCTTCTGTATCCAGGTCTTGTCTCTCTTGCAATCTTAGCTATCCTTGCTATATTAACTGTAGGTCAGAGGTCTTATTTTATTTGAAAAATGTAACATGAAATAGGAACTATTCGATCAGATTGATAAGCTTTGAAAACACAGACAACTCAAATGGATATTTTTGTAGTTTTTGGGTTAGTATGGGCAAAACCAAAACAAGATGAAGAATTGCATTAGACCAGGCAACAAAGAGGGAACGGAAAAGGGATGCAAGTGGCAGTACTGAAACGTGGTATGCCAAATTTCACAATCATGATTGTTTCAAAGAGTTGAGTGTGACAGAGAAAATCAGTCCCATGTGGGAAGTCTGGTGACAGTGACTTGAAATGACACAGAGAGAACATCGTGAACTACATAAAATACATTGTAGTTCTTGGCATCCTCCACTTTTTTATAGCATTGATAATAGTACTTCTTCACACTTCCATTCTATAGCTTGAAAAACATTATCAGAAACCTTCAGGGTAAAATCCTGGCCCCAGTAAGGTTAATTAAAGTTTAGCCATTCCGTTTAAGAGAGCCAGAGTTCATATTTATAATCTTCTCATTTTCTGTTATCATGCATTCTTTTTCAAACTTTCCTTTTTCGATTTAGAAAGTGCTCTTAGGATAACAAAGCAAACATCCAGCGGATATAGAAACCTGACAAGGAATGAGCCTCTTGTGCTAAAAGCAGTCCAGACCACTAAACTTTTCATTAATTAATATTTCTCAGAAAGTTACTGATTAGCCTCCCAGCTGTTTCCAACACTTCAGTCTGAAACAGCCCAATAAGTACAAAAACAAGTTTTCACATTTTTAAAAGCTAATGGCTCACAGCTTCTGGCTTTTACAGAGGCCAAGATGACCAGAAATAAACTGGACAAAAAAGTGAACAAGGAAAGCAAAGGCAAGTTGCATGAGGAACCACTTCAGAAACCACAGCTGAGAAAAAATAAGATAAAAATTAAATAGCTGTAAAGCTGAGCCCATCACTTCTTGATGAAGGACTGGTTTTTACTGGCAGTGCTAATTCTTCTAAGATTAAAATACTGTTAGATAGTACCATACATATATATGCTTTTGATATCTTCAGTGTTGCTACTGGAGATAAGGTTGGACTTGATGATCTCGGAGGTCTTTTCCAACCCAATCGATTCTATGATTCTATGATAAATGAATTCTATGATCCCAAAAGCATTTTCAACTCAGGATAATTCATTGCTAAGCAGACACATTTCTGTAAGATTAAACATGGTGAAACAAAGCACTGAGAAAAGCTGCAAAAAGAACATGTGACATAATATTACTCCTATAAAATGAAGTCTCTACGTTAATTTTACTCATAATATTATTATTTGACCTCAGGCTGAGCTAAAAATGCACCACAATCCTACTCATTTTTGGTCCAAATGCAAGGCCCATTTCTCTGACCTTGCCTTCATTAATAAATGCACAGCAACATGCATATTTAAAATAACAAATTAACAGGACACTTCACTGCACACACTTACATCCCTGGAGAGAAGATGAGAGTACAAACAACATGTGACAGATGTTAATCACATAGCTTAATGCACTATTGGAAGTGGGTCAGCAATAGCAATGAAGAGCACCCCATTGGAACCATAAAATGATGGCAAAGAATTAAAATAAATTATAAAGACCTGTAATACAACTGAAATGTGAATAATGAATTTGGTTTGTTTCTGTTATATGAGAAAGTTAGTTCTGAACGTGGGTTTTTGGTGGGAGGTATCCTCTCTTCTCTGGAGAGTTAGTGCCAGAATCAATATTTAACTTTAGAGATGGCAATGAACTAGACCTATTCCAGATGGAGATGTGGTTAAAATTGGTTGGAAGGTGAAAAAAAAATGGGAGATTAATTGATCTTCTTCATTGCATTTTTCAAACAAATGCCCTTTGTATGGTCATTTTCATAAAAACATCGATCAAAACCAGGATAAGGAAGTCCTTTACAAAGAGACATCCAACTTTTTGCAATGGTGATTTACATTTAGTTTGCTTCTCATTGCATCGGGATTCAAGACAAGAATTCATTCTTGCTCTCTACAAAAAGCCTCCTAAACAACACTAAAACCCTTTTCTAAGGTATTAACAATAGTGGATGGTAGGAAGGGTTAGAAGGTTGATGTTTTTACATCAAGTAATTTTAGTCAAAGTAAGATTGTAGGCAGTACATTTTATTCTTGCTATTCTCATTTCCATCATGGCAGCTACATCTTTTCAGATAACTATGACTTTTCCCCCAATGATTCACTAGAATTTTAATTTCAGACATTTTGTGCTGCCTTTTTGCACTGAAGATAAAGTTCAAGATGCCTGCAAAGGACTGGATAATATATTTTCTTTCACCTATTTGCATTGCCTCTTAAATATGAGTTCACTGAGCAAAAACTGCTTCTATGTATTAAACTAATGCCTAGAATAACATGACTATGATTTTGACTGTGACCTCAGACAATTGTAACAGAAATAAGAAACAACTATAATAAGCCCTTTGGAAGATCTTCCTTTTTGTAATCTGTCCTAAAGAGAAAGAATTGTGCAATTAGAATGACATTTTATGCTAAATTTCTGTAGAAAGGAAAAAAAAAATGTAATACTGACAGATGCATTGGCCTCCTAAACTAATTTTGATTGCAATTTCTCACAGTGTGTACAGCAATAACATTAAAAGATAGTGTTAAGTAAATTCATGTGAAATTTGACAAAAAAAAAATTGTGGTAGTACCAAAGTTCTTTAAAATCTAGCCAAAAATAAAAAAAAAAAATCACACTAACCAAGCTTAATTGCAATATGATAGTAAAAACCCAGCAATCTAAACATCTCAATTCAATAATACAGTTTAAAAAGACAAGTGCATAACTCAGGAAATTAGGACTGCATTTCTGCATCTAAGAAATTCTTTGGTTTGCAAAATCAATCAACTGGAAATTTAAAAGCCAAATGATTCCTCCATCATAAAGTGTCTCTAATTTTTTCATATACAGAGCTCTATGGTTGAAGCCCAAGAATGTGGATGATAGTAGAGCTTACTCTATTGCTGATTCCTGTTTCAGTGAGCACAACCATTTGCAATCACAGGCCTAAATCCTTTTTCCCACAGTAATTTCTGCAGCAATAGGCTGTATGCTGTTGTTTTTCTCCATACACCAGAAGTACCATAATTTAGGAACAGTCTGACACTCATATTGAAAATATCAGCAACATAAACCCAAGAGGATCGATGCACTATGGAATAATATAAGGCCAAGGGACCTATGGAGGCCATCTGGCTCAACATTCTGCTCAAAACACAGTTGATGTCACTGTTCAAACTGCTCCAGTTTGTCAATATCTCTTTTACAAGGATGGGTTCTAAGCAGGACATGGTGCCTTAAACGTAGGAACACAAGCTCCAAGTTGAGCGCTGTAAGTACTTCCCAACATAACATCCAAGCAATTTTGTTTAGAAGGCTTTAAATCTGAAGACATTTACACCATGGCTTATGTCTGCACAAGGATAAAATGCATTTAAACAGAGTTGTCCACAAATGCCAATTCAGCCTTGTCTGGAAATACTTTAAAAACACATCCATCAGGACATCTGGACACAGCTCTCTGTCTTCCCACAGGAAAAGGTCTGCAAAGAGATGAGACAACTCAGGAATTTTATCACAGAATCGTTTGCACAATTCAACATTTTTAGTCCATCTGGTGCAATGCTTCAAAGTATGTGCAGGTTTCAGACCATGTGGAAGGCACTCCAGGCACCCACCAATCAGAGGAGATGAGGAACCAAAAAACAGGCGCCTTCCCACAGGCACTTTAGGGCAGCAGCTGCTTCCCTCTGCCATGTTTGAATGGCCAGCCCTCCGAACACAGAGAATATGGTTAGTCAGGAACAGGAAACAGCACTGCTTGTGTTGGCCACACAGCAAGTGAGTCTATGTTTTGCTGGAATGGGTCTGAAATATTGAGCAACAAAAGAAGGCTGAGGGGGTAAAATGTGGAAGGCAAAAAAAGTACTAGTTCATCTTGTAAAATTAGCAGTTGTTTCAGTCAACTTTTCACTACCAAGGCAGCTGCTGGTCTTCCCCAGTGTAAACTGGTGAGGCTGATTTCAGTCGTAAGCCTGAACAGAGCTGAACATGGTGGCATCTCCCGCACAGGCTGCCATGAGGAGTACAAAGGGGCTGTGCCATAAAGGCACTTGGTCTGCTAGAAGAGTTCCTGCCTGTTTGTTTGTTGTATGTCTCTTAAGCACCCAAAAAAGCATTTAAGGATGCCTTGTACATTCAGTACTTTATGCTTCATGGTTTAGAATCCTAACAAATTCGACTAAATGCATTGTAACAGATAGGGAAGATGAAGAAAACTTCATTTTTTAAACTGAGACTCTGAGCTCTCCTGCCACTACATGGTAAAGTATTCACTATGTAGCAGTTTATATAATTTAAATCTTTGCTGTATTTTATTTTGTATCAAAGTTTTGGAGTAGATTGAAACTACTCATATTAGTCTTGGTAACTTGAGAAAAATGTCAAAACAAAATGTGCTGGAATTCAAGAGGGATTATAAATACACAGAGGGATAAGATAGGAACTAGCTTAAGATTTAACTATCATATGTCAAAAGTTATTTTCTAGTGGGTTTGAAATATGCCACTTCTCAGTGTTTTTCAGTCAAGGACCGAGATGAGGAAAACGTTAGGGCGTAGGAACAGCTCAGGTTGTTTAATTGTAGAACTCTAAAGGGCCCATAAAGGGGGAGAATGTGTCCACTAGCAAAAAGCCTGAATCCAAAACCTCAGATGCTAACAGGCTAAATTCTGGAGGGCAGGTAGGAAATGTAAACCAAAATTTGTATCCAAGCATAGCAGTGATACTGTGAGCTTCAAGGAGAAGGATTTTTAATGTTTCAGGTGCCAAGTCTCTCATCTGCCAATATCAGTGGATACAAGCTGTCAAGTGCCAGTTTTAGAAGTGGTGGGTTATTAAATTACTGTAGTTGAAAACTTCAAATATTGTTTGTCTCTTGAGGTTGTATCAGAAGGTGCTTAGAATGTTTGGGCTGGCACTCACTTTTTCTGCTTGTATTCACAGACCTCCATGAATATTAGAGAGAACAGAGCTCCCATGAGAACTTCACTAAATAGAAACCCCTGAAAAGATAGTCACTGGCTCCAACACTTCAAGTTAGTGTTACAAGAGTGGCTGAACTATGTCCATCTTGCAATAAAGCACATTTTCATTACTTTAACAGGGTAATCTCATGAAACAGCTTCTTTAAAAAGACATCCAAAAGAAAACCCCTGTGGGAGACTGCTTGTGATTATAAGCACAGTAGATGAGCAGTTTGGGAAAAGGAGATCTAAGAGAGAGAGAAACATTCCAAGAGACAGTAATAGCCTCAATTCCCACCTAAATTAATAGTAAAAAAAGGAATCGCCCAAGAAGAAATAACTTCTACTGCTATTTCACTCAATGCTAGAGAAGCAATTTAGGGTGAAATTATGTGGTTCTAGGAGACAATGAATAATCTTACTGATTCAAATATTTCAATTTATAAAGCTACTGTCCTTTGTCTTTTTGATTCTGACACTCTTATGAGTGGTGTTGCTAGAGCTCTTCAGTAAGTGGTTTTCTGCCAACAGTCTCAAGCATTCAGGAAAAAATGCTCAGAAATAATGTTAGAGGTTGGAGAAAAAGACATGACTGTGATACTTCAACACAGAAAAAGAGCTAGAAAACAACCTCAAAACAATATGTCTGAGGTGACAGCAGGGGATTTGTTCATAGGTCTTGACTCTCTGTTTGCAACAAGAAATCATGGTGAGAGGGAATTGATAATGTAGGGAGCAAACTGAGTTGGGAAGCATGAACTTGGTTGTAAAAACACGTAGTGGTTATGCTTGAGCAAATTGAAATCTCTTGTGTTCTCAAAACAGCAAAATTTGTGGAAACAGTGAAAATATGTTTTTATTGAACTTGCCAATTCGTAAGAACCCATGTGAACCAGTTTCTCATTTTACATATCAACAGGTAATATTTCTACCCTATCTTAAACATTTCCTTTTTGCTTCCAAGTATTATGCAAATTTACCTACCACCTAATAATGACTACCCTCTGAGGTATCTTTGTTAGGTATTGTGAGCAATTCTCCTCCCATTCTCTGATTATACAATCCTCTTTCTTATTATATATGAAAATACTTATTCTTAAGAATTATTGTCCAATCCCCCCTCAAAAAAGAAAAGATCAAGAGAATTGTCTGAAGCTCAAAAAACTGCTTTTACTTTAAAGAATCTCCAGTACTGAAAATGTAAATATTTGGTACAAAAGTCATCAGTAGTGCCTGCATGTTAATGGTTATCCAGAGTTTTAAAAAGGACAAACCATTAAATAAAAATAATACACTTCATAAATATGCTTTCAAGTTAAAAGGAAAAAAGGGATACTACGATATCAATGAATGCAATACAAACTTACCTAGATAGCTAAATGAAGGCACTAATCCAGGTTTATGAAAGCATCTGATTGGCCACCTAACTTGTTGTACGGCAACAGAATTTTGGAAAGAAAAATGTAAGCATAGGAATTCTTCATCATTCTCTCTGTTTGCCTGACATTAAAGAAACAAGAGATCACCTGTATTTGAGGTTGTCTAGTTTCCAAATTCATAAAACAAAACTTCCACAAGTTTTCTTCATAAATCAAAACACCATGGAAACATGGAGAAGCATTTAGGAAAAAGAGACTACCATCAGATTTATGACTGGTACCAACCCTGCTATCTTGATCTTGTTTTCTCCAAAAAGATGATTGACTATTTTTGCTTCTTCCTCCACTACATGTTCTGAAGACAAAAGCTGCTCTCCAGAATCCATAGCACTTCACAATATATCACTTAGGAGTTGAAAAATCCACTTAGGAGTCCAAATTCTCCTAATCTCACGTATGTGACAACACCCAGAGGCTTCTGTAGGACTGTGAATGTAACTGCAAATTGAATATGCTCTGAAGCCACAGCATACTTTTACCTCTACATGACATTGTTTCTTGAACAGTTTTCTGTACTGTAGGTATTAACTTAGTCACATTGCCTGTTAATTCATGCAAAGCTCTTAGTTCAAGTCACTGAGTCAAATTCTGCAGAAGAAACTAAAGGCTGCCAGCACTAGTCTGCAAGAATACACAGTGTACTTACAGGAGAAGCCATTCAAAAGATCTCAAGTCTGCATGGCCTTTTCTCCATCTAACTGCCCATATGCCCTTCCAGTAAGGAAACAGTAATACCATGTCCTGAAATGACACAGTGGTGAAACATCTGTAAGTCTCTGAAAATCCTGAAAAGTCCATTCCCTGCCAAAGGATGTGTGCAACCAGTTGGAGAGCAGGGACTTGCCTGTGATACCCTGAAATTTCTCTTGAATGCCAACCTGCAGAAAAGAGTCCTTATTTAGTTTCCATATCTGTGTCCAACTTTTGCTCATCTAGAAATTAACCTCATTGTGCTGTTTTCTAAAGGCTCTGTGGAAAGAACAGCTACTAGTGAAACATGTAGAAGGCTTATCAGAGAAAATAATGCTTAATTTGGCTTTTCATTTTTAACAAACTCAATAAGGAAAAAAATGTACAATACCAGTTTAAACTGTGCTGTTTGGGCAACTCTGCTGTTGACCTTTTATCTTTTCCTCTGTGGGGACTGACCATCTCCATGGAGAAGCTGAATGGCAGAGATAAGAATCACATAACTGAAAGGCAAATGTCTAGACTTTGGCCCCTATTTGTTTTATTTTAATATAGTTATGACATAATTGCTTGCAAGTATCTTTTCAGTTCTCACAGCTCTAAGATTTATATCAGTGTAGTTAGCTGGAATTCATGAGATACATAATGCTCATAAAACTGATAATGATAAGAACAAAAAACGTTCTGGGAGGCAAAGGTGATTTGAAGATACTATTTGATACTATTGATGAGTATCTCTGTGTTCATGCACTAATATTCAAGAAATATGCAAATTTTGCACAGTCAGGAAATGCCAGGATTATTTTTAAAACAATAATAGCCTCTAAGGGGACCCAAAGCTCTGATCCATCACAACTCACAAGTGAGTTCAATTACATGAATCCCAAGAGAAGAGTGATACTGAGCACAGAGTACTACCCCTTCTTTTTAGGTACATCTTTGCTGCCCTTTATCCTCTCTACCTGCTGATATGAATAGCACCAGCTGCTTTTCAGTTCAAGCAGAAGTACTGACTCTTCCTTTGGATGTTAGACATGGAGTCTGTGCACCTTGGACTTTCTTGGAAGAGCTACGTGCCTGAGGCTTTTTGAGCAAATCCCTCTGTGGATTTGCATTTGAGTGTCTAAGAAACTGTTCTGAAGATAAGACTGCAAATTAACAGCTTAAATCTTTTGGCACCAGCAATGGCAATGTCTGTTTAATATGGCCTTTTGAAGACAAGAGTTTCTCCATGTTGGGCTTTGGATCAAATTCTCTAACTATTATATGTAAAGTAAAACCATTAAACCTGCTATTTTAGACTAATACTAGAAGATTCCAGCTATTGCCTATGTCCATTTATGATGCAATTTATCGAGGTGAAAGCCATCAAGGGTGAAATTAATTTTAGAAAAAGTCTAATAAAGTTACAACCACATGTTTAGCCAAGCTCAGATGTCCTAATGGCAATAGCATAAAATAAAAATATTCTGTGATTGAAAAGCTCTGCTATAATTTTAAGAACACCAGAGTGGGGAAACCCGAGATGCAACTCCCACAGCTGCAGGAAATCAGTTACATTATACACGTGACAGGGGAGCACAACTCCCACTGAAGTTACATTTTCCATCTCTGTCTGTGATAGGTCAGATTCTCAACTGATATAAATCAGCCAGTTCCATTAAAGCCAGTGACAAGCTGGACTGATTTATGCCAGCTGAATGCTTGGTCTGACCTCTTTCCTGTGCTGCAGCAATTGCATGACCAACTTGTAATGGCTCTTGGAAACCAGTTGCCGTTGTGCCTTCAGCTTCTGGGCACACTGCAGTCATGGGGCCACATTGTTCCTCTGCCCATGGAGATAATGGGGCAACGTGTCTCCTTGAAAGGGAAATAGAGATAATTTGTAGCCCAGGTCTTTTTCAGACCCAAGAGAAGTGGCAGTGGTAGAGACCATGCGTTGGCTCTCTAATGCTGAAGAAACAAACAGGACTAGAAAACCCACTACCTGATACTCCCAGACTTAGGTGACTAACTCCAGGCTGTACATCCAGTCTGTAAGACCTGCCTACTTTCCTGCTAGCACTTTGTAAAGGAAAATAAAGATGACACAGACCTGCTGGGTTTTAGTGTGGTAAACTTGATAGGATAGGAACTCCTCATCAAATGGTAAAGGCACCAGAAGACTTAATAAGCAAACATATACTAACTCTCTCTAAAAGTCTGTTTTCTGGTATACAGATAAGCAAATGGCTTCAAGAAAAGTGAAGCTATCTTTGCCTTTTACAGTTTGTAGCTCCATAAATACAGTGCAGAGCCATTTGTAATGCACAAGCTGTTTTGGGTAATAAATCATTGATTGACAAAGTAAACACAGTATTATTATAAGAATGCTGGAAATGTTTTTGTTCATGTTCAGCATCCTTTGGGAACTTCTTGTACTTTGCTTAAGATTGCATCTCAGCAGGATTTTTTTCCCCCTTCTTAAAAAAATTGGAAAAAATCAGTCATTTATTTTGAAAGCTACAAACACTTTATAATGTAGCTACTAGAGAGGGGAATGCTGTCCCTTTTCCTTCTTCTCTGTTTCTTTTACATGAGGAGCAAACAGCAGCATTAGCATCAAAAATGCAACCATAATTAATTACATCTGCCTCAGCATGAGTCATTGCCATTTGCGAGGTTTGATGGGCTCTAACATCTACTGATATCATCCAGGGATGAAGGTAATGCTGAGAGGATTGCTCTGTAAATGTGAACATCCAAGACTGTTAATATGGCACTGACTACACTTTCAAGGCAGCCATTTCACAGAATCACAGACTATGCTGAGTTGGAAGGGACTCACAAGGATCATCGAGTCCAACTCCTGGCCTTGCATAGGGCCATCCCCAAGAGTCACATCATATGCCTGAGAGTATCATCCAAACGCTTCTTGAGCTCTGTCAGGCTTGGTGCTGTAACCCCTGCCTTGGGGATCCTGTTCCAGTGCCCATCCACCCTGTGGGTGAAGAGTCTCTTTCGAATACCCCACCTACACCTCCTCTGATGCAATTTCAGGCCATTCCCTCAGGTTCTGTCACTGGTCACCACAGAGAGATCAGTACAGGTCCCTCCTCTTCCCCTCACAAGGAAGTTGTAACTGCAGTGAGGTCTCCCCTCAGTCTCCTCTTCTCCAGTCTGAACAGACCAAGTGACCTCAGCTGCTCCCCATATGACTTCCTCTCAAGTCCCTTCACCACCTTCCTTGCCCTCCTTTGGACACTCTCTAATGGCTTAATATCTTTTTTATATTGCGGTGCCCAAAACTGCACACAATACTCAAGGAGAGACTGCCCCAGTGCAGAGATGAGTGGGACAATCCCCTCTTGTTACTTGAACCAGCTTAACATGTAAGAGACAGACATGTCCATCACCAGTCATCTCTGAGTGGTCTATCACTGCAAAAATAATTTCACATGTGCAACAAAATCAGTTGTAAGAAAAATTATTCATGATGTGGCCAATATGTACACCATCAAGGGCATGACAATATCCTACAGTGGCATCTTTCACTGGCCATGTTCCCCCTGTCCTTTCCCCTCAGCAATTCCTCAACGTTCCTTTGCCTGCTACCCACAGTATGTGTTTGCATATGTATCGTGATACACTAGAGCATATCACTAGCAGTCTCTGTTCTTGACATAGCCCTCTCCTCTTGCCAAAAAAAAGCTTGTGACATTGAAGGTTATATAGGGAGGCAAGGAAAACCAGAAAGGAAATTAAGTCCAGCAATCTTCCCCAGAATGTGTCACACATTTTAAGTAATTTTTTTTTTTTTTACCACAGCAGTTTGTTCAAATGAAAGACTGGAACAAGAAAGAGGGAGGAGAAAGGGAAGGATGGCTTTGATTTTGGGTAAGTTGCCTAATCGGTCTTTCAGGTTGCAGAGCAACATTTTTTACAACTGCAGTGCAGCATCCAGCTTAAGTGCCAGTTAAGAGCTAAGGAAAGTCTTAGCCAATTCAGCAGGGCTGCACCCTCCCTTTCCAGTAAAGACCAACTCTAACTTTGCCTTCTCTTTCCTAGGCTGGGAAGAGCCAGCCAATTTTACTGAGCTAAAGTTGTTGGCAAGACAATTAAATCTCTGCGAGCCTTCTAAGTGTACAAAGGCAGATCCGGAGCACTTATTCAGATCAGTTTGCAGGTCTGTAAAGCTCCACCATGAGACAGATCTGCATATACACAACAAGAAGGCTTTTTCACACTAGCCACAGGTGATAATCAAATGTCAAAATGACCCAACTGTGATTGAACTGTCAACATTTTCCAGTGCCCAGAAGGCAGAGGATTCAGCAAGCACATTTTAAGTAATTTGAGGGGCATTTGCTTCAGTGGTGCACAGGGACCAGCGAGACCACTGCAATAAGAGCACGGTGGCCACCCTGGATGCTCACCTGGAATTATCCAGTACCTCTGGAGTGAAATTTCTGTGCAAAAGACAATCTAGACTATCCGTGCCGAAGAAATATCTGGGTTGCAATGCTATAGTTTCTGACAAGGAAAATTTGGGAGTTGAACTACACTGAGCAAAATACAAAGCCTGTTTTAAAAAGAACAGGATGGAAGAATTTCTGGGGCTACCATAAAATCTTGACAAGAAATTAAGATGTATTGAGACTATGGGTTATCAGTTCGTCTTTCTGTTTGACTTTGTAATGTCTCTGTACCAAATCTTTATAGGTTAACATATTATGTCATATTTAATAGAAGATGATTTCTTCTACCAAGGAACATCACAACAAACACTGTCCCCTTCTGGAAATATTAGAGGTTTTGGATTATTTTTAATCCTAAATCCTTAAATACTGAAGATAATACAGATAAATCAAAATTAATATTCCAAGGCAGAGCCAGTTCCCTTGAAATTGAAGTACTATAAGCATATTTTAAAAATTTATTAATTAGTAATATCTAAGCATTAAAGGAGGAACAGGGCTTTATTTTTTATACTATGAAATAAAAAGTTCTTTCTATAAAATGCATTTTCCTTTTTATATGGAAATGCGTCAAGCGTATTAAAAACATCCACCTGAAGTTGTTCATATCATCTTACAAATCATATTTCATGTTTTTAATGTGATAGACCGATCAGATACAGTAGTTTAAAAGTATTTGTCAAAATTTCCTTTGTTGCAAATTTTTGAGTGTTTACTTCTTCAAGATAAATTGATCTGTTTTTATTTAAAGCACTGTACTTTCGGAGGGAGGGGAATGGATTGCAAAATGTGTTTATAGAAACAGTTCTGAGGTTTGCAAAAATCTAATTTGAATACCTACAGTGAAAAAAAAAATGTGTTCCTTTCCTGCAATTCATTATTCTGTTATTCATCCTTTAGTGAAAGTTTAAAAATTTCATTATCAGTACCAACTGAAAATATATTGCTTTGGAAAACATTTCATTTGCTGTATGGAAAGATCACAACTGAGCTTAAAACCTAAAGCAACACTAAAGAAAAACTGGATCTAACAAAATAATATCTTTAACTCTGAAACCAGCAAATCACACTAACTTTCAATTTAGCAAAAATGGCTTTATAATTTTGCTGCTTCTAATAAAAAATATGCTTCTGAGCTAGGTTAATTTTTATGCTGAATAAAATGAGCAAAAACTGAAAACATGATGATTTTTGCAGAACCTCTGCATTTAGGATTATATTCTGTAAAACTTGAAGGAATATATTGTATTGCATAAGCATGGACGACATTTTAGAGTAAGTTTCATGAAATCTGGTAGTTGTGTAGGCTTTGAAAACATCTTAGTAAAACTTCAGGGGTCAGCTTTGAGAGAACAGGGTTATTATATACAACATAACCTCCCAATTCTTCATGCTATATGTCAACAACCCAAGTGTCTATACTATATAAGGTCATTTTTAAATAAACAGAGGGGGATTTTTTGTATGCAAAGAGCATACTACTTTACCCTAAGGCAATCTTTTGAACAAAACTGCTCTTAGACTTCTTTTGGTTTCAATGATTTTTTTGCTTTCTTACAAATACTTGCATATTGTGGGTGAACATTCATGTAATTAGCCATATTATTATAGTCGTTGAGCAGAGGCCAAAATCATGAGTTGAGTATAGTTCTAAAATAGGTTAATTACTGAAAGTTACAAAAACTGTGATGTTTGGCTGATGTCTGTGTGTGTATTTTTATTGTGCACCTGGAAGTTTCTAATAAAGGGACTCTATCATCTATCTATCTAACATCTATCTATCTAACATCTATCTATCTAACATCTATCTATCTAATCTCCACTAATATTGTTTTGAAAGCCTTTTGCAGGATTAGGCATCAAATGATAACAGAGTTGAAAATTGTATATTATTGGTTCTTTGGTTTAAGGATCAATATAGCAGGAACCAACAGCTGACGTCCAAAACTTTTTGAGTGTTTATTAGATTTCAGAAAACAATTAAAGCACGGTTTACTGTTCATGAACATTCACTGGCAGTCTTTGCTGAAAGGTTATTACATGTTTGACTTTCTCTTTTGTTGTTTTTTGGGGGTTTCTTGTTTGGGTTTTGGTTTGTTTGTTGTTGTTTTTTTTTTTAATAAAGTCTAAATTTTCCATAAAAAGATCACCTAACAAGTCACCTAAACAGTATTGGCAGCTGTTCCACTAATATACAGAAAGCAATTACAGAAACACCTTCTATATTTCCTCTGTTAAAAAAAAAAAAAACACCAAACAAACAAATAAAAACCAAAAAAAAACCCCAGACAAATAAACAAAAAAAACCACAACCAAGAATGTTTCATAACAATTTCCTTAACAGGGCTCCCCCTCCATCTCTTGCTTAAGGACATCTAACACACACTCTAAAGAGCAATCTCATGATTGTATCTCTGCAGGGAACCAAGGACATCTACTCAAACACCATCTGGAGCTCCAGTTTGTGTGGCTCTTTTCACTAGAATATATCACTGCCATAGAGCCATGTTATTAAAATGTCTCATCTGACTTCTCTTTTACAGGTATTTTCCTTGAGATTGTTGAAGAGTGAATTATTTACTTTCATTCAAAAGCACCACAAGCCAGGAAAGAGTTAAGAGAATGCTTTCTTTCTTGGATAAAAAAAAAATAATCTGGACTACTTTTAGTTCAGAGACAGTTCCAGTAGATTGGACTCCAAAAATAGGAGGTAGCTGCAGCTGGCCTGCTTCTTCCTCTCAGTTTGTCCCTGAACCAGAAAACCTGTAAGCAGGAGCAGCAAAATGGCATTCAAGCTCCTTGAACAGGTGCTGAGCACAGCACAGCTAAGCTCACCAGAAAGCTGTTTGTAAAACCCAGCGTGGATGGGGCACAAGATCCATCGCTCAGACCTGCCAGCTCAGAAGTACCTGCAACTTTGCACATGGTCGAGCAGAGTAGTAGCGCTGGGCAAGAGGGATTTTATGGAAACTCAAAGCTTCTCGAGATCTATGAAACTGTGAAGACTGAAGAGTCTTGCTCCTGACTTCTAAAGAAAGCCTGGGCTAAGATGCTCTACCCCTGCCCTGGCATAAGAAAAATTTCAGGCCTCAATCTGCAGAGTTGCATTGAAGTTATAATATTTTATTGCAGCACCTCACCAATAAAAAGCACTGTTTGTGCACTAATCAAGGAGCACAGCAACTCACCAAAATAAAGACATTGCTTCTTGCATGAAAACTGAGAGAGCTGAGAAGAGAGATGTACAGACTCTGTTGCTCAGTCAGCAAACAGTAAATAAACTTTCTGCCCTGGAATCAGCATTTGGCACTTACAGGAACATAACAATACAAAACAATTACATTCAAACTATTTTACAACAGTAAAAACAATTGTGGAAAGTACCAGATCGGTTAACATTTGGCAACAGTAAATTAATGTTATTGTTTTAATTAATTTCCTCTTCAGTTCATGAGTTGACTTCATAAAGCTGTTACTCTGTGTTGATAGACAAAAACGCTCACTTTCTGCAAAAGCAACAGCAAATGTCTTTCTCCTTTCTCTTAAAAAAGATGGGTTTGTTCATCTAGCCATAAACCAGCGTATTAGTTTAAAAATAACTTAGGAAACTATGTCTTTCTGAATTGTGATTTTGCCAACACAAAGAAATAGCTCATATATTTATCTATCATTACAGCCTGGTTATGGGAACTAGAAAAAGGAATGCAATGATAGGAACATTAACCTTTAACAATGGTTGAGCTATAACCCACTCTTGTTCCAAGACTCCAGTTGCACAATGAGTCTTTTTATGATAGTTTAAAATGTCTTTTCTGATAGCAGTGTTTATAGAATTAGCTCGAGATGACATCTTCTTTGCTATCTCTCAGGGCCCTAGTAAAGCAAGGGAAAGAATGTCTCTGCATAGAGAAAACTAGACAGGAGCAATCTCCACAACTATCAGAGAAATGAGTCGCCCAGTCCTTTTGTCAAGCTTTCCACTGAGCAAGTCAGCATTCCCTGCCACCCATCCCCTTTCTGAACCCATCACTCACTACAGAGCATTTGGTTCCCCACTGTTGCACTCCTTGGAGCTTACTTGTTTTTCCACCCCTCTTCCCACTGTACCTTCCCCATTTGATTTTTCATGAACCTTGCCCTTCACACTTTTACTCGACTTCCTTTCCATACTCTACTAAGAATTGCACAGTAGATTATCCACCTTCATACTACATACACACAGTCTGTACACTACATATGTGTTGCTACACATGGCAACATGAAGAACTCAATAAAAATTACCTTTTGGCAGCCTGCAGGAAAGCTTCCACTAAGAGTTACACAAACAGCACATTTTACTTTGCTAGACATTCAAAAGAAGGTATAAACTAACCTGCTCTGTGAGTTTAACTTCCTATAGCACTGAAGTGCTTAGTAGTGCATTCAGTATTCAGAACTTTCAAACCATTTGACCACTAAAAATGTACTTTTGTAAAATTTAAACCTGAAACAATTCAGATTTTTCTGAGTAAAGCAGTTCATCATGATCAGTGTGAATTTGTAAAAAATCTTTTGATCTAAGCAGATACTGCAAGGGAAAGGGGATGGTGTTACAAGTGTAGTGAAGGTTTGGGAAAGTGACTTTAAAAAGGTAATAAGTTAATAAGATATGTCTGTTTGGAGATTTTTTCCAGATTAAGGCTCAGTACTGATACATGTAATTCCATTTTCATGTGCAAAAGTATGTGAGAATCAGCCTGTGAGTCTCTAAAGATTTTTCTCTGTCCCCAAGACTATAGGGCAGCAGCAAAACATTTTAAAAAATTGCAACACTGTTGAAGTAACAGTATTTCTTTCCAAAAAGTCGTGTTTTACCCATGTCAGGAGAAAAAAAATTCCTGCTTATTGCAATGTGGAATGAAGTTAAACAAAAGAAATTAGATCAGTTATGCTAATTAAAATAATTATTTGCATGTATGATCCTTTGTATTTAGAAAAATAAAGCAAACTAATTCAAACACATATACAGGTTTCACATTTAGACATGTCTCATGACTGTATTTACATGTGAATGCGCATTTGAGGCTAAAAGTTTTCCTTTTTTAATGCTTCTCACTCACAGGACTTACCTTGGAAAACCTAACTTGTGTTCAAAGTTTGATAGGGTTCTAGCTAGCACTTGAGTAAACAAAAATGCTGGGTTTCAAATTAGCTATGCAACATTGCCTGAAATATATATATTAATTTCATTCCTGAAGACAGACCACCTTTACCAGGTTTCCAATGCAAAGTTCAACAAAGGAGGGAAGATATGACACCTAAATTTGTTTTGGTTCAGAGCAGTCTGAGAGTTTTGAGTTAAAATCCCCAGTCATGCCCACTTGCTGGGTATTAATTTGATTCACAGAGTTATTGCACTACACATGGACTAAATTCCTTAAGAGGAAACTGAAAACTGTTCCAGATGTGCCCCAAATGTACTCCAGCTTCTTAGAGGGATACAGGGTCTGGGGATGATCAGCCCTGCAAACAGATGCACATGACAGGGATCCTGGGATTTCCATTGAGGGGACCAGACCAAATCCAGTCCAAAGCAATCCCTCCCTCCAAACACAGCCAGTACTGATAGTGCAGCACCAGTACCATCTGTTTGGGTTTGCTCTCTGCTGCTATTGCACCCACTGGCTTTCCCATGTTGACAAGCAGATGGACAGGCTGACAGACTCCACAAATCTGACAGTTGCCACAAGAGCTGAAACAAAATGTACTGAGGGGCATGTTCTGAGTCTCATGCGTGGGGAGAATGATGTTGCCAGCCTCTAATAACTGCTGCATCCAGTATTAATTAGAAATTCAAATTTTTAACTTTAAAGAACTTTTAGGAAGGTGGCCTTTGTCCTTGGTGCAATGCCCGGTTATTTTCACCACATGTGATCTTCTCTTCAGGCAATTAGTTTTGTATTAGTTAGGAAACAGCACTTGATCAGTGCAGCTTATGAAAGAGCATTTGTATATTGCCCCATGTTCTCTAGTTTTACTGTGGCCATCTACAGACCTCTTCTCCTGTCCATCAGATATTGCTCACTTATTCCAATGGTTTTGCACAGCAAGAGGGGCCTCAGACACTGACTGATGTGGCAGAGGAAAGACCATCACCAACTTACCCACTCAGAAAGCTGAACTGCTTTTTGTGCAAAATTTTAAGATGTTCTTTCTTACAAACCAAAACTTTTACACAGCACAGCACCAACATGCTTTTGTCTCAGGATCAAGTCTGTAACAGAAGAGGGTTAATCACCTTAATTAGAGACAGTCATTGAGTTCTGGGGACCTATATTACTGATGGAGAAAAACTATTTACAAGAGCGTATAGTGATAGGAGAAGGAGTAATGGGTTCAAACTGAAAGAGGGGAAATGTAGGTTAGATCTACAGAAGAAATTCTTTACTATGAGGGTGGTGAGGTCCTGGCACAGGTTGCCCAGGGAAGCTGTGGATGTCCCATCCCTGGAAGGGGTTAAGAGAAGTTTGGATGAGGCTTTGAGCAACCTGGTCCAGTGAAAGGTGTCTCTGTCCTTGACAGGAGGGTGGAACTGTATGATCTTTAAGGTCCCTCCCAACTCAAACCATTCTATGATTCTGTGATATTACTGACAATCATAGACTCCTGTCCTAGTTTACAAAATGAAGTTATTTAAAAAAAAATCCCACAAACAAAAAAACCCCATGGATTACATACATAATGCAGGACTTATCTAATACTCTAGGACTAATATTCTACAACTGTACTCAGTGTTGTTAATTTGGAGCTGGGATAGATGTTTACAAATCCAGAAAAAATACACTATATCTTTGATTTGATAATTAGTTTTGTGACTTTTGTACTCAATAAGCAAGCCAATAAATTCCAAGCAGAAACACAAATTCCCCTTAAAGGTCACCATGCTTTCACTTCTAATATCTCATTTAAGTTCCCCATAGATACAAAATCATGTTCTACTCTTACACACCCCAAGGTCTCTGGTCCATTTCCTGGATTCATCCGCCAAGGACTGGGATTTCTCACAGAAAGTCAACCTTTGAAATAAACCACATCTAAGTATTTCTTGATTTTTTGGCACCAAGGGTCATCTCTTTTGTTACTGTATCAAAGTTCACCTCACCAAGGGAGATTTGACTATCTAATTTGTATATTAAGATGTATATTTGATCTGGATTGAAAGATCATCTATACTTCCTAATATTACTCTAAAAAAAATTCACATAGTTGCATATTTCTAACCTGCCAAGGAATTCAAGGTGAAATTTGCCCACTTACCAAGATCATTTCTGCCTGTCAGCATTTTAAACTCATCCTAAGATAAAAAGAGACTAAAATTATTGAACATAATAACAATACATATTAACAGAGGGTAAAACATTACTACATTTGAAGTTCCTCCTCCATGAGAATGTGTTTAAACAAATTTTAAAAAGAAAAACCTAACTACTTTAATATCTTGATGTTTCTTCTTGGAGACAGGCTGATACAGAACAGTCATCTGAGAGAGTTTATGATTTTATTTATGCATGCTGGATGGTACTGTGGCATTAACAAAGCAGATTGTACATCAGAATCTTTCCTGCTGGTTGGTTTTGGCCATAGCTATGCTTTATGTCTTCAGAAAGAGAAGAAAATCTGCTATACTCATCACCTGGAGCATTTTGATCATAGCAGTTTATGTTTTAAATTCTCAGTGCTTTCCTGTCTCATTAATGAAATAACATGGGGTCTTCCTACCATGTGTAATTATAGATGGAATTCATATATGTAGATATTAATTCCAACTGATAAAATATTTAAACTCTTTAAGAAAATGGTACTTTGAGGGTCAAGGCCTTTGAGCTTGTCATTGTATTTTAACCTTAACAAACTCAGTCTTTACAGAACATTTCATTGCTCTGACCACCATGGTTCTGGTACTCAGAAGCACCATGAAAGTTTACACAAGCTGAAGGTCTTGCGTCATTTTCCCCCCCTACCTGTAGCAATCCAGTCCACATTTTCAGGTATAAATTTTGGTCCCATGACATACCAGTTGACTCAAAGGTTAAAATATGGCTCTGAAATACAGAATGAAAAATGAAGTAACTCAAGATTTTTTTTTTTATTTGATTGGTTTCCATAGTTACCTTTTTCTTGGAGGCTGAACTGTTTCAGCAGAATGTGTCCTGCTGTGGAATATGAACTACCTAATGATCTCTTGTTCTCCTTGCATTCAACACAGGGTGCAGAAATGATATTCATAACCATATTGAAGTCTGTTAGTAGTAGCAAAACTGGAAATTCATTTAGCGGTATGTGATTCTCTTCTAACTAGGTGGGACAAAAAGCACTTTGCAGTTGCTGGAAATCTGCATTTAAATATCTCAAAGAAATAGTTCTCTGCTGATTTAAAGGTTAGAAGGAACAGTTACAATCAGCTAAAAATATTCTTAATAGATCAAAAAGTATATTTTTTCAAACCATAAGATAGGTTTGACAAAGTGTTTAGCAGTATCTTGGATTTAATCACACCTTATATCATTATGCAGAATAGCTGTTTTCAGAGACATTGAAGACCACACTGTAACTTCTTGTCCAGCAATTCAACTTGACAATACTTGGTTTGTTAAACTTCCACGGAACCACTCACACTGGCTTTGCAAATTTAAGTAAGAGGGGTTGGGAGTTCATAATTCAGTCCAAAGAATTTGCTTGGTGATTGGGAGTGAAACGTGGCTTTGATGCTTGACATGTCACAGCCACTGGAAGGGCTGTGTTTTTATCTTAAAATCTAAGAGAGTTAAAAGGAAAGAACAAAACAAACTGTAAATGAGACAATAAGAAAAAGCCTGTGCAGACTAACTTTCCCCTTTGAAAAAGCTGTCAATTTAATCAAGCATCTGAGTTGGCTGCAGTGAATTAGTGATCTTATTCAAGCTCTTGAAAACAAAGCCACAAGAACCATGGGCTGGATTTTGCCCTAGTGAAGTCAGCTGGAGACTTGTGTGTGCTTAAATGGGAGCAGGAGACCTAACTGACAATGTTTAAGGTGCTTTCTAGCAATTGGCACCAAAAAAAGGCAAATAATTAATAGGTTACAGACACTTCTGTGTCTGCCCAACTACCCAACAGCTTAGAGCAGCAGACCCTTCACACCCTTGTGGGAGAATACCCAGGATTAAGCACTGGGCCTATGAGAATGTGGACTCTCGGATTTTGATTGCCCCAATGTTGAATTAAAAGTGCGTCACAAACATGTCTTCCCTATTGTATTTTCCCTTAGTCCCTCCTATCCCAGTTTCTTCTTCCCGTAGTCCCTCAAGGCTCCTCTCCCGCCACTCTCTCCTATTGGTTAAAGTTCCGTGTTTCTATTGGTCTTTATCCCTGCGTGTTGATTCATTGTTATCCCTGTTTGGTTATTGGCTGCTATGAAGTTCCACCCCTGTTCCCCATTGGTCCATTTTTGACCCCTCGTTTGCATACCCCTGGACCAATGGGAAGCTTGGTACGGCCTCCTTTTCCAGAACCTTCCCCTATATAAACCCTGCAGTTCCAATAAAGTCGCTTCTTCTGTTGCCACCTGGCCTCAAGTGTGGTCCTTCCTTGGGGGGCTGCGCTGGGCTGGGTGGGGGGGGGAGCCATCCCAGGCTTCGAGAGGCGGCCTAAAGGAGCTGATATCACTTCAAGCCTTCGGCCATAGTGCCTCTTGGAGCTGAAGACCCGCACTCCTGTTTTTGGAGCTTCACCATCCAACTGACACACCCTGGTTACCTGAAGTGTCATGAGCACTGCCCTACTGGCAGAAAAGTGGCTTTGCAGGTGGTATCAGCTTGCTTATGACAGAGATCCATTCCAACTCTGTCTCCACCACACACAGGAAGAAACCAAGGCGTAGCCAAAGCTAAGGAAGACAACTCAGCTTGGCCCAGCCATCAAGTTCCACAGAGGAAGATTCATATTGTCATATGCTGAAAGTTCAAAGAACAAGCACTAAATGTGAGATCCTTGTGGGTCAGTGAAAACAAACATCTGAAGTTATAAACAGAAGAGTCAACCATGTCATAAATTAATGATGATTATTGCTGAATATGAACTCAAATTATTTAGGAGGGCTGTGATGTTTTTTCACCAATCCTGTTATCTACCTCTGCAGCACTTGGTTCACTATGATTTTAACACAGAAATTTTCTTTCTCAGCAATCCAATCAGAGATGCTCATATAATAAACGAAGCACTTACAGAAGTTTTCCTCAGTCTCATCATGATTCTCTAGAACTTACATCTGTGAACACTGATAATTCAAGATGAGATACAGTTTAAGACTAGAAAGAGGTTTGATTTATGATAGGTTATCTATCACATGAGGTAAAGATGCTTATCAGGCACCTACTGCAACAACCAAACTTCCCAGGTGAGCACAGTCATGCCAGTTACAGTTGAGATCAGAACCTGGAAATGCAGAGATACATGAAAAATAATACAGGAAGGAAAATTTGAAGAGGGGTTTCCTGTGAAAGAAGTCTGATAGCATAGTTCTGTTCAAGTTTTAAATGCAAAACCAAGTCCTTTTCGTCTTGAAATAATTTTTCCAATAATTGGTAGATCAAGTAATCATTTAGGGTAGTCTAACAATGAAATCAGATTTACTCTTAGTTTTGCCAATATTTAATTTCCCTCACTTTGAGCTAAGTCAGTCCCTTCTCCCTCCTATGCTGAGGGAAAGCTGTGCTGAAAGAAACTGACCCACTTCCAAGCATAAATAAACAACCAACCTGAGTTCCTCCTCACATGGGTCTAAATAAAGAATGTTATGATATTACAAGATGTTGCTGTCTGAGCCAGGAAAAACTTGAAATAGTAAAGAGAGAGACATACCATCCATTACACAAGCAGGCAAGCAAATGGAAAGTCCTGGTGCTAAATCTTTCCCCGGCGAAAATCTAAGAGCAAGCCCAGTCTCATAACTAGTGCCAGTCCTGGTGACAAATGCTTAGACAAAGCTCCTGTTGTCCTGCTCAAGTCAAAGTCAGCTTTATAAATTTGATGTGTAATGTATTGAGCTAAAGTGCTATTTCTCATCTGATCAGAGTTCTATCTCAGCACAAAGCCCATGACAGTCTCACCATTCCTAGAAGACTGTTTCCAAAGTGAACTGACAGGCTGCTTTATTGGAAGAACAGGCATTTAATCCTTCTGATGACCTGAGGTGAAAAGGGGAGGAAAAAAAAGTTTCAATCAGCTGAAATGTATTTTTGTTTCATTTCATTGTTTGCAGTAGATTTGTCTCACCGACTTTGATCTCAAAACTTCAGACAAGTACCAATCACTGTAGGTGGAAAATCAACACAGTTGTCAATTTATTGTCTTGCACAGTTTGAGGAGAGACGGAGAAGGGAGTAACTCTGCTCTCTCAGGTCTTGCACACACAGCTCAGGTGAGCACTGTGTGGTGCCTCACGAATCCACACAGGAAGGAGGCCAACCTGAATCAATCACGAGTCTTATAAACAATAATTTAACACCAGACCAATTCTCCTCACTTCCTCAGTCAACTGCTGCTCAGCTCCTTTAAAATGTCATTCAAAAAGCATGTACCCTGTACCAGGGCATAGGATTTGTGACTCTTGGGTTTCTCTGCTTCAGAAATATTCTGGGAGTAAAAACAGACACAGAAAAAACATCAAATAGGGTGAATTTTGGTAGCATATGAACCTGCCAGACTAATCCAAGATCTATGAGATTGATGAATTTGTCACCATTTCATCTTGGTATTTGCATTATTACACTTTTCCCGAAAATCAGCTGAAAGGAAGTTGGTTTTGACAGTGCAGGTTGCACAATACTTGTGGCAAGAGGATGGCTGTTTCCACACATGCTTCTTGCAAAAGAAACTTTGATTTCTCTAGGCTCCTCAGTGTGGTTCTCCTGATGCTATAATACGTGCCAAGACAACATGCTTGAAAATCAAGTTTCTGGATTTGCTATAGGTGTTTGCTTATTTGATCAGCTCCTGCTGAGGTAGTAGCAAGCACCCCTCCCCATCTCCGTCTTACTCATATACTTACTGGCACAAGTCCCAAAACTGTTTGGGGTTTAGAGTTGCCCATAACAAATTCAGGTGCAGAACATCAAGCTTTTGTTTCTCCTTGTTATACAGAGCAAAGTCACTTGCAGAGCTGAAGTCCAGATCTCACGAACAACATAAAGTTTGTGAATGTTAGGACTCTGGATCTTTGCATGGGATGTTCTCAGAGAAAGCAGGCATTTCTCAAAATTACGGAAATGTAGATTCCATCAGATAAAATGGTTTTCCCATTCAACACACAGAAAGGGCCTGAAGTAACAAAACAAAAGCTTAATAAAGGGCATAAACAAAATTAACAGGAATTCCTCTAGGCTGAAAGTTAGAAAAGAGCCAAAACTATTGAAATGTCCGGAACCCAGACAGCGCCTAACTAGTTCACAAGTTCATTCAGGGTAGGGAAAGGGGGAAATGTGGTCAGACACTTCTGTCATTTTGAAGAATATCTGTGGGACTTTGACAAACAAGATGAATGTTCTCATTCAAATGCACCACCAGTTATTTAACTTACTTCCCCTGAATGTCTGGACTTCAGCTGCCTGGAAGACTGAAATATTTTGTCCCACAAGCATTTCTGGTGTATTGATTTATTTGTATTCTGTCCTGAGCCCTTCTCCAAGAAAGATTCCTGTTTTGAGCATCCATATCTAGAAGCAAAACAGGCTGTCAGAGCATGCTTTCTTCAGAGCCCTTACCATCAGGTCCTTCTCCACGCCACCAGGCTGGTTTACATTGCTCATAGGAGTGTTGATGCTCTTTGGGGAAGTTCTGAACTGTGGCCTTTGCTAAACAGCAACCTAAGGAAAACTTCCACTAGGCTGTCACTCCTCTTTGCCTTTAGCAGTTAAACATCTAAGGCATCTAAAAAGAACCTGAGAGTTTTCCTAACATAAATACGTAATTCACCATCTTTTACTAGTATGAACACAGTGAAATATAGAAAGAAGCAGGATTTATCTTTTAACTTCTAATAAATGAGGTCTCATTATGATAACACTGAAAACTCTCTAACTTTTTAGGGATATCAAATGTTTATATTCTAACCTAGTAACAGTTTTACTAATGTAGGTTCTGAAAAATGGCAATTCATGTCCATTTTGCAACACATCCTTCTCTTGGGAAGGACTGTCCTGCGTTAATCTAGATTCAGGGCTCGTTTTTAAGTATCATTCACATCCTCAGAACAGTAGATTGACTCAGAAAGACAGATTGACAGAAAAAGCTATATCATTAATCCCAAATGCACTTTTGTAGAGCATTACATAGCCAATAATGGGACAGAAAACAGCCTTCCTGGCTAACCACAGCCATGAAGTTAGGCTTGGCACTGTTCATCACACCCTGTGTTTTTAATCTCCACAAAGGAAAGCTGACACTAGCTTTCACATGGGTTTAGTATTGTGAGAGTTCTCTTTCTATAAATGCCCAGAGTCACTTCAGGGTTGGTACTAAATAAAGCAGGCAGCAAAAATGTAAACTAACGTCTGATGTTTTGTTTTGCTGCATATAGCCACCAGGAAAAGTGAAATATTTCAGAATCCCCAGAGTACAAGTGGGAAAGAGTCTGCAGTATAGCTCTGTCTTATTTTGGCCATGCAATAAAAAGAAACACTAACCATTCTCAGAGTTCAGTACTCCTCAGCCAGTAGCTGTGTGACCTGGCATCAGTGTCCTCTCCAAATATGTTATGATGTTCATAATTTTCCAAGGAACTGGGAGAACAGGAAAAGCTCAGCTGATGTATCCTTCCATTTGCTGAGAAAAGCCATGAGTTGTACCAATTTGCTGCAATTCCTGCCTGAACTTTAGAAAGAAATATTGCAGCCCCAAACTTTCTAGCTTGAATTGTAAAGATAGTGTATTAGGGTAAAAAAAATTCCCCTCCTCCTTTTTCCATATCACATATTAGCTACAGCACACCTGGAGCTCCAGTGGCTATTAACATCTTGCCATGCTGTGTCCAAATAGCAGCTCATCTTCCATTTCTAGTGCTCTCCCTGCACTCTGGTTCCATTACTTCAAGTTTCCTCTCCAACTGACAGCAGGTCAAACTCTCCTCTTGTTTCCAGTCACATTAGTCTGCAGTTACTTCATAGATCTCGATGATGTTCCAACAGGCTCTTACCATGTCGACCAAGAGGAGAAAGTTCCCGCCTGTAAATGATGTGAAAATTTAAGTTACAGAGAAACAGAGCACTAATTCCAGGTTATGCTGATGTCAATGGTAGTTCTGTCATGGGTTTCAATAAAGCCACAATTTGGTCCCCTCATACTGAATAAACCCAGGGAAGTCAGCATATATCCATTTGGCAGGAGAACAAACCAACTTCTACTTCCAGTTACTGCTCCACAAATCTTTTTATTTCAATGTTATCACATATTCCCTAATTCATTCTTCATTCTCAGGAGGTCTCCTACACAATTTTTTTTTTTTTGAAAGCAGTGCTTAGTAATACCTTGTGTTCATAACTAGAATACACTAATACTTTCATTTATTTCAACATCAGATTCATCTGCTGTATTTGATGTGAGGAAGGAAAAAGCATTTTAAACAGCCATCCTCTCACCTCCTCTTTTCAGATGTGCTTCAAATCTAAATGGAAACAATAACACATTTAAAACGCTTCTGTGTTGCATCATGTAAGACAATGCTGTCAGCAGAATAACATGAGATCTTTATGCTGAATGATATGTGGGAACTAAAACAGCTTTAGTGGTATTATTTTAATAGTTCAGCAGTTTTTACATAGGAGGAGATATTATCCACAAAGAATCCAAAAATGGAGAAATTTACTGTCTCTCATGGTCAAAACTTCCAAAATGACTAGGTTTATGTTCCCTACAATATTCAGCCCCCAGTGTGAAACTAGAAATTCATCTGATCTCTGAAAATAAGCATCATTGACTATTCTATTAAAACAGTATTCTTCAACTGTGCTGGGAAAAATATAGTAATGGCTAAAATCATTTGGCTAGAAGTAGTCACTAATTGATTATCCTGTTTCTCTAGAACAGTTCTTGTTCTATTTGACTGCTGATCTTTTTCTGAAAGGAACTGAACCTTGAAGGAACACTGCAAATTTAATTGTGCCATTTAGTCAATCCTGGCAAAATCTTAGTGGTAAATTATTACTAAGTTCCCAGTCTTAAGAGGTGCCCATAGCACAGTTTTACAGGATCTGCTAGCTGCACAAGTATTTATTTCAATGTAAATTTAAGGGCACTATATTAACAAAACATTTCTTTTTTATTCTATTGGTATCACCAGTTCCACTGTGATCTGCATCGTGCTCCTGAGACCATGATCAGCATAACTAGAGCTCCCTCCTTGACATGATATGCAACACTTACTTTAAAGAAAGGTTGACTGATTTCTGTAGTGAGGGTAAGATGGCTACAATGGGAAGTGGAAAATTGAGTCATCTGTATTCAAGGAGTAGTTCAGTCTACTCTGAGAAATTTGAATCTGAATCTCACTAGGCTGAAGACACCAAGTCCTGATTTAGGCTCAAGTACTTCATACAAGCATATTAACTTTAATTCTATGGACAGAACAATGGATATAGAATGCAAAGATGCAGTATTAAGTAACTCTGTTCCAAGCATGAGAAGGTGCATACCTATTGAAAAGGTCCAGTAGGTTTGGGTCTCTTCAATACTGGGAAATACCAATGAAAGAGAATAAAGACTTTATTTGAAATTTCTTAATGGAGACAATGTGAGTTGTATATGCATTCAGTCCAATTTTATCAAAATCTCCAAGTTTATACATTGAAGGGGAATTCTGAGGAAAAAAGAAAACATTATAATGATGGAAAACAACTGTGACATTATTAGATCAATTCACTGTCAAAGTTGATTCAGTAAAAAAACACAGTAATTCTGCAGACAAAAGAACAAGATTTGAATTGTAGTTTAGTGCTTTTCGGAGGAAAAAAATGCTGTTTCAGCTTGTATTTGATGATGATTAATACCTACCATATATTTGGCACACTTATCCTGACCATTTTTGCTCCAGCAGCTCACAATCATCTCCCTCAGGGATGTGTGTGTCAGCACATTACCTAATGATAAACTGATAGCTGAATCTGCTGTTAAATAGGATCTGTAACATGACAAAATGTCCACTTTCTATGTTTATGCATCTGTAAGTGCTACAAGGGGCAGATCTCCAAGCAAGGTCAGAAAAAGGAGGAGCTAAAGAGTGCTTTGTGATGAGTAGAAATAAAATGGACAGAGTAGTGAAAAATGGAATTAATGTGGGAAATTTGTCTTCATAAGCTGGTCCTTCCAAGAAATGGAGCGGGAAGGGGTTGGAGATCAGTGAGGACATCGGCAAATTCAACTTCCAAATGTTCTTGGATGCTTCTCAAGGGAAATAAGGAGCTGCAAATAGATGTGAGGACAAATGGCCGCAAGTCTACAAGACTTTTTTCCCCTCTCAGGAAATGATGGAACATTATTTTTGGGCAGCAAGCCAGCAGAACAGTTCTTACCACAGTTAGTCCTACTCAGCTTAGCTATAAGGTTGAGTTTAAAAGCAGAGATGTCAAACAAAAATAAAGAAAATTACCATGACAATTGCAAGTCAGTCTCCTTTCCTGAATATCCAGTGTTGGTACTATGATGGGAATTTAATTTATGATATGCATTTAATCCTATCAGCAATTAATATTTCTGTTTTGAGTGTTGCTGAGTTGATGTACCACAAAAGGGCAGAAGGAGGCTCATGCCAAGTACACACAAACAAAGAACTGCTGAGAGGACACTACAGGGGAAGCTCTCACTTTTTCTAAGAAATCTGCATGAGCGGATGCCTCTCTGAAAAGCCTGTACACTGATGCACATGGTGTGGGGAACAAATATTAGAGGTCTGTGTGCAGCTGCAGAGCTGCAAAGTTACTGACCACAGAGAGGTGGTGGGGCAGGACACATGACCATAGTGTTGCAAAAGATGCACTTTAGGAAGGACAGACTAGGGTGATGAGAAGAGCTGTGCTTTGAGATGATTGATGAGCCAGATGAAAGCCTGTGGGCAGACCAGTATGGTCAGTGCTGTAATGATGTCTGCCACAGACTGCCTGATCAGGAAGATGAAGAAGAAAAGACCTTTTTCCAGACAACTGGAAAATTTCTCATGGTTCACAGGGCCTGATCCTCATGGAGGGCTTGAGCCATCCTAACATCTGATGGAGGGATCACACAGAATGGCACAAGCAAGCCAAGTGATTTCTTGAGTGCTTTAGTGACAGCTTCCTGGCACATCATCAAGGAATCAGCAAAGGAAGATGGTCTACTGGACCTCATACCTAGAAACAAGGAAGCAGCGATCAGGGACATGAAAGTCGAGGTCAGCCTTGCTGAAATGACCACAAGATGGTGGAGTTCAGGATCCTGTAAGGAGGAAACAAGGCAAAAAACAGGACTTCAGATAAGCCCACTGTTTTCTTCCAGGGTCTGCCTGGGAGAATCCAATGGCAGACAGTCCTGGAGAGAAGAGGGGTCTGGAAGAGCTGGGAATAACTCCTCCCACTGTTGTTCTGTCCTGACAAGAGAACAATCAATCACACGTGGCCTGCATGGATGAAAAAGATGTTCCTGATGACTGCAACAAGAAAATAAGACATGCAAGAGGTAGAAGCAGGGACAGGTGACTTAGAAGGAATAAAGAGACTGTGTTTGAGTGTGCAGAGATGGGGTGAGGAAAGTCAAAGCACCGAGTTGAACATGAGCCAGCAACATGCCCTTGCAGCACAGAAAGCCAGCAATATCCTGGATTACACTAGGAAAGTGTTTACAAGATTGAGAGAAGTGATCCTTCCCCTCCACTGAGTACCAGTGAGGCCACATCTGCAGTGCTGTGCCCTGTTCTGAGCTTCTGGGTACAAGAGAGACGTAGTCTTATGAACAGATTGAGTCCATCAAAGCCAATGAAAAATTTGGAGCATCTGTCATACAAAAAGGAAAAGAGAACTGTAATTATTCAACCTGAAGCAAAAAAGTCTCAGGAGGTGTCCTGGACCAGTTTATCACTTTGTGGTTGTGACTAAAGCTGTCCATTCTACACCCTCTATGTCACTTCTCATGAACTGTTAACAATTTGCAGCAGCTGCCCAGGGCACACCTGACCCCTCAGGCTGCAAGCTGGATGTTAAAGAAACCTGTGAGGTAGGAGCTGTGATAACTCCCCTCCAGAGAGTCATTAGCACCTCCACACCCAGCCTGAGGGGTCATGTCTGCTAATAGGCCATCAATGATTCCAAAAACACCCCATGACTCACAGAGTTAGATCACTCATTGTGGAATTCCCCACCCTGGGGGAGGGACTGAGCGGTCCCACCTGAACCAGAGGGTATATAATCTTGGGGATTGGAGACTTCTGGGGCCACTCACCAGATCCAGAGGAGGACTAGAACCTTGACAGGAGGAGACCATCACTCTTGACCAGACTGCAACCATCATCTGCACCAACAGGTTTTTCCCTTCCTTTTACTTTGGACTCAGGGCAACCACGGGGAATGTCTCAGCACAGGGGCTAACAAAAACCATCCTGACTGTGCCCCAGGGTGCTTGGTTATACTTCTGGGTTTTGTGGGTTAAAACCAATTTGTCTTTGTATCATTGCATTTATTGTAATATTTTTATTAAATTGTAACTCTGACTTATAATCTCTTCTGTGTTGGGTTCATTTCTCCTGGTGGTTTACCTTTAAACCAGCACAGGAGGATATTACCGATATGGGAGACTCTTACCCAATGGAAGATAGTAAAGAAGCCAGGTCTGATTCTCATACAGAAAATTCCATTTAAATATAAGAAAAAATATTTTTACTGCAAAAGAAATCACACACTGGAATAGGTTGCCCAGAGAGGTTGTTGAGTCTCTCTCCTTGAAGATACTTAAAATCCAACTGGAAAGAGCCCTGAGTAATGTTGTAGCTGATCTTACCGTGAACAGAGAGCATGAATTGAATGATCTCCAGAAATGCCTTCCAACATGAGCTATTCTGTGATTCTGTGAATGTTCTTCTGTTCTGTGCTACTGTTGTAGGAATCAAACTTTTCTCTTTTTCTTTTTAATTTTTAAATCCTTATTTATATAAGTACTATAAAACGGGTTCTGCAAATGAGGTATAAATATAGATAAAATAAGCAGGAAATTATGTAGCAAATTAACCTGTTTTTTAAAAAAAATTGGAAAGCGTTTATATTTAATACTGAAATGAAGCAGAACCAATCTCTGAAGCAAATTTGTGTGATTTTTCTACCAATGAAAATAAAGTATTTAAAATTTACTAAATCAAGAATTTAATTTGTGGAGACTGATCTAAAAAGTTCTGAAAATTTAAAAAAAAACCTATTACTTCAGAGTATATTACATACATTCTTCAGTTCTTTATATTGGGCCTCTGAAAAATTACATTTCAGATACACAATTCTCAATTCTTTGAACCCCATGCATCAGTACTACCTGAGCAGATATATTGACATTGTCCTTCTGACAGATTCCACACCACAGACAGTGCTCCTGAACCTGTGAGGAAGGCTGCAGTGCCAGCAGATCTGGAAATGTGCAGGCAGCCCCACATGGCTTCTGGGTGAGACCTTGCAGGAAAGGGCAACCAAAGTGTAAGAATGGGAGCACAACAAGGAGCAGAGGTGTGCTGTCTGGGAGGTGCAGTTCACCACACAGCCTGAACTGCCAGTTGTGGCTTCTCTGTTTTTCCTTTTCAGATTAATAGCCTTAGCTGCTCTGATTGAGAAACGTCAGTAACGAGTGAAGGCAGGAATGGATTTTATACTTATTTGAAATACAAGCAATTGACATATCAAAAAGCCAGGCCAATTATGCTAGAACATATGGAAACAAAAGTGACAGGAGCATTAGCAGAACCTGCCTAGGCTGATTCAGTTCTTGAACTGTATGAGAAAGGAGAATGAACCGTGTATTGTACAAATGGGTATCAAGGGAGAGAGAGATTAGAAGGGAATGAGGTATATCCAATTGCACAGTGTTAGTGCTCATGGGACAACTTTGCAGATCCAAATGAATCTCAATGAAGGAAAGAAGCCAAAGAGTTGGAATAGTGATGCACATCCTCTGGCACAAGAAATATTCCATGGAAAGCACTTGCCTCTAATGTTGCCTGATGAGAATGGACAAACAGAGCATCACTCACTACACTGAGAACAACCCCAGGGCACTAATCATCACTAGGAAAATCCAAGCTCTTGTCACCATCTACAAAGGCGTGGGGAGAGTTTGAAGAAAGATATTATGTAGCTAAACAAAACCTGGCCTGACACAACATTAATCAACCACTGAATGTCATCACCAAAATAAAAAATAAAACCCAAAAAGAAAATTGGTTTCTTTGATTGTTTGGTTTGAGGGTATTCCTTTCTTCTTCCTTTTCTGTATTTATGGAGCAATTTTTCTCACATCAGTATGTCTTACATCTTGCTTTCAAATCAGTAGGAAAAGATGTTTTTCTATTCAGCTATAATAATCCAGATCCTTCAGAGAAAAACACTGAAGCAAAGCAAAATTGCCATCAGAAGAGAAACTCTATCTGATCTCCTTCTAAAGCACAACTCTTCAGATAAAATCTTAGTTCTCTATCCCATATTCACCAAAATTATATACAGTGCTAGCTAAATACTCTTTGTTTACAGCTGAACTAGTTTGCCAGTAACAAGTTTACTGTTTGGAAAAATACTCAAGAAACACATTTTAGCAGTTATTGCTTTCAGAAATAAAAGGTACTGTTCCACCTACCTATAAAATGTAATATTAGGGAAGGCTTGGAGAATTTGAAGTCACTTCTGTGTCCTGAAATTGCTTCGGAAGTTAAAATCTCCAAAGCATTTCTTCAGAACAAACCCCAAGATGTTAAAGCTTCTCACAGAAACTTAGAGCACCTCATAGGGGAAAAGGTCCAGGTGGTTAGGACATTTTACTAGGTGGCAAGTTTTCCCATTTGAGGTTAAAGCAGGAATGTCATTAGAAGAAGTGAATGTGTCACAGTCCTTTGGTGTTTCTCCCTTTTTCCAGCACTGAGATGCCCAGGAACACAAATATATTAGTTACTGTGAAATAACTTATTTGAGCTCTCTAGAACCTCCTAAATAGTTTGTTTGGGGTCCTTTAAAAATGTTTTGGCTCTTGGTTATCTATTTGTAAGAACAGGTAAAGTAGAGAGAGAAAAAAAAAAAAGAGTTAAAAACTATAGAAAATCCATTATTTTAGAAGCTGTTTTGACATATTCATTACTGTGGTATTCGTCTGGACCAGAAAAAGGAAAAAAAGAAAAATGTAAAAACCAACAGAGACCTCAGTGAAGGGAAAGAAAGTAGTGGTAGAAATTCTGTTGAAAATAAGGGTTGCAGTACGGGTGGTTTAACCATGGATCTTCCATTACTAGTCATGGAAAATTCTACGGCACAATCTTTTAGCTTTCACTTAAGACTTTCATTACTGCATAATTCCTTACACATAGCCATTCTTGTTTGCTAGTTTATGCTTTAGAAAGCATCTAGCCCTAAGAAATTGTAAAGGTATTTCTCTAGGCATGAGACTGGACTTGGATGTTGAACCACTGTTGGATTTATGTGTCAAGAAAATACAAATTTCTCCAAGTGCTGGAATGTGCAACCATCATTTGTTCTTCCTCAGCTGCTGTATATTTTCTGATTGAAGCATGCAGAGTGTTCAGAAGAATTGCTCTGTTGAGCATTGCAATCCTATATGCAACAGTGTCTTAGTTTAGAGTGTGTCAAACCCTTTTACAAACCTGACTTGCTTCTCTGTGGCCTTAACACTGGGTCAGTTCACTCACCAGTAATTCATGACCAGTAAGGGGAGAGAGCCATTTATCAGCATCCTGGCGAGTTTTGCAAATCAGGAATAATCTAATTTAGAACTTGACAAGAGCATCGGAGACATTATCACTATTCTTGTGAAACACCTTGAAATGTTCCTGACATTCAAGGTGGGGTTTTGCTGTAGAGTAAGACTCAACTCTACCTACAGCCTAGTGCAGAGCCAGGCAACTCTCACCAAATGAGCTCACTCAGCTCTCTCTAAACTCCCAGGGCTCCGCCTACTGCCATCTGAAACCTCCAGGTGGGGCTGGCAGATGTGTCACAGGGGCAATGTAAGACCCAGGCTCTCCTGGAGGAGTAAGTGGAGGCCAGGTCTGGTACTGCTGGGAGTACACATGGGCACTGATGCCTGTGTATGAAACAAAGCTCTGGATGCTTCTCAGCTGATTAGCTCTCTACTCTCTCCTGATAGCACTCACTAGACCTGTGCCAACTAGAACAAGCTCCTAGATGACATTCCTATAGCTTTATAGTAAGGCATCCGAAATTGTCTTAGACTTAAATCGAAACCCATCCTCTCATCCATGCAAAAGTTTTAGAGCAAAGGCGTTCTGTCTGTCTCATGGTGCAGAGGTACAAGCATTGCTATATCAAATTATATCAGCTTTTCAGGTCTCCCAGTGTCACTTAGAATAGTTTTTGTGCCAGACACAGAATTGAATGCAACAAAAGTCATATTTTTAAGTCACATTTTTCTAAGGTACAATATCAAAGAAACTTGCAGTGAACCTTCACTGAAACTGCAAATGAGTATTTTTGAGGACAGAAAATTATTAGACCAGAAATAAGAATAGTACATCAGAATTAAGAAGGGGCGTTTTGTTGGTTTGGCGTTTTGTTTTGTTTTGGGTTTTTTGTGTAAATTGATACAAAAACAAGTGCAAGAGCATTTGTATAAATCTAAACCACAAACAAACACTTAAAATCGACCTAGAGAGAAATACCATTAATCCAGCAATACCATTTCCACTTTCACAAAATGCTTAAAGTCGGCAAATACATGGGACAGAGTCAGGAACTAGGGGACCTGGTGCAGGCAGTGGGACACACAAAGCCTCTAGAGATTTCCACCCTGAAAAGAGGAGGGACTGATAACACATTAACAGATGCTGCCATGGGAGATGGAGGTTTTGTCTCCTGGATCTCAGAACCAGCATGCAAGAAGCAAAAGACAAATTGTTGCTTCCTCTGCAGTGGGATCTGCATTTCACAAAGAGATGGAGAAGGTTGTGTTTTCCAATTCAACAGCCTCTACCTCAGAGAAGTTTTCTTAAGGAAAAAGCCAAATTATCCCAAAAGCAGAGGGCTCAGTCTGCAGCAACAGACAAGCTGCTTCTTAAGCCTCCCTGGATCAGCTCTCAGGTCCCTCTTCTGAACAATTTCATAGGAAGTTCCTGTGGGATTTGTGAAAAGTACAGCCTTGCTGAATGCCTCTTTTCTCTGTAACTTAAGCCAGAAGGGAATACAAAGCTGATTATTAATTGCATGATGTGTTGAAACACATTTTTAAACCTCTTCCATAACTACCATTTGCAGACTTATGGGGACAGAAAAGTCTCTGCTTTCCCACAGCAGGTCATATTTTAGGTGAAGGGAAGTTTCCAAGGCTCTAAATGAGTCAGGCAAACAGTGAGGTACTATAAGCCTGTGCATATGCCTTATACCTCCTCTGTTTCTTTCCCTTCATAAAAAGATGTATTTATTTTCAAATGCTGGGGAATTCTAAGGAGTATGAAAGAAAGGAAAGACACAGCAGTTTAGCACCCAAAGTCTTGTTCTTTCCCAGTATTCAGGAGGAGGCCACAGACAAGCACTGCATTGATTTACTACAGGTTTTAGTATTTTACACATCACTGTATTTTAGTCTTGTCTACAGACATCAACACTGAGCAAAATCATTATGTTACTTACCAGAAAATCTTATTCTTCTTATTATAAGTACTCAGAGAACAGCAGCACAATTATTAAATCTTGCTCTGAACATCAGCACTGGATCAAGCTTTTCTAACCACAGCCTGAGATCGATTTGTGCCTTTAAAAAAGAAGTTACCTTCCTTATCTTAGCTTGAATACCCTACAGCATTATGAATGATCTTAATTACACAGCTCTCTTTACACAAAGGTTCATGAATATGAAACACTCTGATTAAAGTAGCGCTGAAGTTCCATACACATTCATCTCTGGAGGTAGCTCCATCTGAGTTAATGGACTTGCAACAAGGTTCAGTTCTGCCTGCTGTGCTGAAGCACTGTCTCACATCATGCACACAACCAACAATTAGATGATGAAGTGACATGGTAAAAGGGAGATTTAGCCTTCTGGGGTGAAGCAGGGTGAGCGTCATGTTACAACTACAAAATGCCATACATGAACTGGCTGGAGGGAAAGCAGTTACACTGCAGAAAAATAGTCCTGCTCTCACTGAGGCTGAAGTTACAGCTATTTTTTTATTCTATGTTTCCTCCTTAAGCCACTGGATAATTATTGTGCATATCTTGCCAAAGCCAGCCATGACATTCCCAGTCACAGAGCAGAGCATGCCAGGATCCCATCCAGCACAGCATGAGGACTCCTCTGTGCTGTGAGTCATCGCCTGCTTCTGGCTACATCTACCACTTCCATTGTCCCAGAAAAACCCTTCTGGCCTGATGGTATCATGCTGGCCCTGCCCGATGCTGAAGCAAGTGAGAAAGAACAGAGTGGATGCGGCAGATCACAACATGTGCCCTAAAGGTCACAACATGTTTTCAACATGGAAATACTTTGTCTTTTAATAGGTGACAAGTATAAGAACCGTCCTTCTGCCAGCAAGCTTCAGGGAGCAGCTGTGGTGCAACAATCCAGCATTTGATGTGAGCTAGAGACAACTAAAGAGTTCATATAAAAAAAGAAAGTGAAAGTGCAGCCCATTGTTTTTGATGGCAGCAGCTTCACGTGAACAAGAGTCAGAATGACCTTCCTAAGCCACAGCAACCAAACTAGTCCCACAAAGTCTCTGGTAGAACTACAAAAATGGCCTCACCAAGTATGGGGAGAAACTAGGAACACAATATTCTCTTACTGAGTGACAGAGAGAGCAAAGACAAATGTCTGAAGATTGAGTGTTAGGTCTTCCAGCAAATCTGGCAAGTTTGTTAAATGGATTGTTATGACTCTTGATTTTGGCAGGAAATTTTATCTGATTTTTAGAGTAAGCCAGAGACCTCCCAAGTGCAAAAGCTGAGCAAGAGATCAGATATGAAATGTTGTTTCTTTTTCCCAAACTAAGCTTCAACACCAATCAGTTTTATATGTTCTATTTTCAAGTGCCAAAATTTTTAACACACCAGTAAGTCAGGGCTCCAAGAGCAAGCTCAGCTCTGGGTATTGAGATGGGGAGTTTCTTGTGTGAAAAAGGAACTCCTGGGTACTATGGAACAGGAAGGCTTCTCATCTAAGACGATGTTTCTTCAAATATCACTTCTAGGGAAGAATTTTACTACGGTACTCTTCATGTATGCTATTGATAACAGCTACTTAATACAGCCATAATGAAAAATAGAGTTACGACACACTGTGTCTTACAGAAGAAATAGAGAGACATATTAGTCATCTACCTGAATAGCAGCTGACCAGTAAGAGAAGAATTCTTCATGGTATGTACATGGCTTTTAACCTCTGGGGAAGTGTTGAACCTTATCTAAAAACTAAACGTTATTAAAGTGGACACCAAATCTTTGATAATACAATCTGTCTCAGAGAAAAGCAAACCAAATTGCTATGAATTACTGTTTCCCTGCTTCTCTGGCATACAGCAACATGTGAGTTGTGTCCTAATTCCACCTAAAGTTTTAACTGGATGAAAGGGATGGGGAGAAAGATTGTATTATGCATGCCTCAAAAATCTTAAGCAGCCACGCCTAATAAATCACATTTCTGAAATTGATTACTATTGTTCCAAGCATATCCCCTTTCCCCTTTCTGTGACACGAAATGTACTTGTACTTTGTACTTCCAGAGCTGAGTGCCTCAGGGGCACATACAACTTTCCTATTTTTTTATTTATATTTTAACACCAAAAAAGGTTAATAATGTTTTGACAGAACAATGACCTGCCATAACATTACTGGGAAAGGCTCAGCTTCAGGCCTTAAGAAGAGATTAGATTTTTACTGGCCTTGGAATCAATTGTTTACTTTCAAAGGGATGAAAATAAAACCTGCTTCTAAAGGTTACAAAAAAAAGTTACAAAATAAAACTAAATGAAATAAAATATAATCTGAATATGCTTGGAGCACTCTTCCTGTGTGAACATCACTGCCTTGACAAAGAGAGCATGAAGAAAGGTACACTTACATTTTACTGCCAGCTAGTAGGGCGGGGCATTGTGCCACGTCCATCATGGGTACTGATCCAAGAATCAGCTCTCCATTGAGTTGAGAAAGTCCAGAAACATTTCCCATGGGGAAATCCTCAAACACTACTTTCTCAAGGAGCATGCAGCTGCCAACAGAGCAAGCAGAGACACATAAGGGAGACAGAGTAGGGCAAGAAACTGTGAGAAGAAAAGAGGAACACAGTGTTTGGATGCAAGTCCAGAATCTGTCCAGATGTTCAGAACTGACAGTGGACTGGGATTTGCAGCTAGTTTTCATTCCCACAGAAAGGGAATAAATCAGCTCCAGCACTCAGGCAACTCATCTTTCCTCCTCCCAGAACTCCTTTCACAGTTGCTTTTGTTTTCACTGCTCTTCATCAGCCTTACTTCCCTCTTCTCTGCTCTCTGATCTCTCCCAGCGCCAGACTCTTTCCCATGTCTCCATATCTCCTGGCGTAACTGAGTAGCTCGTATCCATCTTCTGACTTATCGTTCAGCTACTCACTGCTGTGCACAGAGCTCTAGACATCACTGGCAAGTAAGGAACATGAAGCAGAAACTTGAGCTCTGTGGAGGCCTGTTTGTTTTGGCTGTCACTGTTGGTTTTATTAATAAATGCCTCCTGGTAGACTAGACTCCATTTATCATGACATATGTTATCTAGCTTATGTTCTTATACAGTATTTATTACAAAATTTAAGTTGAGCACAAAACTATTTCTCTCTCTTCCCAGGCAGTGAGAAGGGTGGTTATGTTATTTTAATTAATTTCCTTGTCTTATGATATTATTGAGAGGCTTTGGTTAAACAAGTGGTCAAAGTTTTTTATTTTGAAAATGTGAATTTTGTGGATGCTGTAGCCCTTTCCCATTGGAGAAGAATTTCTCATCCATCTGCACATTAATAAGTCTCCAACTTCTTTTTTTTGCTCAGATCTCCCCAATTGTGGATTTTTCCCAGATCTCTTTAGCTACTTCCCTTTCCAGCCTTGCCTATCGAATTAGTTTGATTCTTGCTTTCACACACCACATGCTGAAATCAAGAGGGCTGCTAGATGAACCCAGCCAAAAAAAAAAGGAAACATCCATTTCCATGCTCTCCAGTAGCTCTTCCAATATTCCAACAGAAACCTAATTCTTGACAAATGCTCTTTAGGATTACAATGAAATCTTGGGAGAAAACACATCTCATCGAATGTGTGGGCATGAAAAACTCAGACTAACTTCAGAAAGAGGAAGAAGATAATGTGGTAGTTGTCCAAATGAAGCCTCTGCCCCCACAATAACAGGGTCCATTTCTTACACGGGGTCTGATATCTCGCAAGGGCTGTATCAAGCAAACAACTGAACTGGTCAGTACAAAGCCCAGATTTCTGCAAAACTTTATTGGCTAAAACTGCAGAAACATCTTATGATTACCTAATGTTAGTAACAGCATCCTAATGAAATGAAGGAAGAATGCACATTTTGTGGTCTCAGAAGGATCTGCATTTACAGAAGAGCAAGGTCCACATTTGGTTAGAATGGGCAAAGGTGCTAGACGTTACATATGGAGTACACAATACCTTTTCTTACCATGAAACTCTACCATTGTGTCCCTTTCCCTTCCCAAGAGAATTTTAGTAAAGCTTTGATGCAAAATAATGTCTTGAGTAAGTTCTCCTGTCCTGAGCCAGTTTGATAACTTTAGTGTTTACTGTCTTGGTTCACAGGTCCTTACATTCACAGTGATTTATACAAAGTGTTCTGGTTTGTATCTCTCACAAACTGTTTTAATACTGCACTAGGTAAACAGAAGGTCATCAGATTTCCAGTCCTTCCTGGGTAATTTTCCCTAGTTATGTAAATGTTTATCTTAATTCTACTTCTTCCTTTGCACTTTTAAAAAATATTTTTGCTCCTTCTCCATGCTGAGGCAGTGTGATAACTGCTGTGCAGAACACAGACAAAAGAATGCCAGGGCTGGATGCCAAGGAGCAAGGCTGCAAGTACCCAGCCAACACCATAGTCTTTGACTGCCTGTTCTCCAAGAAGGCATAAAAGCAGTGTAGAGATCCTGTTTTGCATTATTACCCAAAATTTCCAAATGCACCTATTAGAAAGCTTCAGTGAGGTAATTCAGCAGCCCAGCCCCTTGTGTTTATGTAGTAAAACTACTTGCTCCTGTGAACATGTCTACAGATGTGCCAGGGCCAGACATGTACGTAGCAGCAGAAGTTTAGATCAAGGCTTGGTTCCCCTGATTAGTTTTCCCACCATGTAACCTGTGTTGTATTTGGCAAACAAGCTCCTGAGGAAAGGGAACAGCATGTAAAGTGCTGGCAACAGCTTTCTGTTTGATATGCATAAGTTAATTAATAGAAAACAGCTTGTGTCAACAATGTTTACATTTCTTATGCTTTCTCTCTTTAACCACTTGAACGGAACTATATAAAAAGCACTTTAGAATCTACTGTGTGTATAAAAATCTGTACTCCTCTAATAAATTTAGGTTTGTCAGGATACAGAGTTGTTGATAGGTTGGGGATCATTTCCATAGCCAAATAGAGAATCTAACTCAGTAGAATATACTGAAACTTCAGTAGTTCCTTCCAGACAAGCTCTGCTTTCTGTCCAGCTCACAAAAATTTATAAGATATGGGACAAGATAACTACAGAAATCCACAGACTTCAGTGGGCAGAATTCTGAAGATAACCATCTTATCTCAGCAGACTTAGAAAATAAACACTAAATGAACAATTAATCTTGTAAGAGGTTGACACATTCTTCTTGCTTGGACAACCAAATTCTACTTGCTCTTACTCTAAGTGATCCTCAGTATCATCCCTTTGTTTGGGCACCCATCTGCTACCCGTTTCAAATTTGGTCAGCAAAGTGCACACAGCTAAATGGGCACATGTTTTAGTAGAACAGATAAATGCCTCCTTAATTGCTCACACTTTCAGTGTTCAGTCTTTAAATATGGATTATGTAAGCCAGAAGCCTACTCTGATTTGATAGGATTTGATGGTTTGTTTCTTCAAACAGCCAAACATGAACTTATCTCTCTCCCTTATGACTATATAAGAAGAATAAAGAGATCAATTCCTAAGTTAAGCTTCTACACAGCTAAGAAGTTTTAATTTTGTGAATACACGAACCCACTCAATCATTGAAAACTCAGAGCAGGTACCGCAGCACTCAGTATCGGCTCATCAGCCAGCAGCTGTGAGAGATAACAGTGCTGTGTTTGCTGTGGGAGTCTGGAATCAGGGGCTTTCTGCATAGACTTATGCTAATGGAAAGCAAATGAACTGCTCAGCCTGGATGAACTTAACATCCCCCTGGTTTAGCTTACACAGAGGTAAACCAGAAATAACAACAGCCAAGCAGAGCCAAGTCAGACAGCAAGGCTTTCTGGGCCAGTGCAATACACAGACATCCCAAGCTGGAAGATAGTGCACGGAGTCCCTTCCCCTGCCCAGGACTGAACTACACACAGACCAGAGGGTGCTTCTCCAAGACAAGTGCCTTCCGTAATGCAGTCATGCATAAAAAGAAGTAACTATAAACCCTAATGAGAGAGGACACTTCTCTTCGTAGCTTCACTGCACATCGTGGCACTCTCAAGTATTTTTGTAGTCCCAGTGGATTCACTGTTTTGTTTCTGTCTTCTACTAGTGATAACCATAGACAGTGAGAAATTAGGTATGTAGTTGACCATCCCAGGTAAAATGGTGGCTGAAGCAGAAGCCAGAGGTTATTTATAACCTCCTCCATAAAGCCAAGAAAAAGTTTTCTGCAAATGCAGGATTGAAGTTAATCTATATTTTGGGTTCTTCAGCTGCAAGGCAACTGCCATGCTTTTGTCATTATCAAGGCTTTGGCCAGGGAACAAATGGCAAGGAGAACTGGCAAGGTCAAGGACAGAGAGACAGAAGGAAACAGATTTAATTTCACACCAGCTCATTTGCACAAATTGTAGAAACAGTAAAGCAAACATGATCAGTTTTTCCACTGTGTATGATATAGAACTTTTCGGACCACCCCTCAGTGGGAAAAATACCCAAAACATCTTTAGGGCTGAGCTGAACAAGTTCACTGAAAGTTAATGGGACTCATTTTCCTAAGCCCCTTGGGCACTTAAGAAAAAAAAAAAAATCTTACAATATGCATGTTTTCCGCTTGTTGCCAAGAGGAATCAGCTGCTTCTAAAGACCAGGAATACACAAAATTTAACTTGGTTTTCAATCTCAGCCTGACTGCTTCTTCTCCTGCACCTGGCACAGTCACTCACTTCCAGGAACAGTAGATTTACTGTCTTCCTGTTTTATTCTGTACCACCCTGATCTCTTGTATTCACGGGCACAAATGTGGACACAAACAGTGCCCAAAAAGGGCAGAGCTGGGAGCTGGGTCTGGCAGTTGAACTTGCTTTTTCTTTCTTCCCACAGAGAGATTCACAGCCTGGCTCATGTAAGGACAGATATATGCACACTGATTTAGCCCTCAATTTGTATACTTCCCTCACACATATACACTGTGCCATCACAAGGCACAGACCTGCTAAGGGCATACCTGGAGCCTTCAGTTAAAAGTAGGCACCTCAGCCACCGCAGAGACATTCCAGCTACATGAAGTAAATCCAGAATGATGCTGTCTTACCCAAAAAGCCAAGACCATCTCTTCTGCTGATGGAGAGAGGGAAAGGTGATGTGAAAGAGATTCTGTCAGAGGAATGAACTAAAAAATAAAAAAAAGTTGGGCACAACAATACTTGGAAATTTCTGAAGTTCTAAGGAATAGGACTGAGCCTTCTGATTCAGGTTAAATCTCTTGATTTAGGTTAAAGGCTACTGTCTACTCAAAGGGAAGGTGCATTATAATAGTTTACACATAAAAGAAAAAGCATTAAATTTTGCCTGGGTTTACATGCACCAAAAATATAGGTGGACATCACCTCGAGTATGCATTTTTCTCTCCAAGATGCCAATTTCTAGATCCAATTTACCTCTGAAGCAAAGGACCAAGAAGAGTTTCTCTCAATATTTCTGCAATATAGACTATAAGTGATGCTTGAGTAAACATTCATCCATTGATGTGACTAGCCAAAAAAGAATAAAAAAACGGGTAGATCACCCCCAAGAGTTTTTCACTATTGCTTTCCCCTAACAAAATTAAAACAATTGGCACCAGCATTCCTCTGTCACCAGAACAAAATTAAGTAACTTCATCTATTCATAGGAATACCTTCTGCTCAAAATGTGTGATGCTTGAATGGTCCAATGTAGTGCAGAGTCTAAAAGGGTGGGACAGAAAGCAGAAATGTTTATCTGGAACCCCACCACGTCTTCTTCCAGCCTTGCTCAAGCCACTGGCCCCCAGAGAATATTTTAAAGACAAGGAGTTTGTCTCTTAAATTAAGTGACTTGATGCTTTGTGGGTTCTTTCTTTACAATTGCCTGTAAGTGGCCTATCTGATGCTGTTATTTCATGCACACAAAGGAAAGCAGTACAAATAAACTAAAACCAAAATAAAACACATTATTATAGGTTTGCACTTTACTTGATTTCCAAATATCAAGTTTTAAGACTGAAATGGCTGTAATTATTTTCTTCACAGTTTGTTTTTTAAATTCGCCGCTTCTTTCTTTTATTAAAAAACCTAATTGCTTTATATGCAAAGTGCTTTGACTAGGTAGTTATTTTTACATCCAATTTCAGGGAAAAAAATAAAAAGGGGGGAAGAAATCTCAAACGGATTTTAGCCTAACTGTGGGGAGCATGAAACTCTGGTTAGATAAATAATAGGAAAACGTATGTATCAAACCTACATTCTTTCACCTCTTTCCAGCCTAAAATAAATCTTCAGGGTCTGGACTTCTCACTGTTCTCACTGTTGATATGGACAACTTATTCCAAAGCAGCTCCTCAGCATGTCACAGCCCTGCTGGCCCTTCCTGGTGCTGTAAATCCCCCGTGTCAGGGCCCGTGGAGGGTGGCAGGGAGGGCAGCCCTGGCCTGGCTGCATTCCCTGGGCAGCGTGGGACCGGCCCAGGCACTCGGTACCTCTCCTGCTCTGGTTCCCAGTGGGAGGGAGGGTGAGGGAACATGGCCAGAGCGTTGCTCTATCTCAGCTATTCTTGGCCATTGTATCAGCCTCTGGAGGCCATAGGAAGTATAATGTAATGCTGTTCTAAATTTATGTCCCAGGCTGGACAAAGATTAGGGGAAGTTTTTAGGTCTCCCGCTGTGTTTTCAGCTCTTTTTCCTGGGGCAGGGGAATGGAAAGGGAGAAATACAGACTAGAGAGTTAAATTACTTTAACTCAAAGAAGTCAGAAAATATGGATCTTCCCAACAGCATGTTTAAAGTCTGATTTTAATAAGAGGTCTTTCATTTTAATGGGAGTTCCAGCATTATCTATTCAATCCCTATTGACAAGACACTTCTCTCCCACCTTATTCCTCCTGCTTCTGAATAAATCCACACATAAGAACCAAGAGGGCACGCACCTCTGAAAACTAACAGAGGATGAGTAACAGTCACACTGGTCAAATGAAATTACATGTGTTCAACGAGATCAGCTCAAACATATATTGATTAAACAAGTCTTTATCTCCCCACATCTCTAAGAAGACAAACACTAAATTCAAGGTGAAGCAACTATCTGTCAATGCCAAAATGTCTGAAAAGGTTAATTGTGAGAAAACGTTATCTATGACCAACAGGAACTTATTCTCTCAACATTTATGTCGTTGAAGTCAACAGCAATTGCTTCAAGCTGAGATCTGGAGAATCCCTATAAAAAGAGTGCTTACACACAGTGGATTTCCCATAAAATTGTCTCTGACCAGACTCTGGAACATGAATATTCACAACATATTTGGACAAGGTGATATGTGCCAGGCTTTATACAGCACTAGAGAGAATCTAGAGATGTAGGTTTAATAACATAATGAAGTTTGAAATTTACTGTAACATTAATATTGAAGGATTTAAAAAGCAATTAAACTGCTTTAAAATAGCAGAGAGTTTATGGGAATGCAATATGGATTGGAACAAACAGGCCTAAATCAACAGTGGTTTGGAAGTCTAGTAAGAACTAAAACTATGGGAGGTAATTCAGGAACAGATGCATCAAATTAATTCCAGTAAGACTGGAGTGTTAAAAATGGCAACAGAAGCCAGCTTTGTTCAATAGAATGGAAAAATAATCATCCTTTCTCTCCCTTTCTGCCCCCAAGGAGTTGGATTTTCCCGGCACAGCCATTCATTGGTGGCAGAAAATGCACCAAAATGTTTGGCACCAGGAAACTGAAGACAAATATAAAACATATATGGGGGAACAGAGGGGGGAAACCCACAACATGAGCACAGGTGATGTGAAGTTGCATTTCTTGTTTTACACTGGAGTCATAAAATAGGTAACACATTTGGAATGGTGAAGTAAAGGTTAGTACAACATGGATAAAATATAGCCAATGTTAAGAACAGGCCATTTCTGGGGCCAGAAGAAATTTAACTTACCTTAAGAACATTTTAAACATTGAGATAACATTTTAGTTATCGTGTACTCCCAGTCCCCAAAATTAGTTATGCAGATGTGACTCCTTACCACTACTGGAATCTCTCTGTCATGCTCAGCTTTCAAGGACAGACAGTGCTTTGAAGCATTCCATGATCCCACATACTGGCCATATATATGGCCTAAATAGTTGGCTTGATGAACATGTGGAGAAGGAGATTGCTAGTGACTGAGGCTTTTATCCAAAGGTCTCCAGTTTTTCCTCACATTCACTTGTGAGCTACATAAACTGCTTCTCAGGTTATTGCTAGTGACCACAGCAGCAAGCGTGGGGTCACAGAGCAGAGCTACAAAGCTGTTTAGAGGGAAATGAACAAGGACTGTGTCTCAGAGGCTTCTGTGGAAAGTACACCCGCTACTCATAGTAATTTCTAGTCACAACTGGAAGTGGATGGGCAAGTTACAGTTTTTTCAGGAAATTTATCACTTTTCTTAAGAATTGCCTGTGAACAGACTGTGACTTTTATTAATTTGTCTCCGGCTGGCAAGGGTATACCAAATATTTTCTGTGAATGAATCCTGGCCAATGGATTGCTCACAGACTCGTGTCTGTTCTAATTGCTTCAATACTCCTGCTTTGACGTTCAAGCCGAGCAGGCTCAGATCGAGTACTAGTTACAACAGATACAGTTTCATTCCTAAAGTAATGAGAAATTTACCTTTTAGACAGCAGATAGCCATAGAAATCTTCCCCTCATTTAAAACAAAGCAAAGCAAATCGGAAACAGATCTCTGGCACTGACAGAAAGGCAGGGAGGAAATAGAGAAAATATTGATTAATGAGATTTATTTGTGCTGCGGATGGCGATCAAAGGGGAGGGAATGCAATGCGTAGCACTCACCATTGCTTTTAAAACCCAAATTCCTTTGATGTGCTGTTCAGTATCCGGCCATTATGGGAATTAAAAGAAAGAGTCATAAGAACATTATTAATATAGCTTTAAACTGAACAGCTTCAGGCATCAGGCACATAGTACCAAGGTTTTTGCTTTTTAAATGACCAGCTGGGGAATAATTATGATAAATTATGTTTAACTATCATTTGGTTTAGTAAACAAAGCCTCTTGATGCAAACAGTAGTACAGTTTTCAGACCACATAGTTTCCATACAGAGCAGCCTGCATTTATCCAGTCGATAAGCATTTAAGCACAGAGGAAAAAGACCTCCTGAACAAAATAAAGGCTCCCCAAGAGCAGAATGTCTATGGGGACTGTTCCCAGCAGGACCAGGGAAGTTACACTGCACGCAGCAAGGAAGCAGAAGTATCACACCACTGTGTGTGGGAAGGATTTACAGCTTTACACCCTCCCCTCCGAATTCCTCCCTGCACATCTCTGCTGGCCTCTCCTTTCCCTCTTTGTATGAAGGCCTGACTGGATGCTGGGCTCCCCTGTGGAGGCTGCTCAGCCCACCAAACCCAGCTCCAGCCCCCTCTGGTGTCAGCCAACCTGTCCATTGCTGACAAGAGCTCAACACCTCCAGCCCAGAAAGGGCCAACCCTCTGGTTTTCCCACCATTTGTGGCCTCTGTGGGAATATTCTTCCCAGGCAGGGTGAACTCAAGGCTTCTTACCAGCTCAGACAGCACTGAATTTTGCCACAGCCCAACCTGGGCAAGGCCATTCCTGCCATAGGAAGGGGCACTGAGCCGAAGGGAGGTCTAGGGAGGGGCAATCCGGCAGCAGCCCTTGCCGCTTCGGAAGGTGGCACGAGGCAGCGGCTTCAGCACTTGCAGCCTCCCCATGACACTGCCAAAGGAATTTGGGAGCTCTGACAATCCACTGCCTCACCAAAGGCTTCAGTTGATCCCTCCTGCAGCCCCTGTCCACAAGCTGATCCCTGCCATAGGAGCCTCTGCCCTTGCAGGCATCTGGCACAGCAGTGCTGTCCCTCACAGTGCCCCATCAAAGTCCTGCAGGTATTCCCTCACATCAAATGTATCTGATTACTTTGGAAGGTGCTATGGCTCACTATAAACTACCATTTTTTTCTTAAACCTGCCTGACTAGCAACAGGACAAGATGCCGAAGACTGACAGATATTTTAAAGCATTCTGAAAGATTGATTTTTTTAAGAATGTGAAAGGTGACGGGGAAATTGAACTTTAAAACCTCCATATAAGAACAGATTTATATTTTTAAAAGACTTATTTAGAATCCACGAGCTTCAGACATCAAATGAACACCATTACAAAATAAAAGTTTAAGATAGACAGGCATTTTGCCACTTTAAAAATTACTTGACACCATCTTAAGTTTTGCCTCCTCAACTGTTAATTGATAATTGTAATAATATAATTATAGCAATTATTATTATAATATACTAGAAACAGATAATTCTTTGCCCAAAGAAAAACTTCTACACCACATCTCTACTGGTGCAAAACACTGAACTTCATCTTGGAAAAAAAAAAAAGTGGAGGGTTTTGAAGAGCATCCCATCCTACTTGTCTATTCATCACATTTAATTCTTTTATCATGAAAAAAAATAAGAACTAAAAAAGAAAAAGCAAGTAAATAATAGGAACTCCTGTAAACCAAACCCACTTTTAAGTTTTGTTATTTTTTTTTACAAAGATGAACTCACAGCTCATTTGACAGATTGAGGTGGACAATATTGGCACAATGGCAGTGCACTCTGTTAGGTCTAGTGCTAAGTTGCAGCACTGAGACTAAGATGACCATAAGTGGAAGGGAACTAATAATGAACTAAAACTGCATTACCACTCATCAACTCATTGTACTGCATGGTAGAATGTAGAGAGAGCTACAAAGGCTACAAAGTCAGTCTACTGACCAAGAAAAAAAAACAAAAGAAAATATATTAAACTACCAGTTTAATCCAAGGTGATATTTTTAACATATCAAGCCGAGCAGGACAAATCCTTTTTTGTTTAGCATGTGAATAAAAAATGCATTTTTGAAAAACATACTCATGTTGAAACTTTAGAAGACACTTCAAGTATCTTATGGGGTTTGGGGAGGTTTGTGGGGAGAGAGAGAAATCTGGTTTGTGTCAAATTAAACATTCCATACAGTCGAATAAGAAACACTTTCTTTGAGGACCAAGAAAAACAAAGCAAAGGAAGAGTTACATTTGAAGTTCTCAAGATTACTTTGCTTTCACACAAGAACAGAGGAACTATAGGATGCTGAAGACTGAGATTTATGCCTCTGCTTTCCTAATCAGGTGTGTATGGTATCTTCTCACATTCTTACCTAAGCACAGAGTAGTACTGCACACACACTTTTACTTCTCCCAAGAATATAATTTTTTTGGGCCTAATTTATTGGATGTTTATTGTAGAAGGAGAACATATTGTAAGTAGAATAAATGTAGTTCTGCCATTGACTCATTCAGCACATACATAACACTGAAGTGGAATATCTCCAGCAGCATGACCCACCACAGAGACTATGGGACATTCAGGTTAGAAACCCCATAAGTAAAAGCTGTAACAACTGAGGGGGGTCCTCCCTGCACACTCTACTTCTGTCTCCAGGTTGGTGCCAAGAGACAAACTGCTGCCACTTCAGGCTCCCTTCCCTGTCAAGATTAATTTCAAAGGTCTAGAAAAGGTGCATAATTTTCCTCCACAATTTAATTATTTCTTCTCCTTCCCCTCAGAAAACAGATTCTGACATCAAAAATCTTCACATAAGTCCATCAGTCCCCTCAGAGAAGTTAGCACTGATTTTCACAGAGCCATCAGAGGCAGGTTGTGACCCAAAACACCACATCAAGGGAGTGGTTTTTTTCTCCCAAAGAGCTGATACAGGAAGGAGCAGGAGATCCTGAATCCCCAAAATGGCTTTACTTTTTCTCTTCTTGGAAAAGCATCACTGTCTTGCAGCGTGCCACCATGTAGGGCTGAGGAAGAAGGTCTTGCTCTCTTAGCCATGGCTTTTAGAACATGTGAGATCCCTCAGCAGCCTGGGCCACTAGAAAGGGCCCTAGATCATGTCACTGCTCCTGCAAGAGCTTGGGGACACAGCAGGAAATCCCACACACACTAGCTGAAGTTGATTTTAGAACAAAACAAGCCATTTGAACAGCTTGATTAATGAAGGCCAACCAGGCTGCAGGAAAAGGAGTTCTTGCTGAGTGGCTGCAGTTTTCACGAGGATGTGGACCAGGGCACACACATGGGGGGGACAACATTTCCTGAGACACTCAGAAAACATGGAACAAACTTCACAAGAAATTAATGTCTCGCATGCAAAAAAACGGCTCCAGCAGTGGGGACAAGCAAAAGAAGATATGTCTCCATCAACTGAAAATTGGCCACAGAACAGAAAAGAGAGTCACCCTAAGGCAGATAATCACCAGCTGACCAAAAAAAAAAAAGCAGAGTAGCTGGTTGCAGTGGGGCCATTTCATTCGTCTCATTGGAATGCCCTTCAAAGCAGCTGATAGCTGTTACTGCCAGACAGAGCTGTGGAAAAGGTCAATGTGTCAACCCTTGATTCTTTTAGTCCAGGAACACTCTATTACTTCTAAAGTGTCTGTGGCATATTCTTCCCTCTCACTCTCCCTCATGGACAGAAACAAATGAGAAAACCATTTCAATGCAAGACATAGGTGATAGTACAAAAAAGGCAAAAATATAAGCCTGCAAATAGGATAGACTGAGGTGGGAAAAAAAGACAGGCAAAGGAAGTAACTGTTTAACTGCTCAAAATTATTGGTTAGAGACAGGTACTAGACTGGAATAGTTGCAGTAAATGGGACAAACTTACTTTCATATGATGGGTTAACTCTCATGATAGAAGCTGCCAGCTGCTCATCACGCCCACGTGGGTTTACATTTGCCAAGAAACACTTCTTTCTGCTCTCCCAAGTATTGTTGCCATCTGCTCCCAGTCTGAGTCTCAGAAAGTGATAAAGGCTCCCTAACCACAGAGAATCCCCAAATGATGCATGGAGGAGGGGTGGCAACCTGCTGGTTTAAACCCTCTTCAGCAGCAAATTGGCTGCTCCTGTGGAGTAGGACAGCTGAGCCCAGGTGTGTCATCCCCAGGCAACTCCAACAGCCCGGCTGGGGTCGGGACTAAGGTCAGCAAGAGCTTTACATTGCTTCCCTGGTCACTGTTGTCCAGCTATATATCCAGTTATGATTGCTTAAAAACATATATTTAAAGCACTAAATGGGAGCCCATGGCGTGCTCTTCCTCCAGCTCAGGTCTTTGCTGAATCCCCATTTTCCTTCCACAGTGAAATCACAAATAACACATTTTGGCTTTCTAGTGGGAACCAGATTCAGTAGGCAAGGGTAAATTTTCCCTCTCTCTCACTTCATCTTACTTCAGGCCTCATTAGGTGGATTTCTCTTTTTATTTCAGAACCTCAGCCCAGTCTTCACACTTCACTAGCTACCCTTGTCTTTCTAGCCTTAACAAATTCCCTGCCCATTCAGATCTTTTTCAGCTTTTTGCACCATTTCATCCAAACAAGTATCTGAATAAAGTGACAGTTTCATCTCCAGCATTGACAGAGGTCAAACTTAGTCACCCAGTATAGGATGTTGTGGCATTAGAAATATGATGATTTGACTGAATCTAACACAATTACAATTTTCTCTTTAATAGTTACATTTTTTTTGTGACATTAAACTCACCACTGTTTCACTCAACAGCTTCCTTGGGCTTTGAATCAGCTCCTTCTGGGATGAAAGAAGTAACAACATGGTTGTTAAAACTACAAACACCAAATGAAAAATGTAAACTCCAGTTTCTTTGAAGGACTATGATGTTTTGGGTTGCATGTGTATTTGTACAACATAATTATTAGCCTGTATGCCCCTCATGATGTGTTACTGTCAGAAAAAAAGTCAAGAGTTACCAAAGAGCTGCACCACAGAAATAAATAAAGGTTCACATTACTCCAGTGATCACTCTCTGTTAAACAGATTTTTTCAGTTTACCAAATACATTTTGGTCTCTCATAAATATATCACTGAAATAATAAATGAGTGGATTTTCTATTCCTAATAGGCTTTAAAAAACCATCTCTTCTTTCTGAAACAAAGTTATTCCTAAATGACGCTAATGGCATCCTTTTATAGAACCCTCATATTTTCTCACACTGCATTTTTTTTCTCCACATTTCTTACTGCAGAGAAATAATTGCCATCTATTTGGTTTAAGGTCCTTAAAATGACAGCAGCCCTTTCACAACTTCTCACATTTCTCTAAAACTATTTGTCTTAACCCAATACCAGCCACTCTTGAAATGGTTCATTTTGCTCTGTAAGATGTACAAAAGAATTTTAAGAAACGTCCAGAGACACTTAGGGCTTGATCCACGATCAGCTGAAACTGTGTGCATGACTTCATCATCCATCAAGCCCATGTTCTACACATACCACTGCTGCCTTTGAATACCTACAAAAAGCACAGCTGTTAGAGCTCAGTGGAGACACTTCACAGAAATACTTCCTAATTACACTGTTCAAATGTCATTGTTGCTAAAAGTTTTTCCACTTTTTAATTGCAAAGTTACCTTTCATTCCTTTCATTACAAAGTTTTCTTATTCTAGTTATTGTACTGGTTTTGTTTGTTGGTTGTTTTTTTTCCTTTTGGATGTATAGCTTTATATTTAAGTTGCCAAATTATTAAATTAATTGTCAGTAATACTAATAACAAATGACCAGTCTCAACATGAAGTGAGCAAAGCAACAATTTATTTAGCAATTATAAGACTGCATTTTCTGGCTCACAAGATCAGTGTCGCAGACGTTCTGCAAGGGTAACTACTTTTCACTGCCAAATCTGGGAAAAAAAAGGTTGATAAGAAACATTAGTTTGTTTTGGGGAGGGGGGAGGTTGAATAAGTTAAAATAATTTCAAACAGAAAAAAATACTCTGTTTCGGTACATTTTGAGAGTGAACACTGAGTTCTTTCTCACTTTGTTCAATTCTGTTTTCTTCATTTCTACTACAGAGAAAAAAACACACCAAAATCTCAGATTAAAATACTTGCATTCTGAAGCCAGAAATCTGATCCTACTTTTGCAAAAGATCTCTTTGACATTCAGGGAGAGTCCTAAGCTTAAATTCTAACACCTTGTGTTTAGTGATATTTGCCACAGCAACTCAGGAAGCAGAAAGTCTCACCAGGGATGTGAGTCTGGGTTTTCCTGGCATCTCCATCAGCTTTCTCTGCTGGGGCTCACAGCTGCCCAGTTAGACCCCCCAAAAAAGAGTGCCAACTGCGTGGGCATATGAGTGAGGTTTCGGGGGAAACAGTGATAAGATTAATCCCCTGGGCAACCTATGGCTACAATGTAAAGGTACCCACCTTGGCAGGAAACCTCAAGGGAAAGTGACCACTCATGCAGCATTTACCAACATCAACTCTTCCAGGAAAACACAATTGAATCAGCAAATTTGGCTCATCATTAATACACCAAGTTGAATTTCATTTTATAAGTTTTGCAGTTTATGTGAAAAGACAAAACAATTTCCTTAATTCTCTTTTGGGAGCAGGCCACTCTCTGAAGGAGAATTGAAGGCATGTGCAATTTCCTTCTTTCTTTTCCCCTTCTCTCCACCCCCTGCCTCGCCCTCCCCCAATCATAAGAGTTTTCATGTGTTTTCAGACTCTCCTTTTGTTCTACTACAATAAAGTCCCCAAACAATTACCAGGTCAAAAGTGCTTTGTCTTTCTTCCATTAGTGTAGCAGCTGGTTCTTGCCTCTTAAAATTCCTTTACTGTCAGCTAACACATGCCTTCCCTTTTGAAGAATTTCTAATATGACTTTCAGTTCCAGTTCCTTACTGTTGTCTCAGCCTTAGTTTAAAGGTTTGATGGGTCCACACCAAACACAGAGATGCAAATGTCCTCAGATCTGGAAATAAGCATCATTAGATTCCTCCCCTTGATGGGGGAAGTGAAAACATGAGTAAGAGGCCAAAAAGAAAAACAAAACCAACAAGAAAAACAAACAAACAAACAAACAAAAAAAACCAAAACCCCAAACAAACAAAAAACCAGATGCCTGCTGTTTCTTGCAGAAATTTAGATGCTGACTCATGCCTTATTTTTCCAGTAGAAACTCCATATTGCTTAAAAAACCCCACAGCCCCACAGTATCTGTGTATTTCAGATGCAGTAAATGACTTGAATTCATGTCAGCTTCTCAGCAGGCAAGCAATAACACTGATAACCTTTTTATACCTCTTGGAAGACAGAGCCATTGTCATCTCCTTGACAATAGTGGCACTAATTTAGATGTTTTTCAAACAGCTTGTAAATTGCTGGAAGGGCTGATTGTTCAACATAGGACACACTTTTTAATGAAATGTCCAAAAGGAACACATAACAAAGGCAAACAAGCACTGAAACAGACTGAGACAAAGAATCTATAAGTCACTGTTATAAATGCTCATCATAAGATAGATAGGGCTTGGGTAGAACCCCTAAAAAAGTAAAGGGTACATCTTCAATGACAACTGCTTTTTTTAAGGCTGGAACTGAAGTCTGTCATTCTGATAAAATTACAGAGCAGATTTAAGCTTAACAGGTGCCGAGAAGCCTAGGACCAAGTTCTGTCACCATTCTCCTGGGAGCTGGAGCACAGTCCCCTCAGTGCAGCAGCACAGAAACCAAAGGAATCTTTTAAACACCCCGGCTCTAGGCCATTGGACTTCTGTCTGCAACATAATTTAGACAACCCAAAACCTAAGTCAGAAGTTTTCTGGACTCGGTGCTAAAGTGTTACTAGCAGTCAGTTAAGTACTCAGTGGCCTTGCCTACACTGACACACTCCTCATGGATTCAGGTTCTTCCAGAGGTTCTCCAGAGTGTCTTTGTCCTGTCCAGGACCAGACTTCTGGTAGCCACTTTATATCTTTTCAGCCTTTTCACACAGCATAAAGAGCCAAAACACATCTCAGTTGGTCTTTGAAAGTTGTTTCAGAGTGTATTCAGATGGGATAAAAACTCATAGTATCCATGGTCATTATTGACCATAGGTTAACCCCAAACCCACTGAGACACGTGGAACAGCAGAATTCACTGACTTTGGCGAGCTTTGATTCAGGCTGCACACACCCCTTTAATGATATTTTCTATTTCAAAGTATTACAGCTCTTTCAGCAGATGCCCAGCATCTGTGGGCTTGATGGGGTGCTAATCCTATTACAAGGTGATGATTGGAAGCCTATAGCTGATACTTCCAGATGGTTTTAGGATTCTGAGACCACATATGCTCAAAAAGAGGAGAAGGAATGTTTGGAGAGCTGTCTGGGTGTAAGAGTTTCATAAGGTATTTGCAGAGTCTTGAGAGTTTCCGGATAGCTGGGGACCACAAACCATACATACATTAAACAGTAGAGATTCACAGCTCTCTTGGAAGTTTGGAAGACTTTACCCAGCAATCTGCAGACCTGTTAATATTCCCACTGGGATGTGTCAAAGATCCCAACAACTCTTGGCATGGTACACTTGGCAATCAGCCACTCAGACTTCTTTGCTTCTAGGAAAGTATGGAGGCCTTGTATTCATTTTCCCAGTCCTTCATCAGAGTTAGAGGTCCAGGTGACCTCACTCGTTCCACTCTGGCACTGTGGATGTAGTGATCCATAGAGGCCACAGTAAGGATGCTGCTAATTTCCTGGTCCTGATTAACTAGAATATGTTAATCATAATCCACACTGACTTCCAAAAATTGCACAATTTCATTGCTCAAACTCTCCCAAAAATATTCCTAATAAAAGAAAGGAACAATTTTTAATACCCATTCCTGCAATTATTGTGAAATTTCACAAGATTTGATAACTGTCAAGGCTCCAGCTGTTGAAGTTTGAGCAGGAATCTCAGCTTCAGTTGGAGTAATTGCTTGCCTCCAGGTGCAAGGGGAAGGTGTGAACTGGAGGAGCAAAATATATTCCAAAGTAAGCAAACCAGAATGCAAACATTTACAAACAGTGGTTATTAGAAACCTGGGTTACAGTAAGAAGCTTGTTTGCTCACACGTGCTCAATCTTTTGTAATGTTCAAACATACAAGTTAGCAATGACAAAGTAAAACAAATACAACATTTGAGGAAGTTATCAGTAGTGTTGCTCCGTATCTAACAGTCTCACACCTCTTTTGACTTACCTTTATCAATAATATGTCATAATTAGATGGTCAGTCAAATATGTTCTTATCTGACAGGAAAAATAACTACTTTGGAAACAGGGAGAAAGAAAACCTGGAAAACATTTTCAATTAAAAAAAAAAAAACTAAAACTCAGTAGGGTTCAGTTCAAGTTTGCTGGGATTACATGTAAAGGCTTTGAAACTGGGTGTATGGAAGTACAGAACTACTCAACTGAGATTCATTTTCCACCATGGGTGTCCTTTCACTGAAGTATCACAAATTACATGACAACTCTAGTGGCTGAACTAATATAATTTCCCTAAGCATATCTGTGCAATTATTCTCTATTCCACATTCTTTGTTCCCAACTTGCAGAAAGAACATGTTTGTTCTTAAATAAATAAAAAAGCTTGGAAAAGTTCTTTAAAATAGCCTTTGAGTACTGTCTCCTGCATTTCTGTAGGAGAAGTTGCTGTATATATCAGTTGGCAGCAGAAATGCCTTGTTCTCTAGTGAAGGTGTTTAGTGTGTTATAGAATAATCATTATATAAAGTTACAATCACCAAAACTACATAAAAGAATCTCTGATATTATCTTATACACGTTGCATAGAAGCTGATATGGGAACAATCAGTTAAAAGATTTTTAAAGAGAAGGAAGTAGTGAACTACTGATCTTTGAATCTGTTAGTAAACAGTCTTAAAAAAATATTTCCCTGCTCAGAGTCCAGTTGCACACTTTGCTCTGTGCACATCAGGGTTACCACACTGATGTTTGTTCCCTCTGATGACACCTAAGTTTTATAAGCATAGGTCTCAGCCTTGCAGCTAAACCCACTTGTTCAGCCCCCCTAACTACATTTAATCTAGAGGAACACTATGGAATTATGAAGGCATTTTTGCCACTGATCCTGTTGCAGAATCAGTCCCATTGGGAGCAGGCTGAAAGGAATAGCAAACTTTATAACGCTGCACTGTGCCAAGAATCCCACTTTTTATAAGTCTCAAAATGTTGTGGTCTGTAAACCAGTTCTTCATTACTGGTGCATTGTAAAACATCTCAAGTTCCACATTTGCCCATCAGAGACTGTTCAAGCTTCCATTACTGCTCACTGCTTACCAATTGTTTCAAAACTGTTCAGGGCACAGATTTTTCTGTTACCATTGTGTTTTTTTTTTCTCTTTTGTCATCCCAAGTCTCAAAACAGCCTCTAGATTCATCAATATTTTAAGTATCACAGTACCTGGTAAAAACAGTTTCTCATTTAGTTGCCAGAGAAATTCATGGAAAGTCTCCTGGCAGTTTCAGTGGGAGTGAGATCAGATCTCTGATGCATGAGAAACTGTCAGCCCAGGCAATATGTGGGTACCATTCCTAATTAGATGTGTAAAGCACAAAGAAGGGTAAAACATTTCTTCACAGAACTTGACTACGGACTTTAACAGTAAGAGGACTGGCTGGCTGGGGAGCGTACACCTTTCTTCCAATATGCTCTAAAGGGAACAATGTTTTATCCTTCATTTGGATCTCATCCCACCTACTGAGGCTGAAATCTCCCTGGAAGTTTATAGTTAAGAGGTACGAGGGGGTGAAAGAGGATTTGCACTCAGCTTTGGGATTGCTGCTCCTCTGACCAGTTTTAGCAGGCTCTTAGGATGGAAGTGAAGTGCCAGTGATGTTATCAGCAGCAAATCTGTTAAAACTAAGAAAAAAAACCTGCTGAATACCAGACTAACAGAAAAAAGGATAAACAAACCAAAGCCCTACACTTCTCTCACCAGAGTGGTCTGACTCTCCCTGAATATACAGATTTTAGTAGGAAACTGTCATCTGCTCTTTGCTGGAGATGTGCACTGGTAGTATGGGGGAGTGAAGGGGTATTGGTATTTAACCACAACACAAAAAGTGGGCTAAATACCTGATTTTTTCAGTGGGTAGTGGGGGAAACTTGGGGCAAAGCACGTTGTTAGACCTTCTGCCTCCCAGACTCAAACTGTCATGGTAGCCAGCACACACTTAAAAGAGGATTACACTGATCCTTTACGCAAAACAAGAACTGTCATTGCAGGAAAACTCTATCTGCCTGCCCCAAGCAACACTGTCCTGCTTTGAAAGGCATGACTTTGAGATTCATGGCCAGAACAAATACACAAGGGAAAAATCTGACCTGTTTTTAAGACATAACTATGTAGCTTCAAGTTTATAAAAGCTATATATAGTATGTGGAGAGATGGATGGATACACTTATCATGGTAAGTCATACCACTGGGGTATTCTCTGCGGAGCATAGTAGGGGTCTGTACCTTTGGCCTTTGAAACTTCTAAATATTATAAAAATAAACCCATGCCATTATCCATTTGCATTTCTCCTTGCCAGATAGTAAAAAAAGATACTACTGTGAAAGGATTTAGGTATTTCAAAAGCTATGTGCCTTTTAAAGGATCCCTCAAAATTTTGGATCTATGGTACTCAAACACTTCTCCAGTAGTTGTCATTTTCAACCAGGTTCTTGATGTAAGAAAACACCAATCAGCCCAGCTTTATCTGCAATCACAACAAGAGATTACCATACTTATTTCCAGCATTGGATAGTAAAGTGCAGCATTTGTTTACACACAGACGTTTTATCTCCATGTACATAGAGCTTAAGAGCTCCAGGAGATTTGCCAGCTAACGGTACAGGATTGTAGTCCTGGGAAAATCTCTGATATTCCATAGTGTAGGTTATGTTCCTGTAAACATATGACCAAGCAAAGCCTTTATTACACTGGCACAGTCTCTGAGGCAATGAGGATCTGTAAACAGCTTGTACAAAGCACCTCTGAGATGTTCTCAGACAGAACAAACGCCACTTCTGTATAACTGAACAGTTGGTCTGAATCTTTCTCAGTAGACCAAATAATTTCAAATGTTCAAATAACATTGCAAATATAAGTTTTGAAAAAAATGTGACTTTAATTTCCCATAGGTACTTAAAATTAATTTACATATATTTCTGAAAAAAAAACCAAACCAAAAAACAAACAATTGCTGCGTGGAAGTCACAGGGCTGTGACAGAGCAGTGACTGAATTTACAATGTATTTTCCAGCACTGTGTGTTCTTGCAGGCAAGGGAAGAGAGGCATGAAGCTGAGGTACTGGTTAGGCTATTTTAAAATCTGAAATCAGGACTTAGTGGAAGGATACAGAGACTTCAGCAGCAGGGAGTATATTTGAATGAAACACTGAACTTTAACTTGGAAGTTAAGTTCGTAAAACATTTCTGGCAGGGAACCTGATTTGGATTTTGTGACAGCACCTGGTACAGGTAAATCACATTCCTAACTGGAAGCTTCTAGTTGTTATAACATGACATATGTAGCTTTCTTTGTCAGAGAGTACTTAGACTGAAAATATAAATCTTACTATATATGCTGTCATCATTTATAAAATATTTTGTGATGTACTGAATAACTACCATCCAGTATTTCTGCACCCAAATTTAGATGTTCTCAGACTAGTCTCCTAAGAAAGTGACTCCATAAAATCAGATGTAGTAGCTACAGAGTGTAAGTGACTTCAGGGAATGCAGATTCATAACTATGACAACAGTTTCAAATCAGCCTCTTCATAATCTGCCTTTTTTCAGACTTGTGCTTTGATTCAAACAGAGCAAAAGCAACAACTCACATGCACAAACAAGAAAGAAAGAGGTGTTTCATCTAAACACTGGGTACTTCCAGTCACTTTAAGCACAGAGTTCTACTTTAAGTTTGTGGTAGCACTCAGTTTTTCATAACCACCTTCATTGCACTAACATACGGGTCACATGCTCCATTTCTTCGGATTAGGAGAACTGAATCAATTTTCCAGAGCAAACAGTCATTATTATGAGCTTAAAATTTCCTTCCCACAAGTATTCTCTTTAGTCGCTTTCAGTGACCATTGCAGTCAATCCCTATAATTTTTCTTACAATGTAAGTAAGGGCAATTTAATGAATATATGACTTTATAGATTCAACAGAAACCTCAGATAGAGCTGGAGTTAATTTTTAGCTGTGAGAGTCTAGTCTAGAAACTTTCTTTGCCAGCTATGAGAACACGAACTTCATAAAATCAGACATACAACAGTTGTTACTCAAAAGTCAATTTTAACAACAGTTACCACAACACAGGATCCATGAAAAAAAAAAAGAGGCTTTTCCATTTCTGAATGTGACATGGAGAAATGCATGTAAGGACAGAATTTTAAAGTTCAAACTTCAGACAATGCCTTTATGCAACACACAACTCAAACTTGTATTTGTGTTCCTGGGTAAATACATGCATTTTCTTTCTTCAAATTATAAATTTGTCTCTACATAAAATAACTGAATTTCACAAACAATGTTTCTCCAAAATACTCTCAGATGTTTTAACAGTTCTCCCATGAAGTCAGACGTGAAATGCCTGATACCTAATAAATTTAAAGTACAATCAACTCTACTTTTTTAATTGCAGTAAGAGAAGCACCAACATCATGACAGTAGCAAGACTTGTTACAGAGAAGTTTCCTATAACACACAAATTTGAATAAACATTTCAGGTAAAGTGTACATGGAATGAACTTACTCCAGTGCATCAGCCACATGCTTTATGGCAAAACAAGGTTAAAGAAAGTAGTTTGGGACAGCCACACTACTCCAAATTCATGGGATTTGAAAATAGGAAACTATGACAGCTACATCTGCAAAGAGCTGATTAAACCTCAGTTGGTTTATCTAACAGCTTAGATGTCCAGAGTGCTACTAGGAACTGGGTCAAAGCAGAGGTTCTCCTCATAAATCTCTACCTATCATGGCTTCTAAAATGTACTGATCCACCAACATGTGCCAGGAAAAAAGCTATCCAAATTGGATTTGAGGAGTGATTTGATAGTTGCTGTGAAATTTTAAAGAAAACTTTAAATAAATACTTGGCATCAAATATCTTCCTGCAGAAGTAGAGCTTTTTTTTCACCATTTATGTATTCTCCTAGACCCAGTAATTTTTCTTCTTTCCCCAAATCGGCTGTTGCTTTCTGGCCAGCAAACAAATCCCTCTGAGGCTGGATCAATATATTGTATTAGACATCCTCATAACATTCTGCTTCCTGACCTGTCACTCCACAGTATAAAACTGAGATTTATCCTCAATTTTGAGACACTGTTAGTAGTGATCAAGAATTATTGATGTTTGGAGGTAGAGTCAATGGTTTACATGAAGACAGATCACTCTCTCAGACTGCCATTTAACAGTTGGAGATCATGTCCACAACTATTTCTATTAGAATTCACTTCAGCCTAAACTGGAGTCTCATCTGAGATAATCTAGATCCCCATTTGTCTTGCTCCTAAACCTCTTACCTATAAACAAGCCACTCAGTAAGCAAACACTGCAATAAGAGCTGTGACACACATTATCAGGATGGTTTGGAATCCTCTGGAAGACATTACAACACTTACCTGGTACCTTTCAGAAATACTAAAGGCACCGAAACAGCAGGTGGTGCAAAATAAGAGAGTATGAACGAAAAGGCTGTGACAGCAATGATAATTCAACTGTCTCCTTAATAAGCTTAGAAACTAACAGTATGAAATCTAAATATATAAACAGTATGAATGAACAGGGTGCATGTGCAATAAGAGCTGGAGCAGCTAGAACATGCTACCAACCAGCACTTGTTTGAAACTAAAATATTGGGATGGATTTTGGATTTTAGATCTGGCTCCCAAACAGACCAGTGATTCTAATGAGAGGGACTTCTGCAACATCCAGAAAGCAAATTGAAACAGGAGATTATTCTGGAGAGCAAAGAGGTAGGCACTGATGCACCTTTTAGCGCTGTTAGACACAAAAAGCAACAGCTAAAATGGTGAAAATAAATCCTCAGCATAGGATATGAATATGAACGAGTTCACATCCTGATCAAAGAAAATCCTACCTCGATTTCGGGATGCCAAGCAATACACATAAAAAGATTTGTTATACTGATCTTCCAAAGTAGACTCCTGAACACTTCCAGGGACTCTAACTGGACCACATAGGCTGAGAAATCACAGCTGGAAAAAATCCTCTTAAGTGGTACTCTATTTAATGGCAAAAAAGGCAATTGTGAAATTAGCCTGGAGTGAATTTTATGGTACAGAAGTCAAAGTACTTTATACTACCTTTATTTCACTATACAAGCAAGAAAAGTGTGACAAGGGCAAATTAGATCAACACAACAGGAAATGCAGATATGATTCTATGATTTTTATACAGATCTACTTAACATGCTTCAGTTCTGATGGTTCAGATTCTACAGACAGTCATTCCTCTCTTTCCTTTTGAACACTCACCAGCTAATAACATTGGTAGCAGATTTTGTAGTTTAGATGTCTCATTCCCTACAGTTAACTTTGCTGAATCTTCTATTTTTATCCCATTTCATCCTCTCAGAAATCAATTAAGAAAACACACACACACACACAGACACACATATATATAAATATGGATGTTTTATCCATTGCTTGTTTGACCATAGACATCAGAATTTGTATTACTTAAGCCTAGATATCACAAGAGGTAAAAGTAGCTAATCTCAGAGAAAATTACAATGAGGGTCCAAAAGAGCTGAAGTCACTCATAAGAAGGTAAGGAGAGATGGGCAGAAAAGCTTTGAGGCAGAGCACAATGCTAAAATAGAGCTGTACAACTGAAGAAAACCTGACTTCCTTAAAAAACAAACAAACAAACAAAAAAACCCACCACTTTCCCAGTTGGGACAGTAATGCCGATGATCTTTCTGAACTGCTCTGAGAACAGTAGATAAACAGCATATACAGCTAACTATTACCAACAATTAATTACAGTTATTATTGCTGCATGACAGCTGGCATTTTTAGTATCCAACATCAGATGCGTTTTTAATAATCTGACCATACAATAACATGCAAAATAATTACTGAGCTACATTTCAGGAATGTGTCAGGTTCCTAAAAATAGGTCTTCAGTTCCTATTCTCAGCATGGAATATAGCCTCCCTATGACATTCTTCAGCTCCCATATCAAAATCCATCTTTTCATACAGCCAGAGACCACCAATTCTCTCTCATGCTGCAGTAGCAGGGGTGCTTATTGTACTTCTTATGTCTCTCTAAGTCCATTCTCAGTCCTTCTACCATAAGCAGGTCAACTTATTAGGGATGAAAAGGATCTCAAGGCTTTTAGTCTTAACCAGAGAATGACATATAGAATTTGTGTGAATTCCAGCTCTCTAATGACCTAGCTTTGCAAAGGCTTCTGGACAACTAAGTCCCATTTAACTGTCTAAAGAACTTTGTACTCGCAGCCAAAAGGATCTGTATCTACCTCTACAAAATTCATTTTGGTGTTAAATCTGCCTTAACAGAACCTTGAACTAATAGGTTATAACAAAGAAGAATCAAAGATCTTTATGAAATTGGGACTGGTTCACTTTTGTGGAGCCTCTGCTTATAAGATGTTTGCCAGTAAAACTGTTACCCTTAAAGAAAAAAGGTGAGCATCATGGGAAAGAGGTAACCACACAGCGGCCACTTTCCAGGGCTCACAGGTAAATAGTTCCCTTACCTTGGATCAGCTCATGGCATTTTCGGTGGTGCAAGCAAGAAGAAACTAATTTTGATCTCCTACAAAAAAATTGGCACTTCTAGAACTGTACAACAGCATATAAAAATGCACTATACATACTGGATTAACATGTAGAAGTTAAGAAACTTTGCATATACACAAAGCCTCAAGTTGCTATAAGTACTGAAATATTGATGGGAGGAAATGTGCCACACATTTGTGTATCAGGGAAAGTAATTTTGATTAATTCTTCCAGTTTTCAAACAACGAATTCAACACTTCCACCTCAGTTGAGACTGCAGGTTGAAAGAAAATTATACCACTGCCCTTCATTTGAAAATGGTCTTCAAATACGTTTTGCAGAAATGCAAAACTTGTAATTTTTCTTGTGGTATTTATGATGTTTTATCTCTTTCCACTCATTTGTCTTTCTTTTTTAAAGGAAAGGCTGAGAAAAGCAAAAGCCTGAAGTAGAAATTATTAGTCAAGGAGAAAATGAAGAATCTTATTTTCTTTGGGCATTTTTTCCTTGAAAAAGAAATCAAGAACTAGATTTCCCCTCTCCTATCTGTTACACGCTCTTCACAACCACTTTTGAAAGGCTCTTTAGTAGCAACATGAAAAGTTTGGTTTAATGTGTTTCAATATTTCTGATGGGAAACAATCTTTTTCTCTAATAAATATTCTGGGCTGTCATTTAAGAGCAAATGGTTTTACAATCAGCTACAGTTACTTGTGATTATATTATAAGCTTCAATATCTCATATGCTTTAAATACACAGTTTAAACAAGTTCTTTATCTATTTAAAATTCTGATGTGCCATTTTGGGGATGAATATTACACATTCATGTTGCAACAAGAGGAACTCATCCTCCTATGTGGATGTTTGAGCAGCTTGAAGATTGAGACCAGGTGTTTCATCCTGGCTTTTAGTTCACCACATTCAATTCAAAATCAAAAAAAGAAAAGCATTTTTAGTGCCACTGAAAATTAATAGAATGAAAGGGCTTGATTGACAGCTCTAGTGATCCATATTCTTTATCATTCACAGGAGAGGGTTTGTATAAACACCTGTAAGAGCTTGTCTAATATTAGGAAATGGCTGTAACTAATCACTTGGCTGTAGCTCGCCATATGGACATTCCTATTGCACATTAAACCTGCCTTCACACTATTAATTTAATCTACATCCAAAACTAATATGAGCTCAAATGTAAGCCAAACACCTATGTGAAATTTATTACAGAATAATGATTCTGACCTGAGATCATACCTTGACTTATTTTTGAAATAATTTCCTCCAAAGACAAGCCCTAGTATGAGATCCATCCCTATATTTTCCAACTGAGACCAAGCCAAGCCAGCTGCAGACCCAAAAAAGGAATTCTGCCACAAAAGCCCCTTAGGCACTGCTGCTAAAAATGCCACCAATTGACCTGATTCTCTTCCCCCTCTGTCCCCAGATTCTCAGGAGCTGCACATCCCTCCACCATGCTGATTTCAAAGGACTTAACTAAATCCAAAGTAAGATATAAGGAACTCAAATCTTAAGCAAGGTAAAAAAGGGTCCATATTTCATGCAAACTTTGCTGTCAGGTGGAGGGACTGGGCAGAACCCGGCTGTGTATCATGGCATGCATCAGCCTGCAGGTTTGAACCCATGAAAATATCTTTTCAATACAAATTACTCCACAGTTTTTCCACTGCAGTATTTAGGGTTGGCATGGCAAGGTTATGATCAAGGAAATGCCTTACACTGCAGCCTGTGCAATAGCATAAACCTCTTAAGTCCTAATAAGAAGTAAAGGAAACTCAGGGCAGGATTTGGGGATTTTTGTAATACAGACTAGTGGGACCACAGCATTTTTCCTGAGTACAACTATATGGGTGTGTGGGAAAAGGGGATATTTTAAAAAGGAAATGTTGATAATTCACTGCTTTTGGCAATGTCTATCATAACTTGCTTACTTACATTTAAAAAATACCTTTGGTGCAATGCCTCATTATCTGTGTAGCAGAACATCTCTTTTGGTAGCATTTAAGCGGGGATGGGGGGGAGGGGGGAAAAGAAACCGGAAAAGAAGAAAGAAGAAAAAAAGAAAAGGAGAAAAAATGAAAAAAAAAATAAAAACAAACCCAATGCCTAACAAAGAGCTCTGATAACTTCAGTGAGATGGCATGTTCCCATAAATATTCTCTCTTAATACATCAGTCTAATGAATACACACAAAGACTTGGCAACTCTACTTTCTCCTTTTTAAGTCACATTGACCATAAGGCACCAACGTGTTCAGCTGTAATTAGAAGAAATTCTGTGGTTCAATATCCATGACACCTCCTAGGACTACAGGAAACTGCTCTGCTCTCAGCTTCACAAACTGCCAGAACATTTCACAACATAAAATCAACAAGCAGCACAGAAAAAGTTCATCCAAGAAAATGTCCTTGACGTGTCTTTGATGCTCTTTGCAGGGTACTATTCATTTATGGCCTACTGGAACATTTTTTTCGCAAACACAATTTCCACAATAGAAACAACATTTTAACTTCTAAATGAACATAAGGGAAGTTCTAGCCAGGTGGGGGTTGGTCTCTTCTCCCAGGCACTCAGCAATAGGACAAGGGGGCACGGGCTCAAGCTCTACCAGGGGAAATTAAAGCTGAATATCAAAAAAATTCTTTGCAGAGAGAGTGCTCAGGCATTGGAATGGGCTGGCCAGAGAGGGGGTGGATTCACCACCCCTGGAGGTTTTTAAACTGAGCTTGGCCGTGGCACTGAGTGCCATGATCTGGTAAAGGGACTGGAGTTGGACCAAGGGTTGGACGTGATGATCTCGGAGGTCTTTTCCAACCCAATCCATTCTATGACTCTATTCTATTCTATACACAGTTATTATATATATGTTTTAAAACTAAAAATCTATTGATCATAGATGAAGAGAGAAAGACGCCTCTGAAAGTGAAGTGAGGTGGTTCTTGCAAGTTAAAACTAGTATCTTGCCCAGATTAAACCAGTCATATAGCCTCATGCTACCTTAAAATGAACCCTATCTAGTTCATTCCTAGTTGTAGAAAACTCAGATCATAGCAGCTCATGAGCCAAATTCACTCTTCCAAATACTATCTGAACCAAGTCATTTTCATACCTTATTCACAACATCTCATTAGTCTTCATTGTATTGTACTGCAAAGCTTTACAACCACAATAATAATCATAAAACCCCAATAAAACTATGATTAATTAACAAAAGAGTCACCTAGAAGGACACCAAAACCATTTGAAAGAGGTATAGCCCAACAACAAAGACTAATAAAGGCATCCAAAAGCATTATTTGAACTTTTTTTTCACAAGCCACAAATATCTTAATTCTTTCACTGTAAAGCAAAGTATGAATTATGACCGAGATCTTCTCTTCTGCACTCTTTTTACCCCAGTGTCTTGTTCAGGCAGTGATAACTTCCATGTGACAGGAATGTCTTAGAAGCAGAACAACATACTTTAACTTGCCAGTTTTGGAGACAGTTTTTATCAGTGAAGCCCATCCTTTCCCTCAATCTACCCACTCAAAGTGTTGCTACAGCCAAATCTATGAATTTTTGATTGTGCGTTCCAGTATTCAAATTCAGTTGTGAGAAAAGAGTACATTCTTTAACCTTAATTCTTAGCAGAATATAGAAGTGTCAGGGGTTTTTCTTCTCTGCTGAGCTTAGGTGCTGTGTTCAGGTTCATAACCTCAGCTACTAATGAGTTAGTTAAAGAATACATTCATCTCCGCTAATACTTTTCACTTCTCTTCATCCATGCTTAATAAAGAAAAATAAACAAAACTCAGAAAAGCTATACACTCAGATCTGCAGGTATTTTTCACTGGCTGAATGAAGATAAGAACCTATGCATATTTTCCTCCTTTGATCATCTCATTCTTCTTTATTGTTTTGACTGGGAATAGAATAGTTACTGCTGAGATTTAAACCATATATTTACATTTATTGCAAATGACATGATTTGTTCATTTCCAGACCACCTGTTTCACACTACCTTCATTTACAGGCAGATATGAGCACTGCTGTAATTTTTTTCAAAGTTTTTCTCACAACTAAATTGCTAAAGAATTCCAGTCAAAACAGAGGAAAAATAAGGAAAAGAGAAAAGGAAAATGCAGAAAGCAAAATGGCAATTCAAGTAAAAATTCAAATCCCCCTAATCTGAAAATATCAGATGCCACTGATATCTAACTTCCTTTTTTCCCTGTCAATAAACTTGCAGACAATAGAAGACTGTGACACAGCCTGCCATATCCATCATCCTCAGGACTGTGTCAGGAATAGACCTGGAGAACATACCCTGGGAAAATTCCCATCACAATTCTGCATCCTCAGGTCATGTTTCACTCAGCTGTTTCCAACACAATTGTATACTCAGCAAGGTTCTGTTTTCTCAGCAGTCTATTTCCTCTTAATCTAAAGACATAATTTTCAGGTATATGGAATCATACTAATTCCCAAAGTTACAGCATGCCATGGCAAAAACATGGGCTTAGAAATTTCACTGAAGAAACAAACAGAAGATTATACTTCCTCCCGGCCAGGGGAAGAAGGAGATGCCAATTTTGAAAGTATGCCATGTGAAAAACCTACATCTTAAATCACATTTTAAGAGTCTTGGAGTTCAGATTTGAATTGCAGGGCTTAGTGTCATGCCTAAAGTAGTAAAGAGAGAACAGAAGTACTGGGGGAAAAAAAGAAAATATTATTCTAGATCAACACTACATCTGTGTCATCACTCCACTGTGAAAACTTTTGTTGAAGTCAAACAGCTGACATGCATAATCCTCTAAAGATACACCATCAGAGACACAAAAACAACCTGTATGTGCTTCCTACCAGGCACCAGCCAACAAATTACTTTTTTTATTTTATTTTTAAAATCATCAACAGATGTTCCAAAGCAGGGGAGAATAGTTCACCCATTATAAGAACACTCAGTCATCTCTAACAACCGTCCTGATCAGCTCCATCTCCTGAAGTCTAAGACAGTAGAGTATAAATGCACTCTGGGAAACTTTCCATATTCTTGAAACAGTGAGTCATTCAACAGTTGTTTTAAACAGGATCTGAGAGAGTGCCACCAGCAACACTAAGGTCATCTCTGAGTGCTCACTAACGAACCACACAGAAAAAAAGCAGAGACATTTGCAGCAGAAAGTTTAATATTTCTTGACATCTCAGTACTCATACAGCCCTCACAACTTTAATATGAACATCTAAAAATCATTAATGGATTTTCCCCTCACATGACCCCTTAAAATGGAGTTACTTATATTTTGCAAATGGAGAAACCAGAAAGTTAAAAAATAAAATAAAAATAAAAAAGCTTATTTAAAGCTACAGGAAGGATATGGATAAAGAATTAAAATGTGATCACAGATCTCTTGAGTCTTGTGTATTAAAAGTTTATTCTGAAAATATCAAACTTCCAAAACAAACAAAAAAAAAACCAGTTGTAGTCTGGCCATATTTTATACATATGCGCTTCCTTTGCATATTGATGGTTATTTTCCCATATAAAAACACTCTCTATTAATTAAAATTATTCTATGCCTAACACAGGACAGGTAACCATGATGCTGTTGCCTTGGAGAGTACATCAAATATCTGTGCTTTGCCATTGATCACCCTTATTACAAAATCACCAACAGTCCCAATCCTGTTGGGTCTCCACTGATGGTATCCAAATCACTACATAACACAGAGAGACAGGCTTTTCTCAGGGAACTCACAGTCAGAGAAAAATGTAGAAGGTTTAGTGTCAATCCTGCCTTCAGGTCATGGAATATATTCACTATCTTCTCAACTTCAGTGCAGTGTTCCTGCAGCCTTAGCATAGCCTCAAAGTTGAGCTTCCTGTTTCTGAAGTTGCAGTCTCCAATAGCTTTAAAATCACTGTCAAATTTTGTTCAATAATTTCTAGCAAAACAAGAAAGCAAAAAGAAGAAAAATCAGAAAAAGTAACAGTGGGTATCTTATGATGTAGAATTTACTCCTTTATTGGGAGCCATTCTCTTATATAACAAAAACAAACTGAAACCTGTATGTTTTCACAAAGGAGAGTCCCAGAACTAAAATATGAAACAGTATCAGCCAAATAAATGTTTCTTCATAGAGCTGTCACAGACTGCCTGCTGGGCATGGCATGAAAAGGTCAGTAACGTTAATGAGAGAACAAGCATCTCAGGCTCTCTTCACCTACCTATTGCAAGCCCATTATGATCCTCTGGTTTCACATTCACCTCTCCTGTGAAGACAGGCTGAGAGTGTTGGGGTTGTTCAGACTGGAGAAGAGAAGGCTCTGGGGAGACCTTAGAGCACCTTCCAGTACCTAAAGGGGGCCACAAGAGAGCTGGAGGGGGATGTTTCATAAGGGCAGGGAGTGATAGGACAAGGGGAAATGGCTTTAAATTGAAATAGGGTAGGTTTAGATTAGATGTAAGGAAGAAATTCTTTACAGTGAGGCTGGTGAGGCACTGGAACAGGTTCCCCAGAGAAGCTGTGGATAGTTAATGTTGGAAATGTCCAAGGCCAGGCTGGATGGAGCTCTGAGCAACCAGGTCTAGTGGAAGGTGTTCCTGCCCATGGATGGGGGTTTGGAACTATGTCCTTTAAGGTCTCTTCCAAGCCAAAACATTCGATGATTCTATGGCTCTCTAGCTGAGTGTTTCTTTCTGTGACAGTCTGATGGCAGATTGATGACTTACTTGAATTGTAGCTTTTAGGCAGCTAATCCCTTCCTAAGAAATTAGGTGGAAGGTGGAGCTGGCAGAGGCATTTTCTAATCTGGCTAATATTTCTGACTTCTTTCTGGTTCCAGCAGTAGTCCTTTTGAACCACAGACAGAGAAAAGGACGAAAAAAAGAAAAAAGAGGGGGAAAAAAAAAGCAGAGCACAGGAATTATCTGATATACATCTTCTTATGAGAAATATCTGTTCTATAATTTATATCAATTTCTTGGAAATTTAACTCAGAGTTACAGAGTGCTTATCATAACCAATGGCATGTATGACAGTACCACTGGGCAAATCATTGAAGTGTGCCTGGTGAGATGAAAATAAACATCACTTAAACGTAGAAATTCAAAGCAATTCAATTTTGCCTCTTCTTTAGCTTTTACAAGTTGAATACTTCTCTGAGCTTCTCGACTTCACTAAAAAACTGTTGCTGTCAAGGCTTTAAGCACACGAGCAGTCCCTGCCATAGGACTGTCCATCCAGCGTTGGTTCCTGCCTGTTTCCACGGCCCGAGTCCAGGTTTTAGCGGGCGGAGATGCGGGAGCGCACGTACACGGTCTGTCCCGCACCTGTGGAAGGGTCACACGGAGCAGCTGAGGCTCGGCCGCCCCTTGGAATTGAAGTTTCCCAGGACAAACGAGCGGCGTGTCCCGGGTGCCCTCTCGTGGGCCCACCTGGAACAGGGCTGGGTGGCCCCTGGATGGGACGCGGGCGAAAAAAAGCTAATTCGCTTCAACTGCAAGCTAAATGCAAGGAATTGTAAGGCTTATGTCCTAAAGATGAGTAAAAACAAGTCTAAAAACCACTTTGCTTATCCCGCCTGCCAGAGCTACAGTGAGAGAAACCAGAGTGGTTTCCACTAAAATGAAATGCAAAACTCTGCTTGAGAGCAGTCTCAACAGGTTGAGGTCTCATATGGCTTCCCAGCATCTCACTCCGTATGTTCTATAGGCAGAATTAGCTTCAAGAAATGTGGGATCTTCTATATTAGCTCACCAAGCACACTCATGTACCAGGTGGCCAAGAAGGCCAATGGGATCCTGTCCTGGATCAAAACTAGCGTGGCCAGCAGGACCAGGGCAGTGACCCTTCCCCTGTACTCTGCGTTGGTGAGGGCACACCTTGAGTGTTGTGTTCAGTTCTGGGCCCCTCAGTTCAGGAAGGATATTGAGGGGCTGGAGCGGGTCCAGAGAAGAGCAACAAGGCTGGGGAAGGGACTGGAGCACAAGTGCTGTGGGGAGAGGCTGAGGGAGCTGGGGGTGTTTAGCCTGGAGAAGAGGAGGCTCAGAGGTGACCTCAGCACTGTCTAGAACTACCTGAAAGGAAGTTCTAGCCAGCTGGGGGTTGGTCTCTTCTCTCAGGCACTCAGCAATAGGACAAGGGGGCACGGGCTCAAGCTCTGCCAGGGGAAATTGAAGTTGGAGATCAGAAAAAAATTCTTTCTAGAAAGAGTGCTCAGGCATTGGAATGGGCTGCCCAGAGAGGGGGTGGATTCACCATCCCTGGAGGTTTTTAAACTGAGATTGGCCGTGGCACTGAGTGCCATGATGTAGTAAATGGACTGGAGTTGGACCAAGGGTTGGACTTGATGATCTGGGAGGTCTTTTCCAACCCAATCGATTCTATGATTCCCCCAACAAGAGTGATCAGGACAGGTGTGCTACAAGGATGCAATTTCCTGTATTCTCATGCCTCCGCTCAAAACCCAGCTCTGGACAGGCTCCAGCCTGGAGATTGTGCTTGCAGTTCTCCCTTGGAATTGAAAGGCACGTTCCAGCCATTCAGGATCTAGAGAGGAAACTGAACTTGCCAAAACAAGAAATGAGGACATAGCAACCATTAGCAATGATGGCCAAAGATGGAGCTTAAAACTCAGTGTTTCCATTGACAGAATCAGAACACTTCCATCCCAATCATGTTATTGTTTCACAACAGCTCAGTGAGGCTCACATGTGATCTAAGGTCTTGGTGTGTATGTGTCCATAGGAACACTCAAGTTAAGTCACAGAATTGCTTGACACACCAGAGCAAATCAGAACAATTAGAGCAGAAAAGCCCTCCTGAATAAGCTGAAGGCTCAACAAGAATATATGGTTTGTAAACTCTGGCATTCTGCTGTTTCTTTGGAGAACATAATGCTTTCATTTGATTTAATTACTTCCTCACAAAATCACTTGCATTGAACTAAACAAGAACAGGAACAGGGTCTGTATGGCCAGCAAACCTCAAGTGCCTCACATCACATGTCATACTGCTGCAAAGGGCACTCTGAAAAGACACATTACTCCCATTTTCAGGGCATGTGGAAACCAACTTGTCCCTGGTTCACTCACAAAAAGTAGATCTGGATTATACGACCATCCATATCCATGACAGATTAACGTAATTTTGTGTACAGATTGGGAAAGAGGGGATCTCAGAACCTCTCACTCAATTAAAAGCTGCCTAGTACCAAACTATCACTTCATTTTTCATGGTGATTTGTCTGTATAATTTCTGCTGTGGAGTCACGAGAAGGGGAGAAGACACAGGAATAGCCTTCTGCAGCAGCAGCATTCGTGGGGGGGGTGAGGATGCTGCAGGACCACTGCATGTTTCATCTGTCCACCAGATTATCTCAGACACGCTACAGATGATTCCCAGCTATGAACTACTCCTTTGCCCATTTTCAGCAGTGTGCAGCCAATAGTGCATGCCTACCATATGCAGAACATTTCAACCCTTCTAACCCCATCCTGTTTATTATCAAATACACAAAAGCCACAGGATGGTTTCCATCACTGGAGCAGCAGCAGCAGCAATGTCTGCCCTGGTGGAACCTGTAGACTGTTACCCCTTACAATCCAGTAATCATATTTTCATTTTTCTCTTTGAAATCACAGTAAGAAACAATGTTCAATCCTTTTACCCTTCCTTTAAAAACTTCCTATGATTTCTCTGGCATCACACACACAGCTGTGGGAGCAAGAATCTACAACTCTGCCTTAAATTAACTTAATGCATAAAAAAATTGCATTCTCATGAGATATAAGTAACATCTTGACCCAGCAAATTTATGTTTGACAATAGAAAATTATGTAATTAGGATTAGGTTTGTACGTGGCTTGGTCCAAGAGAGGCCTCTGGGGAATTAACTTTGATTTTCTGTTTCACGTGTCCTGGAGGGGAATGACTACACTGAATAGGCTCTGCCCAGGGTTTCTGGCACACTGAGGAAAGGAGATGGAAGGGGTTAGGACTTGCAGTGGGGGTGCCTTCTGTCACCACTGCAAATGCCTCTGGCTAGACAACATTAGGGTAAGGTTTTTAAGGAGCAGGCTGACTTCAGAGAGTTCAAGTTGGCTGTCAGAGAGCATGAGACAGCATTGCACAGTACAATCCTGATATTTTATGTTGCTCATTCAGCATCAAGTGACATCTGTTCCTGTCATTATGTGCTAATTCACAGATTCAGTGTGTTCTCTAATTGTAAAATTAATTTTAATAAGTTAGAGCTCCTGTCTGTGCACACTACTGGCTACAAAGGAGAGGGCTTTTCTATTCTCTCTACAAATGAAGGATATTGTACATATTGTCTGAGGTTATTAGTACCTGAATGAGCATGGACTTTAAGTATTCAGATAACATTAAATCCTTGATGTTCTCAGTTATCAATCTGATCTCCTTATGTCCCTGTTTTACAAGAATTACATTTGGTTACTGAGTCCCTTCTGTTTCCCTCATGCTCCAATTGCATGATACTAAGACAGATGCTTAAGAAATTGGGAGGATGTTTATTACGGGATATTTTAGATAAAGTCTCAAGTCATGGGAGAAGAAGACATTAAGCAGCTTATTCACTTTTGTGAACATTTAATGACTTACAGCCATGGAGCCACTGCAAAAATGAGAGCTAGAGATAACCATATTACCAAAAGCATGAGAAAGGATATAAAAGAGAAAAATGCATCATTTTTTGTTTGCTTGTTTTATTTTTTTTTCTTTTTGTATAAAAAGAACCCCTTGCAATTCTACTACAAGGTAAGTTTGCAGTGCAAAAAGAAATTCCTCTCTCTTGCATAAACTGTAACAAATTCCCTGTGAGGTAGAAATACAATGGAGCAAAGAAGAAAATATCTTAGCTCCAAATAAGACTGATAAATACTAGAAAATTTTTGCCTCTGGACGCTGACAAGTTGGAGATGAAAAGTTTTCCAATGAATTTGGCTTTTTCACTCACTTACATCCCATCCTAGTTTGGCCCAAGTTACGCTTGGTGGATTAAATGCATCCCAAGCATATCACTGCAGGCTTCAGAGAGATTTCTTTGGCCCACTGTTGAGTTCAAGGGAAACTATTTGTAGTCAGTGTACTCTCACTGTCAAGAAAACCTTCAGCTCACAGCAACTCTGAGCTGTAGTTTACCACCAGAAATGTGTGTTAGTGGGAGAAGACAAGAGGATGCTGAAAAGTGACCTTGATAATTTAACCTTGGGCAGCTACAGATTCATCAGCCTTTCTGCAATGACCACTGGGGCTGGGGGGTGAGAACACTGCCAGGAGAGTTTCCAGCTTGTATTTTTCCAGCAATGACATATTACTTGCTAACCTGTGCACTGATGGCAATTCCTCACCTATGGAAAAATGTAGCTCCACTGGAGTCACTGAAAACAACTTACACCCCGGGAGGGTCTGGCAGCCTTTCTCCCAAACCTATTTCCTACTAATTTCTTCATTCCTTCCATATTCTCTTTTTTCTTCCTTCTTTTCTTTTCTCCCTCCACCCATTCTTTTTCTGGGGAAAGGGTTTTCCTTTGACTGATTTGTTCTTTTCAAAAACACTGACACACAACTTCAAGCACTCACGAAGCAAGACGAAAGATAAGACTGTAAAAGTTGCTTCCAATTTTTCCTAAAGGCCTGGGATCTACTGCAATCACCACCAAGTATCACCACTGTCCCTGTGCAATGGCTCTTAAATGTGACTGGAAAACTTCCACTATTGCTATCCTGTATTTATCCAGTTTTCAATATACCAATGAGTCTTGCAGTGTTATTTTTTTCCCTTAAGCCACAGTTCCTGAAAACAAGTAATTACTTAATTATCTTGTGTTTTCTTAATGTAAGCTAACTTTCAAGCCTTTGTACTTGTAGAGAAGAGCTTGAAAATGGGACTTGAGGGAGCTTTTAAGGCTTCATAAAAATACCCTCAGAATTAAAATAAAAAGAAGCAAAGGAGTTTATTATTACTGTGGTTTTGTTTTTTCAAGCTTTAAGACTGAGCATGAAGGTACCTTAGCAAAAAAAAATAAACTGATAAAACTACAGATGCTAACAGAAGGCAACATATAAATAAGATTTTAATCTTGGATAGGATTAAATTGTTAATAATGATCAATTATGGACCAGATAGAAATGTTTTCCAAAGAAAGCTTTATGTTTCCCACAACTACATTTTGCACAGGAAGCACCCAAATCCCTTCCAAGTTGTAACTACAAACTTGGTGCTGTTGCACTTTCGTCACAAGAGCCGTGCTCATATCTACAACCTCCTCCGTTGGCTCTTTTCTCTCTCCAAAGACATCACAGCTACTGCAGTTCCCAGATTGCTATCCTGCCATCTCCAACAAGAGATACTGATGGAAGAAGCAGACTGATGAATGGAAATCAGAGCAACAAAAAAAAAAAAAAACCAAAACAAAACAAGCCTTAAGTAGTGCTCTGAAACAATGCAACAACTTAAAGCCTTTTAACAAGCTGACCTAAAATAAACCACGAATTTTAGGATGACTTGACAAAAAAAAAAAAAAAGGGGTTTTTTTCTCCTTGGCAAAAGTGATGCCTTTCCACAGAAAATATCAATTTTGCTGCAACCACAAATGCCTGTCAAATCATTTCAACGGAAAAGTTTCCAACCAGTGCTAATCATTACTCAGTTGAAAATGTACACTAAAACAAAGGACATTTTGGGGGTACATCTGTAGCCAATCAACAGACTAATTTGAAACAAAAGAAGTTCATATACAGTTGGAAAAACAAAAAGACTAGCCAAAGTGAATAGCTGCCAAGAATGTAGCCTTGAGAGAACATCTGAATGACACTAAGATATGTTGTTCTACACTAATCTCGGGAGAAACCTTTTTTGATTGTGATGAATTTCTGCATTGTATCTTATTTTTATGGTCTATCAGAGTTTTGCAATGTTTTGGGCTACCTGTGAACACCCAACTCCACCTATTCCGTTCCTCAGTTGTTTTAATAAAGTGAGATTCATTCCATATATGAGCCTTTCCTGAAAAACAAAACAAACAAAA
>VWZD01009118.1:793357-863571 GCA_013396695.1 Sakesphorus luctuosus | reverse complement strand
AAAACACATCTAAGCTAGAGTGAGCTTTATGGTTCTCAAGAATAGATCTGGTTCACACTGGAAATGGCACCACTGGAAAACCCTCAGACATCTCTTATATGTCCTGCCTGACATTCTGTTTAGAAGAATTTTTACTTCAGCAAAAAATCCCAACAATTCCGTCCCATGGCACATAACATCTTAGAGCAAGCAAACTGAGTATTTCCCACTGTACCAACCACTCACTTCTTTTGCTGTTGTACTTCTTTTTGCCTTGGAAAGCGTTGCTGATCTTGCTGCTCTGTACTAGTTTATAAAGAGCCTCAGGCACAGTAAGGTACAACATAAGACTGCAAAATAATCAAACACAGTTTTTAACTACAGTGGGATCCTTCCCTTTTGATTATGTAGAGGGTAAAAACCCCGGCTGTGTCTGGAGATGTTCCTCTAAAATTCTCAGACTCTTATTCCCCACGTGAATTGAAGTCATTTCATATGTATCCCACAGCACAAATAATTCACAATCAAAAGAAAGCAGCACCTGACCCAGAAAGGAACCAGCTTTTCTTTTCAACTGTCTTTTAATGACTGTCTAAATACTTTTAGAGAAATACGAACTGAACAGCTCAATGGAGTAAAAGTTACATTCAGCATCCTAATGTACTTGTTACAAAAATGTAAATGTCTTCCAAGAAAAAGAGGCCATTGTTGGAAAAAACAACCAAACAACATAAAATATCCCTTGTGGGAGATTGAAATTTCTTCCTTGCTCATATCATTCTAGTAACAGAGAGATCTGCTGAACTAGTAACTATAATGATTGGCAGCCTCTTCGCTTTCTCAAATTCACCAAAGATATGAAGTTAAAAAAAATAAAAAACAAACAAACAAACAAACAAAAACACCAAAAACTTAACCAACCCAAGTGGGAAGAAGGAAGATGTGACTCTGTGAAGTATTGATCTAAAAGCTGCACCTGCTTCTCAGGTAGAAATTTTTTCACAACTCATCACAGTGCATACAGGAAGGTCTGTGACAATTTGGAGTACGGACATGCAGTGCACATCCATCCACAGGGGCCTTACAATGTTTTATTCATGTCCTCAAAAAACAACTGGATACATGGATACTGTCAGAAATTGAGACTGAACATCAGAATGGATGTTATTTTCCAGAAGACAACCATTATTCTAGCATGGAAAAACAAAACCTCAAAGGTCATGCAGTTTCTAAAAGAGGTCCCATGAAGATGATACTGAAAAATGTGACTCTTATTGAAATGGACATTTTGCATCCCAGCCCAGGATTTCTATGAATTGTTTGGTAGTGGGACACAGCATTTCGTTTCCTGGAACAAGGAGGATGCATCACAGGAACATTATAAAATTCTGTTTCCTGATATGGTTGCTGACATGTTGATTCTGAGAGTCAATTCAAACTTGCCCTTCAGTCTGTCAGCACTAGAGCAGCCCGTCACGAGGATCACGATTCTCAGGCTCTCACAGGTCAGGCCACTCTCCAGCTCTTTTCAAAGATATTTTTCAAATGACTGTGCCAGGGACCATGAAACGTGGCAAACCAATTTTTTACGTCCTCTTCCAAGAGACGCCTCCTTGTCCCTTCCATTCCTTTTTCCTTTCCCAAAATACTGCGATTCACCCTCTCTCAAGTGACATTCATCCATTGGACCTGCAGGATCGATCCCATAATGAAAGTCTGCTCGGCTCTGTTGAGACCTGTGGGTGCTCAGGAGTAGCAAGAGGGAACACAGGGCAGAGATCTGATGAAGCTCTGCCCAGCAGCAATACTTGAATCACAAATTGATTTTGCATTCAAACCAGCCAGGCTTTACCATTTATCAAAGTCTGTAGCATTTTGGAAAGAGAAGAAAGGTTTGGAAACAGAACACACTTACAAGAACACCTTCCAAGCGAGCAGCTCCCAAATAACATTCTCCTTTATAACCTGATTGAAATAAACATCACACAGTCAAGCAGAGTTTGTTGGTTACACTCAAAGCAAAACATGCTTCCAGCTGTGAGAGATAATTACTGTTTATTGACTGGCTTTTGAGGACTTTTATGCTATATTTAGTTTTAGAGCTGTTTGGGATTTTTATTTGCATCAGAAGCACTGATGAAAAAGGCCATTGCTTAGAGCAGTCAGCTGCCTTCTAATGATTAACCTCTTATTTCACTTCAGAATATGTTTCACCTGCAAATGTGCTGGGAAATCAAGAGTAATCCTGGGCAAATTCCCACAAGTGCTCTGTTGAACCAGTAACTGCATTCATCAGCATTACCCACTGATAGTGCTTTGTTCTTGTATAGTGGTGGGGTTTTATTTAAGTATCTTCACAAACACCAGAAAGGACAGTTAATTATAACCATCTCTCTACAGAGGGGAGATTTGAGAAATGGCTGTACCAGCTGGAACTAGTGTTCTTCCTAGTTAAATGTTCCTACTCCTCGCAGTGACCAGCACAGTTGCTCCAGAGGCAGAATGAGAAACCAGAAAATAAGCACAGAGGAGTTTTAACCCTTTCATCTCCAATAGTTACAGTAGTAGTAGGGCCACACCCTTAAGAGAGGAATTTTTAAGCCTCTCCCAGGACATTTTTCTTGAACGCAATTTCTGTTAGTCTTTATGCTATTTGTTCTGTAGATGACATAAGCAAAGCCCAGAGAGATGGCTTCAAATGTGCCTCTAGGCCTGTGAGGGCACTCAAGGCAACTTTGACTATCCAGACTCTGCTTTCAGTGTTGTCTCTCACTCTGGTGTGATGTGAGGACAACAGGAACTATGCAAAAAATGAAGTGGCAAACAGTAAAGGTCATCCTACAGCTCTAGTGCCACAGCTTTGGCAGTTTCAGACACAAGAAAGGGAAAGGCACAAAGAAGGAGCAGTCCACCAAAATAATTAAAGGTTTTTGCTAAAATATTCCTTTCTTAAATCAAGATGTTTTTCTTTGGAACTGGGCCTGAAGTTTAAGTCACCTAAAACCAAAGTATTTAGTTTTGAAGCAAACAATGTCGCAACTGAAGTGCTGAAAACAATTTTTTTTTCCCCTTATTTTGTTTTGTTTTGCTGAATTGCTCCAAAGATTGTCTTCGGATAAATCCAAAACAGTTCCCATCTCCCCCAGCCTGATTAATATATTCATTAGGGTCCCAAATGGTCTCAGCACAACATGCCAATTGCCAAACTCATCCCCTGTCTTTACAAAAAAATTGATTATGTCTCTACACAGCTCTGTGGAGCACACATGACTAACTGCAGAATCAAAATAGTCAGAAAGCAGCAACAAGATCAAGCAATAATAATGCTGACTGTTTGTAAAAAAATACAGGACCACTGGGTATCAAAGAGGGTTGAAAAGCTAAGACTGGACGTGATTTTGAGGATTATTGGAATCTACAGGAAGAATCACAATTTATTATGTCTTATTTGTGAATTTAGGGTACAGATTCAGACAATGTACTGCAGAAATACATCTTTAGAGTAATATTACTATCAGCAGGGTAACCTCACAGCAGTCCACCATATATTCTACATTCCCATCCCCATATACAGCTAAAAAACCACAGAGAGTTAATAAGGAGTTGATTTAGGACTACTATAAGAAGTTTGGAGTCATTACTACAGGAGTTTTTATCTGCACTGAAAACAAAAATGGGAATAATAACCAGAAGAAACAGTTACAAGACAACCTTCTGTGTCTTAAAAGTGACAAATGCATTCTTTTGCAGAACATTTGAGCATCAGAAAAGTAGGGACCTAAACCTTCCCTACCTTTAAGACTGGGATCCAGTCTGTCATCTGGGTTACTGCAGACAGAGAGGTTTATTATAAAAATATTATCTCAATTGTAACTTCCTATTTGAGGTCTATGAACCAGGCCCTGTTTTGAAAAGGATTAAAGCTGGCTGAATTCTGCCTCCCACTGAATTTAATGGAAGCCTCTTTGTTAACTTTGGTGGGAGAAGGATTAGATCAATGATGAAAATCCTATCCTAAGGCAGAGGGAGATTAAAAGATTCTTAACACTGGAAAAATTAATGTTTTTTTTAAATTACTGGAGAATTCAAAACAACGTTCAGGTTGGTTTGGAGGGTAAGGGTGTTTGTAGGGTGATGCATTCTGATGTTTAAAATTAAGAAGCATATTCAGACAATAACTTTAAGGCAGAACATGTCATGTAAATAACCACCTTGCCTGAATTCAATCATGTTTGCACAAGTCACTGTCACTGAAGTCAATAAGATGGAACTTGAAGTCAGTGGGAACTTAGGATTGTTCTAGCAGAGCAATACTTGTAGCCTTCCAATAGTATCACCAACAGCAGAAAGAAGCAAAAGCCTTAAGGCATATTCCTTAAGATTCTCCATAAAATTAATTTCCATCAGTTCTACCCCTCTTTAGCAAAGCTTAGAAGAATAAGAGCAAGAGCAAAAGTCAGTGGGTTGGGTTTTTCCCCCACTCTGGGGTCAAGCATTGCTCAGCGCTGGTTTTCTAACCCCAGCTGGGGGCATCAAAAGAGATAAGGTCTTCTTAGCTGTTGCCCAACAGAGGGTTGTGGTCCATCAACTCTGTGTCACACAGAGTACCAACATCCTTCTCTACTATGAGATAAGACAGCATTTATACCACCTCCCATCTGACAACTTTGCCTTTCTGCAGGTGCTATTCCCTCAGGTTCCCATCCTTTTTTACTTCTGAGACTGCTTAGTCTTTTATCTATGGAAGAAATCCTAGAATGGGTTAAGAGTGTCTTTTGTCCCAAACTGGAAGTCAACTTTCTGCAGAAATAGGAAAGCTATAACATCCCTCACACTTACTGGGGTTTATTAGGAAAGGATCTTTGCGAGGCATCCTCCCCTCCATTCCCCTGATGACATTCTCATTGATATCAGCTGAAAAGATCTGACCCCGATGTGAACAAGAACAGGATCTGCAGTAATTAGTAATTAAGCCAAGAACTCTGTTGTTGGGGGCAGAATAAAAAACCTTTCACATTTACCTTTCACACACAGAAAGCAGCTACCTGTTGTGGGGGTTTTGCACTCTTCAAGAGATCCATCAGGAAAGTCAGTAAATCAGTAAAACTCTTGCAGCTGCACTAAGAGCACATCAGTAACATGCTTCAGCCTACTGATGAAGGGGCAATATGCGCTGCAGTGCCAATAATGACATGTTGCATTATAACATGTTCATCCCACTGGTTGCTCATTTTCAACCACAGTCTCTGTTTTGCTCTCCACACCTAAAATCTACAGGGCAGACGTGCAAAAAAAAGGAAGTAATTTAAACATTATTGAAGTGCTAGGTTTGGTAGTGCTGGTTTTGTGATTGGATTCCATGATCTTAGAGGTCCAACCTAAATGATTCTAATATTCTGTGGTTATGAACATCACACCATATAACTGTTGCAAACCAGAAAAAAAAAATCTATTCCACATAGTTCATTATATGCTCATTTGATAAAACCTGTGATAAGAATTTGTGCTATTAACCCAGTTTCCAGTAGAAAGGTGTGCACACCATCACCACTAACCTCTTCTCAAATCACCACTAAATGGGAAAGGCTGGAGAACAATCTGTTTTCATGATTAGAGCTGTAATCACAAGTGAGAGTGCCCCTGCCTCTCTGTAAGAGGAACAAGAGAAGGGAGAGTTGGCTTTACTGCTTGTTTGTGTTGTATCTTGCCTTTAAATAAATTACTTGTTCTAATTCACAGTGAAGTCAACTAAACAACTCCTATTGTCTTAAATAATTAAACTAGTCCAGGAAATAATTTCAGAACTTTTCAGCACCACTAAATTAATTCAAGAAGATGAAGAAAGAAGACAAATTACCCAAGAAAAATATTAAAACTAAATTCCATCTTCTGGTTTCAATATGAATGTGTAAGATATTAGCCTGTGACTTTGAAAAACTGGCTTAAGTTCCCCGTGCTCTTTAACTTAGCAGAACATTTTTAAAGGAAGAACAGAAATTCAAGTATTTTTCAATACATCACTTATCTCATGATAGCTGGGGCACATTTACAGCACATGGACTACAACCTTATAGGGAAGATAGTGCATCACATCACCATAAATGCTCTAACCAAGAGACCTGTGTGTAAACTGGAGTACTGTCACCATCTAGTCCTCCTCCATACATTTCTCTTGTGAATGCTGAGGCTGTTGCTGCACTCCACGGGAGGCTGGTCTATAAGATAAACCCTGATGGGAGCCAGCCCACGGAGGAAATGCAGTACAGCTGATTGCTTTACTGCAACACAAATTGTTCAGGAGACACATTACCTCATGGGAACAAAAAAAGTTCCCTTGCAAATGTGCCTGTAGGACTAGACGTGCAGGTAAGAGGTTAGTCTTGGATTTGGGCACCTAAATCACCCCTCTGCCTTTTGCATTTATCAGTCCAGAGCTCAGTTTTCCCCATCAGGAATAGAGATACCACAATTGCCTAATCTAAAAAAAGGGACACTAACATTCTATGGGGAGAGGCTGAGGGAGCTGGGGGTGTTTAGCCTGGAGAAGAGGAGGCTCAGAGGTGACCTCAGCACTGTCTGGAACTACCTGAAGGGAAGTTCTGGCCAGCTGGGGGTTGGTCTCTTCTCCCAGGCACTCAGCAATAGGACAAGGGGGCACGGGGGGCTCAAGCTCTGCCAGGGGAAATTGACGTTGAAGATCAGAAAATAATTCTTTCCAGGGAGAGTGCTCACGCATTGGAATGGGCTGCCCAGAGAGGGGGTGGATTCCCCATCCCTGGAGATTTTTAAACTGAGATTGGCCGTGGCACTGAGTGCCATGATCTGGTAAAGGGACTGGAGTTGGTTCAAGGGTTGGACTTGATGATCTCAGAGGTCTTTTCCAACCCAATCGATTCTATGATACCGAAACCACCCCAAAAATTCTGAAGTCCTGACATATAAACAGGTGTTAAATTTATACCAGAGAGAGAAATAAACTTCAAAGGTGCTCATCCCTGTTTCTGTGTGAACTTCCATGAACTTCCCCCTTGGATTATGCCTTTCTTGCTATGTTTACAGGAAACTGAAAAATGATTGTATGGAAGAATACTACGGAAGAATACTGCTTCTTAAAGGCTTCAGTTTGCAGACACTGTAATAGATAGCTGAACAGATATTTTAATGCCTCTCTGATTAATGCTGTATTTCCTAGCAAATGTATAAATATATCATTGTTAAATAAACAGTTCTCTAACTTCTTGTAATTATACACAGCTGCAAAAGCCTGTTTGCTCAAATGTCAGGAAGCAACACAGAACTTTTTCTTTTCAGATTTTCCCATATCCCCAGCCAATTTATCTTAAACTTTGAGATATATATATATATATATATATATAATGACTTTTTTTTCATCATTAGAAATTAATTTCTATTTTTAAGCTTTTTTGGTGCATTTCCTACAAATGTTACTTATATTTTTGTCTTTTCTCAAAGACTTTTGACTAGACAAAGCTTTCCAGAGAGATTTTAATTAAAGCAAAGATGGTTGGAGGTCGAGGTTGACAATCACATGTGTCAGCTTCCATGATATTCACAAGTTCATTACCTGCAAACAATCCTGCTATACTTTGCCAATTTAAATCATTGTGTTGCCTGAAGTATCTGAAATGTATTGAGTTTCAAACACAAAAAGCAACCCAAGTAGGGTCATAAACCCACAGAAGCCATTTAAAATGAAAGATGGCCCTGAATTAAAGCCTTGATCCAGACTCTTGACTGCTGCTAAAATTCAGATCCAACCCTATTCACTCAAAAACTAGTGATGAGAGTCATGCGAATATTTTAATACACATAAAATATTTCAGAACATATAACTTCTTGTCTGGCTTCTTTCCTTGGAATGAATGAATTCAGAATCCCAAGTTCAAACTCCCTATAAAATCTGGGAAATGTTTTATCCAGTTCCAGACTGACAGTTTCCTCTCTATTTCAATACTGTTCCAAAAATAAATAAAAAAAATAAAAAAAGGAAAACCAAATAGTATAACCAAACCTCCCACTTCCTTAAACTCATTTCCATGTGTTAGAGGAGTTGCTGTTATCTGTTCATTAAATAAGACTATTGTGAAGTTTTATTTCTTACTACTGTACAGTATAGATGGGGGGGGTCCCATGGGGTAGTGGAGAGCTCTCCAGTCTCCGACTCCCAAGGTCGCGAGTTCGAGTCTCAGTACGGACCGTCCCCCCGGCAGTTCAATGCCTCCCTGCCATTCGATCTCGTCAGATCTCGGATGCTCAGCAGGGTCAGCCCCGGTTAGTACCGAGTGCTGTAGATAGTCCTAATGAGACTTCACTGTCACTGTCACTCTCCAAGCTCGCTCGGCCATGGCAAATGAACCTTAGGACTTAAACAGTGGGGCCAGTTCTGCTCACGCTGAGCCTCACCTAAAAAATCCACTGCGCAGGCTCGGAGGGCACACCCAAGTGGGGTAAGCCCTTCCCAAATCTTCGTTCGCGAAGATTGGCCATTATATATATATTATATATACAGTATAGATGCCAATATTAAAGAGTAGTTCATTTCATTAAATACTGACTGTTTATAAGCACAAAATTCAAGAATAATGAATTCCAACCAGAAGGGAAAACTCTCATCTGTTTTAGATACCTTGGTCTTTGGACCAAAAAGAGAAAATCAGAAATGTTTTTAAGTTTAGTGGAGCTGTAGAGTTTTAATCTCACCTGATCAGGTCAGGGCTGTGAATTTTGTCTCAAAAGATACTCACAGTTTAACTACTCAGCCTTGTCATTGCCTGTCCCCAAAGTATCATCTCAGCCACAAAAAGCAGGTTGGACTTGGGAGTGCTGGGGCTGAAGGGAAATGGAACAGGAAGAAAAGCATGTGTGACTGCTTAAAACTAATCCTGGAGCATCCTCTTTCACTGGCTCCAAAAGTTCATGCATAATGCTCCCTCTGCACAGCCCAAGAGGATATGGCTGACAAATTCCAGGTGCAATGAAAACCTTTGGAAACCATCTCGAAAAAGGAAATCCTTCCAAGAATTCTGATTCTTGACCTCAGTGTCCCTTTGAGAAAGCTGAGCAATCACAGTAAGTACCTAAAAAAGTTAATTACGATTCATTCTCCTGGTGTAAATGAGTAATAAGGAAATTACAATGGTTTTCAGCAGCTGAAATAGGTTTTGATCACAGGAGTTTTCTGTAATAGACAAGCCAGGGACTGGTTGTGTCAGATGTATAGAGAACACAATGGCTGAAACAAGGTCAAGCTTTTAATATCCACTAATATATTTCAGCAAAATTCTTTCCTTTCTTTGTATTTTGTTTTCCAGAGAAAGCTGAACAGCTATCATGTGCTCTGTGCTAATATCCAGATTGTCAAACAGAGTTTTAAATAGAGTAGGGTGCTTTGAGCTGGATTCTAAAGCAGATGGGAGTCGACAGAATTGTTGGAAAACGAGGCTGACGTTCATGTTTCCTGACACATATATAAGAGGGCAGGCTGCAGCATTCTGCTCCTGCTGGAGAGCTGGGATTTGGGCCAGGGAGCTGCAATAGTCAGGTCAAGAGGACATACAGGCAGAATGATGCTGCACAAGGGGAATACTGTGTGACTTCCACGAGCTAGTGCAAACACAGGAACAATGCTACTTCACTGCTATTATTCACCAGAAAAGGAATCTGGGCTTCTTTTCTCATATGCTGAACTTTTAGACTTCTCTCTCTGCTTATCAAAGCTCCAGGGACCCAGGACTGCCTACAGCTGGTGAAAGTCCTGCTGTTTTTAATCTAGAACTAACAGGACCTGAAGATCAATGTATTAATGAGTTTGGTGAAATACAGAACATTTTAACAATGGAAGTTCTTTTCCTTCATTCATTATTTTAATCACAACCACTGTCTTGAACAAGCTGGAGAAAAGGCTGATTCCTGGTTCAGGTGTTTCAGTACTGATCATCCCTTGCAGAAAATAGCAAGAGCCATGGAGTGTTTCTGTGTATACACAGGCCAGCTATCTCACCAAGGCAGGAGGAAAACAAGCTACATCAAAAATCTATTTTGTGCAGACACAGTTTGCCTCAGGAAACAATTTACTGGACAGCAAGTTCCTCCAGCTAACATGGTCTGCAGTGTTTAGAAACTGAGTCTGACATGCTTCCCTTAACCAGGGACTCCCAGAGGAACATTTCTACCATCACACTTCTTGCCATCTGCCTCGTAGTCACATGAGCGATGCATTCTTCCCATCAACCAAAATCCCTCTCTGTGCTCGTAGTCTTTATGAGGACCAGATGTTCTTGGGTCTCACTAGACCAAAGCCATACAGACACAGCTGGCAGTATTCTAATTAGGCATAAACTGGTCCCATTTTCCCTTAAACAGCCATTCATCTTATGACCAACTGGTACACTCAGACACCTTGAAATTTTCAGCTGGCTAGTCAGCTTGCTTGAGCAGCAAGAAGAAGGTGGTGTATATGGCATAAAGTCCCTCCTTTCTGTAGGTCTCTTACCTTTGGGACACACACCAAGACCCCAAACACACTGACTCAGCCCCTCCATTGACTCAGACTTACACTTTTCCCTGTAAAAGCAACCTGCATATACATCAGTTTCTCCAAATTCAACTCTGTGATCTTGGAGCCGGATTACCTTGTTACAGTTTTATCTCAGTATTGTCTTACTACGAATGAGTATGGACTCACAGAAAATTTATCTGCTGATTCAGTTTCAGTGGGAATCATCTTTTTTTTTTCCATTACTCTCTGCTTGTTTCCTTTCCTTTGAGTCCTCCTTTCATTCCACACACACTTAACCCACTTCACAAAGACACATCTGTCCAGTCCCTGTGATGCCCTTTCTGACTGCCACGTTTCTGACACAGAGACAAATACATATGAATAGAAGGATGTAGAAGCACTGCTTTGGTCAGGACAGGGACAAGCTGCACTTCATCATCTGAGCACACAGATGGGAATGAGGCATTCCTGTGTGTTCCAGCCTGGGTGAAAACAGGCAAAAGCTCTACGAACCAGCACCAAGGAAATAAACTATTTATTCTTGAAGAGCCCTAGGTTTTATTAGGAGCATTATTTTAGGAACTCCCAGTAGTTTACTGGATCAGAGATTTTTATGTACCTTATCAGTGTTGCTGCATTTCTGGGCGCCATCTGTGGCACTGAATTACTTCTGCTATGTTAGGATGACTTGGAGAGTGCATCCTTTCACTGAGCAGGGCAGTCCCTTGCCACTGGTTATTCAAATGTTATTATTTCCAAGTTGACTTGACATAACCCTGTTTGAAAAGGTCCCTGAACTCCACCAAAATCTTTAGTTACTGCAGACCTCAGTCTTTCAGGTGAGGCAAGCTATGATGAGTGCATAAAATATACACTGAAACCCTTCAACAGGATCATCTTAACTAAAACAATTTCATTAAAGCACTGCCTTTATGTAAAATACTAATTATATCCCTTCAGCTGCACCAAGACTGTAGAGAACTTGAGGGAGAGCTGCTAAGAAATGCCTAACTATTCTAACTTCATGGTGTTCTGTTAGACTTTTACACTTTGGAGAATCAGAGCATGGGCTTCCCAAGGTGACATAAACCCTTGTTTGAATTTCAGAGCACCTAAGGACAGAGGGAGGAGAACTCCACTCTAGCATTAGCCTAATGAGCTTCGTTCAGCTGACTGCAGAACTCAGGCAGTCCTGCCTTTCCCTCCTGACATCTCAAGTTTTTGAACAAACTCAGTACAACTTTTGGCACACGGCACAAACCATAGGTATCTGCAAACCAAGCCGTCTGTCAGCAGGTACAATCCTTGATTTTCCTTTGAGGGACTGATTTGGAAAAATTCCAATATACTTTATTTCCTATTAAGTGAATAGCACCTAGAAACCAGACAGGCAATGGATTGCATAGATCTTGCTTTTTTGAAAATGATACACACCTTGGTTTCCTATTACATCCCATCTCCCCAGCCATTTTTTCAGTTGCTTTTACTGTTCTAGTATTATTTATATTGGGAAAAGTACAAAGAAAGGCATAAAGGCAGAACAGCAAAGCCTGTTAAACCCACATCCAACAGGTGTAAATGCCTGGATGAAATTTAAGGATCTGAAGAATTAGGACCAGAGTGTTCAAGTCCTGAATAAAACAGGAACCAGAGTGTTCCAGCACTACATTTTTCCACTGGGAAATGACTCTCACTGAAATGTTCCACTGGAATGAAATAGTTCAGAGAGAGATCAGCTTGAAAGCTGACTCTGTCCTTACCCTTAATCCCTGAAGTCTTCCACACCATGTGACAGGGAGCTGAAAGCCTGTAAGCAACCACAGACCTGCCTTCAGCTTTTCCATAGGTTGGTTTTGCTGGTGGCACCTCTCAAAGTGATCTGGGATCCCAGGCTTCACTGTGGATCAGCGTAGGCTCTGCCAGCTTCCTGGCAGATGGCCATGGGCCTGGGAATCCTCAGGACAGGAGCCTCTCCGTATGGCAACTCCTTCACCCTTTTTTCCCCAAAAATCAGGGGGTGGCTGCAGGAAGAACACTTCAAAACAAGCCAGGTGATCTTATCTGCGTGCAAGTGCAGTTTGAAAACCTCTGAACTGTTATTCAAACAGAAAATTCCATGATTACTGTACTCCACCAGAAAAAAACAAAACCAAACACAGTCTACAAGCCCCTCACTCTGTCACAGACTTGGAGATGTCAAATTCTTGATGTATGAGTACATAGGAAATATCTTTTCCCATGGAAGCTCCACAACTTGGGAGTTTTCTTACAAGCCTTATTTCATCCCTAGCAATAAGAGAGCTGCAGAGTGGGATCATGGGGTGTAGGACATGGGCAGTTTGCCTGCTCATGACTTGCCAGTTACCGATCGCCACCAGCGACCTCTCGCTCAGCCCACACAAATCCTTTCTGGCTGCCGCTGCAGCTCATCCTTTTAGGAAGATGTGATGTGAAAGCAGGACACAAAAACCCAAAACCATTCAGCCTTCTGTAGGCGAGGTTGAGGAGTGACCCTGAAATCAAAAAAGCTTGTGAAGTGGAAAAGGTTTCCATTGTGTTAATTCAAACTTTGCCGGTAATTACAGGCAGCCTGAATTCCATTTCAAGGTTAGAGGAGTTTGCATAAATGATTCTTCTTTAAGAGAGATCAGAATAAACATCATCTAGAGAACTTAAGTATTTATGATTGGAAAGAAGCCTGTTTGTTAATTGTTAACTGATTAACTGAATCCTGAAATAAGCTATGGAAAAGCAGTAAAGCAGATTTAACAGGCCTAGGGTAAAACCCTACTAAAATCCCAAAACAAAAAGGAAAAATTATATGGAAGTAACTTAGGTCAGGGTTAGTGTATGACGAGGACAAGTGGAATACAATAAAGTTTTTATAGTGTGTTTTCCTTTCACATTAAAGTAATCATGTACCAATAAGCTCGTGTGATGAGCTATTACCATCAAATGTGCCCACATCCCACATTTATAGCTGGCAAAGTATTCTTTCTTCTTCTGTAACATTTGGAAAGTTGCATAAACATTGACTAATATGGATCTGGTATTCAAAGGGAGTCCCAGATAATGAGAGGAGCTTTGACAAGAAAAAGTGCTTTCCTTGAAGGGTGTTAGGGCAAAAAAAACACTCCCAAGCAAGCGAGAAATCCAAGCACAGAATCTGCTCAAGAGTCTCAAATATTCTTCTCTCTCCCTGCTGATGACTTGGCTAATACAGATGATGAAGATTATGTTTTCCCTGCAAGACACAGATCAGATTATTCCATGATAAGAAATTACACCAGCTGAGCACCTTGTGGGAGAGAGATCAGACAAGAAAGCAACAGAGATGAGATCTTAAAATCAAAGTCCTAAATTTTTGGCTGAGTTGATTCTAGTCCTTCTAAGGAGGACCAAAAAAAAGACTTTCTAAAACCCTTCTGTGATTATTGTTACTGCTTCAAATCAGAAGTGAAGGACTGAGACTGTGTTCCAATTCTGGATATTGCTGGAAATGAAATAATGAAGTGCACTCATGCTAATGTTACAGAGGAGGTTACATACATTTTATTCTTTATTTTTGTATGGATTAATTTTCTGGCTTTACAGAATGCAGTTTACCTTTCCCTGATAAAAATTGTTTTCTATCTGTGTGTGCAAGAGGCCCCAGGGAGGATGTGGTTATTTATTTCACGTTTCTGTGCAAGGGCTCAACCTGATTTAGAACACACTTGGGAGGCAGCCTAAATATTTTGATTCTGACCATTTTTGCTCTCACTAACCACCTGAAAGCTTATCATTACAATGACAGACATCTGTCCAAATCAGAAGTTATTTCCTCTCAGGAAGTTATCTTACCATCAGAGGGAATACATCTAAATCAAATGAAAACATACCCACACAATTCTCTGTCAGTACAGACAGGATCCAACATCATATTCCTACTCCATCCCTGTGGATTGCTGCAGCAATAAAGAGGATGGTGCATTGCTTTTGCATCTTCTCCAGTCTTGCTATACCCTTGCCTTCTCTCTGAGCCCAAGAGAAATGTAACCTTGGGTGATTTTTCCTAGGAAGAGAAGAATCTTTTGTTTGTTTGTTTTGCATCTCACCTACTAGCAAGCTCTGCCTGGATCAGAGTTTCATTACATATTTTGATGTAGAGAAAGACTTCTACCTGGCTCCCTGGCAAACTGAGTCCAAAACGGGAAGACAAGGCAATGCAGGGCAGAGCCACCCAGGATGTCTCTATGTGAGCTAACAAGGGAACCAGAAGTAGGACTGAGTCACAGCTGAGCTGAAATCTCTGCTTGGAAATGGAATGCTGAATGGAATGCTCACCTGAGCTGATGTTGGTAACTCAGTGTCTCTGTGCTGTACTCCCTTGCTCAATGTGGACATAGAAAAGGAGAAACAACCTTCCTTCAGATGGTCTCTGCCACAGATAGTGTTCAAATGGCATTTCCACCCTCCAGCTGCTCTTTGAGTCTCTGGAGCAGGAGAGCATGTTCTTGAAGAAGATATTCCCCCAGGGCATCACATACAATCCCGACTCTCCTGCCCTTAGAAAGCCCTCTCATTAGGTATCATCTCACAGGTCAGAAGCACTGGCAGCTGGTGGTGAATAAATCATACCCTATAATCTCTTTAATACAAGTCTTGCTCCTACCTCCCAATAAATGAAAACATTGTGTTTCCTTTAATAAGAAATGCATGGAAGTGTGCCATTCATAAAAAGATTCAATTAAACATATGAAGCATATCCTGCTGTGACCTACATTTCAGTAACAATGAGATCTTCTTTCTTTTGTGGTAGTGGGACTTGTTCAGACAGCTTTTGGGTTTTTATTTTCCTATTCAAAACACACAATTCATGTCATTCACAAAACCTGCTCAAATCTTTAGGACTCGTTCTACAAATGCGAAATAATTCTCCAGTGCAAAAGTAGTAAAAATATAACTATTTATATGAATAGAGTCAGCCAAAACATTTTTTTTTCTTGTTGAAGCAGAAAAAAGTCCCTTTTCTTCCTCTTTAATGGAAAATATAGAGGAATTTTGTTTTAGGTTAATTAGATCAAAAGGAATAATGGAGAAATTGTTCAGAAGAGAAAGATCCTTTTTTCTTCTAAATAATTAAATTCATGTCTGAATGTAAAAAACTAAAATGTTATCTTAAGAGCTCATTTTTTGCAGAAGTATTTTAAGCATCTTTTGTTGTCTTTGATTTCAATGGTCTGAGACAGGAAAATGAGCAAATGAAGGAAACTGATTCACCACAAGGGAGTCCCATATCATTACCTTAGGAGAATAATCCACAAATGTACTACCTCACCTTCACATTCATCTCTTGCACAGTTTGATATCACAGGAGTTATTTCACTGTCATGGAAAAATGTTTTCTTAAGCAAATAGATTTCACTGCAAATACTCAAAGCAATTACTGAACATTTATCTTTCTAATGTTTTTTCTGAAGAATGGAATCATTTAATTAGGAAATTAGATTGAATCCTGGCTCACTGAAGTCAATGGGAGTCTGCTACTCACTCCACTGGTGCCAGGGTTTAATCTCAGATTTCACAAGGACTGCCTATCTGCTGAAACTTAAATGAGTACTTTGGTATGCTGCTGCAGCAGGTCATTAACCTCCACTTTCTTTATCAAGGTCTACAGAACTTTTTATGGGGGTAAAAAAGGATAAAGGAATTTCTAGAAATGGGAAATTGCTTCTTGTCTAATTTCCCTTTGAATGCCAACATCCTGCTTTTAGCTGTGCGGAGAAACTGGAAGTAATGTCTTCTTACCATCTCAAATCAACAAAAGGATTTATACTGTTTTTGTGGAAGATGCTATATTCTTAGCCGACACACACCTACTACAACAGCAGAGCATGCCCAGACAGAAAACCAAGAGCTTCTAATGAACTCTGGATAAATGAAGATTCTTCTGCAATTTGAACTACCAGAAGCAGCTCTGACTCACTCTGCTCTCCCATCATAGCTTTCCACAGGGGATAAAAAACCCCTAATGCTAGGTCACTCTTTTTGTCTGCTCCTTACCAAATGGCCTTCAGGTACTGTAGGTTTATGTTTAGGAGCTCTCCCAAAGCTGCAGGATAAAAATCGCATTGTCAGCAGCGATGACAATGCACTAGCACAATACAACTTGGTTTAAGTAGAGGCAAAGTTCACTGTGCTGGATACGCAGCTTTCCTGAAGGACAGTCAAAAAATTCTCACAGAAGCCAAGACAAGTCTTACCACATCCCAACATGCAGAGCACACTTCTTTAACTTTTCCCTTTTCTCCTTCTACCAGAAGAATAAACCTAAAGCAGAACTCACACAAAATGGCACAAATAACATCATGCAAAAGGGCAAAAGCTCAGAGACTAGACATGTAAGGGATGTTTGCTGCACCCTTTCTTACAGCCTGCAGCATGCTCAGAGCCTGGCAGATGCATAAACCACAGAGGCACAGAGCACCCTGATCCTGTTCAGCCCACACTGAAGTTACTGACTTGGAACCAGCACTCATTGTTGATTTAATACTAAAATGCTCTGATGTCAACTGAGCATAATTTAAAGAAGCCATATTGGTTTTATATGTGTGCCACTCCATTCCACACAGTAATTGCCTCATGTCAGAGAAAGAAAGAAAGGCCCAAGGATGAAGCCACTCATTTTTTCCGTCCCTCTTCGGCATATTCCTTCAACGAGCACCAGAGACTTCTATCCTTGCTCTGCAAACTTAGCACCAAAAAACCCTGAACATGGGGGAAACAGTTCGTGCTTAAAACCGAACAAAGCCTTAATACCTGTGGCCATATGATTACTTGATGCAAACAAATGGAAACATTCACAGAACTAAAGCATAGCTATTATGAAATAGCTGTTAGCATAAGTCCAGGTACCAGTGGTATTAAAATGTGTAATCAAAGTGGATAAATTTCTAAGAGACCTAAACCAACAGCTTCGGAAAATATGTCACAATATTATTAAAAATGCAGTAGATGTTATTTTAAATCTATCAAAACTCATTGAAGTGACATTTCAGTGTTCATAGCCTAAAACCCAAGAATAACAAAAGGTGAATGGCAATTCAGTGACAAACTGTTCTTAAAATGCCGTATTGTTGACACTGGGTGTTGTAAACAAATCTCAGCATTACCTTGTTAGTTTTGTTTGGTGTGAATGTGAGTTAAATGAAAAGGTTAGTACAAAAGGCTATGGCAAGGACCTATTGCACATCTCTCTTGAACCAAGACACATGAAAAATGCTTGCTGGAGTTCGTTTTCAAAAAATGAGCATTTATAAAGTTAACAAGTGAGGTCTTGGGGAAAAATGTAGTTTATTGCCCTCAGAGGTCTGGAAGAATCTGCTGGAGGCAGACTTCATTCCCCAGCATCAGCCCATGGCTTAGAGTCTCCAAAAACCTGACACTAAAGAAATCATCTGCTCTTTGTGGGAGCTTGGTGCAGCACTTTGCATGCTGAGCAGGTTAGGGACTGCTCCCAGCAGAAAATCATGTCCTGCCACATGGACACCCCTGGTGCGTGGTGGGGATCCTGGAACAGAGAGAGAGAGTCCGTTTGCATGAGAATGGAAAACCAGCCCAAGAAACTCTTGAGCCTGCTCCAGCATTTACAGCACCATAGTTAAACTCTGTGAAATTTGTTATCATAAGTTTCTTTTTCCAAAAGCAGTTTAAGTTTCCACGGAATGGGAGAAATAGCTTAGTTTTGTTTGCTTCTCTGGTTAGCTAACATTCACTTTATACTATATGAACACAAGCAATCAGTATTTAGGGCCTCTTGTACCATTTTGATTCTCTTCTTGAAACACAGGCACTCACCGTCAGCCATTTGTAACTATAACGTATGTATAATTGCAACTTGTATGTATAATTGCAACTCTGCTCTTTGCTAGTCAGTATTTTAAGGTCATCTACAGCATTAATCCTATTTCATGTTTTATTGAACTACCATTCTCTTGTAGCAAAAACTGTATGCTGATCTCCTAAACTCCTCCTGGCTTCAGATATAATTCTCTTCCACAATGGATTTAGGCTGTTGCTCGTCATTACAGCACCAAGTACACTTGCTTTAATAAAAATAGGAATGAATTAGTCTTCAGTTAGCAATTGCACTGAAGGGCAAGGTAATGAATAGCTAAACAGACAAGAGTATATAATCATTCATGTAAAATGAATAGTGTGGGCTACCTGCTTGAAATCCTTATGAAACCTTTGTTTTATGCTAGTATCAACAGAACAAGGCAGAGTAATCAACTGAGCTTTTGTAAGAATAATTTCTCCCACAGGCTTAATGCAGCCCTTTAGCATTTCGAGATGAAGCCGCAATTCAAGGGACAGAAACACAGGCAACTGTATTTGACTTCTTTGTGTTAGAGATTTGCCTTCTCTCCAGGTGAAGGATATCAGTACTGCAGTCTGAGCCACTGCAGTCCCTGATTGTGCCCACAGCAGTGTCAGTGCAGCACTTTGCAGAGAGCAATAAATACCCACTGGTGCCAGAGGAGGCACACAGAGTTGCTCCCCGACCTGCCAGATAAACTGCTTTCAAACTCAGACAACACTGCCTTTGACTTGGGAACTATAACATTGCCTTGTTCTCCTACCCTGTCTTCTCCTACCACTACTGTAGCTATCAGAGAAAACACACCAGACTAGATGGATCTGGCCCAGTTATGTCACTCTTATTCAACATGAAGTTTCATTGGAAAACTCAAAATGTAGAAGTAACCTCCCTTTTCTATATAATCAATAACATGAGTTAACAGCAGCTCTCACCAGGTGTCTTGTGGTCTGCATCTTTGTTCACTAGCTCTATCTCTAGGGCCTGTAATGCTAAAAAAAAAAGTGATCCTTCTGCCAATTAGGATTTTTTACAGTTGTATTGGGGGTTTTAGTGAGTCACACAGCACTGGCACAAAAGCAGAGTGTCAGCCTAAACTCTGCAACATGAATTCTGGTTAAATAAGATATAAGGTTATTGCCTCACTATTCTGAGTCAAGATCAAGCATGCAACAGTAAATAATCCCCAACTGGAAAGGCAAAGTATTAATAACCAAAGAAGCACAGCATTATTTAAAAACTGTATTAGACACAGGGCAGCAAACCAAACCAGAAATAATACCCCTCAAACACCCAAGGCACTTATCCCCAGAGAGAAGAGCTGTGAGTTTATTTGCATTTTTATTTCAAATATCACAGCAGTAAGTGAAGCAAGTCTTATAAAATTTGTTTGTTTTGATTAGAAATAGGAACTAGAAATAGGACTTAGGGTAAGAAATAAAAAATAAATAAAACGGGGAGAGAAGTCATGGCTGCCTGTGACTGAAGGAAGACAGCAATAGTTGAGTAACTCCATGAAAACCACACCATGATGCTCTGAGATCTCCAAGTCAGAGCAGATAGGGCAGAAAGACTCTGAAGAGAACTTGCCAGCACAGAGAAGTTTGATGTTGAGGTATAAGCCTGTCTCCCCAGCTTTGTGTCAGAATCCAAAAACAGCAATTCACTGAACTCTGTGGACTTTAAGCCCTCCATCTCTGATAGAAAGAATATGCCTGCAGTACCTTTAGAAAGAAAATTCAGTGTTTCACTGACTGCCCAGTTGCTGAGCTAGAACAAGAATTACAGTTTTATTTGATTCATTTTTCTGCAAGTATTTCTGCTCTTTCAGCTGAAACTTGACCTTGAGTCTTACTAACTGCCTCCTGTATGTTTTTAAGCCTTCTCAGCACCGTGGGGAAAAAGCAGAATTGAGTTTCCAATCATCACAGTAATACTGACAACAACAACCACCACCACTCCATACACACTAGCACATCACACACCTGAGACCATCCAGGTCTATAAAGACCACAAGATAAGTGTTTCCTGCAAAACTAATACAAGACCTGCTATTGAATGCTGCTGAATTTCAGAAAGAAGTGTTGCATGGCAGGCCCATCGGAACACAGATTGCTTACAAACGTGTTCCATGAGCAAACCAAGAAACGTCATGCCTGCTTTTTACGAGATTATTACAAAAACTGAGGCAATCTGCCTCCTTCAAATGCTATGCTGTTGTATTGGAGATTTGTTCATACCTTCAATAATATGTGCTGTTCTGGCTCCATCACCTCACAGAGAATACTTAAAACTTGGAAAGATTCCAACAACAGAATCCGGATTTGTCAAAGTACACAGTGACCTCTCTGAAAGGAAGAGGACTTTCCAGGCTGGGAAAGATGCCACAGGGGACATGGCTGAAGTCCATGAAATCTTGACTGACAGAGAAAGTAGAGATAGGGATTGACTGTTCCCTTTTTCTTCCAAGGTGTAGTAGAGTCCATGCCATGTAGCTGCCCTGAGACTGGTACAAAAATTCAAGGAGAGCAGTTCTCAATGCAGCAGGCAGAACAGACCTACTGGAACTCCTCATCTCTGTGCACTCAGGCTTAAAAACAAGCAGGTCCTTGCAAAGGTTCACTGTAGATCACAAAGCAGACTAGACATAAGCACACTCAGGAAGTTCTCTGAGGTCACTATAGTTGGCCTGAGAAGTACTAGGGTGGAAATAGCACTTTTGTGTGACCTGTTCTCACTCTTCCCCAGGCACCTCCCTGTGTATGTCCATTCCCTAGATATAAGGTTCTGGGCTTTGAGACCAATTCCCATAAACAAATATGAATGTTCTTATGTCCCAGAAGGTTCAGAGCCTTGTTCTAAATTCTGCCAGCCTTGAAGAACCATCCCAAATCTTTTCTGCAAATGTATTTTTTTTTTACAAAACTGAATAATATACAAAAAAAATATTAAGATCTGACTTGTCTTGCCCTATTTGAAGTCACTTGGTACTTCAAATCTCTCAAAGTGTATGTCATAGGCTTTTGAGAACATAGCCTGAGTCTTCTGTGCAGACCTGTCAGTTCAGTACATTCCAAATAATAATGTAACACTTAAATATTTGAGTTGAAAGAGCTGATAGAGTTGATAGAGACGGTGACCTTTTAGAACATCCACCTGAATTAGACAGCACTATCATTGTCCAACACAATCTTTATATAATTTAAACATCTGAATTAAAAAACAATATATTTAGATACAGCATATTTAGATACAAACTATACATTTGCTAGGAATGTTGAATAACTTTTAGCATGGCAAACTCAACAGAATATCTAAAATACAGACTATAAACACAGTCTGACTTTCCTCTTCTTAATCTCAGCTGCCAGTTCATTTTCTGATCAGCCAGGCTTGTCAGATACCCTCTTTTTATTCCACGTCATGCCCATAGATTTATTTTAGATAGACATTTTTCTCTCTTGTACTCAGTCAACAAGAATTAAACACATTTTATCAAAAAGGGAAAAGCTTTAATCAAATGCAAGAGGCCAAAATCCTCCTCTCAGTCTGTCTCTTTGATTCTCAGCAATTTCATCTTCCAGAACTCTTTTTTTATTCGTCTAGCACAAAGCACAATGTTCCTCATCTGTGTACATGTGTGAATCCACACATGCATTTATGAAAATTAAAAGCAGCCTTACCATCAGAACTGAGCAGAAAAAAAGTGTTTCAGAAGCTTGCAGATTCTTTTGCAAATAATTGTGGTTTCTGAATGAAAGATTTTTTTCACCCATATCCAGGTGTTAGTGGTTTCCATGACAACTTTTTCTCAGTTTTCCACTATATTTGAATTAAAGTTTACATATGTTATTATTCAAAGATTAGCTTTAGTCTCTTATTAACTCCAAAGCCTTCTTAACAGAGGCTGTGGTGACAATAACATTTGAGAAGTGTTTGAGAGTTGATTTGGACAAAAATGTCACACACCTTTTGAACAAAAAAAAAAAAAGAAAAATAACAATGGCAAGTAATGTAAATATATATTTTCTTTCTTGCAGCCTCAGCAACCTAATCAGGACATATCATGGTATCCTTCAAGTCTATTAAGGGGGGGAATACTTAGAACACAATCATCCAATAGAGACATGTCTCTTACAGGACTTTGAGGCATGGTAATCAAAACTCAAACTGCTGCAGTTTCTCTGGTTTGTAGTCAAAAGCCCATGAATACTTCAAGTTTCACAAGGTCTCCCCTCAAGCCACAAAATCATCTTTGATTCTCCTAAGTTCATAATGGATTGGCTCATGAAAGTACCTCAGCTTTCAAATCAGTGGAGACAAAATGTGTACATAGAGAAGAGCTTCTGTACAAAATAATGGAGCTTTCAACATGGGCAAATAATTATGCAACTTCAGTCATTATATGACAAGGTAATTTCTGTCATTTCCTGCAGAAGGTGATTGAAAGAGATTTTTTGCTATAAGGCATTTTAAGTTTCCAAAGGTTATGACTGAGGAAAGAGTTCTGCCACCGTAGAAAAGGTGAGACATTCAAGGAGGAACAGTGCAACCCAAGCACTGGAATTCTCAAGATTGGCCCAACTTTCCTCCTGTTCAGATGCATCTCTTGTCACGGCAAACATGTCATATTAGGTATGTGTGGCTGGGGTTTGGGAGGATAGGGTGGATTTAGGTTTTGGTAGCTAGTTTGTGTTGTTTTTTGGTTTGTTTTTTTTTTGGGGGGGGGGAGGGTTGAAGTGGAACATTTGATGTGATGTGCCATTCAGATTGGCTTGAATAAAAATATGACCCTGTGAAGCATTTAAAATTGGCAGGCAGGCTGGGGTGAGCATTCAGGCAGCACAGCTGGGTGCCTGAAAAGGGAGAATCCAATCAGCAGTGATTGTACATGGATAAATCCCATGAAGATGGGGGGAAGGAAAAAAAAAAAGGATACTGGCAGTTTTCTACCCTGCTTAGAGCAGGGAAATAAAAACCTTGTACTGACCTCAAGGGGAACAGTAACATTTCAAGATTCCAACTTGAAAGGGCGAAATATTTTCTCTTACATTTGGTGCTAGACTTCTCTCAGGAAGCATGTGGACATGAGAACTGGAGAAAGGAATGAAAGCACATTTGGGAAAGCCTCATATAGTGCCCAACTGTGCACATCTGTGACTATGCACACAGTTATGCAGTGTCTCATTTAGCCAAACCTCGTCTTGAAATGGAACATGAAGATCAAGCAAATACAAAGCCAGACCAAAGCAGAGAGTTTCAAATTTTCTAAAATCCAAAATAACAGGAGTTTCAAACCTGAAATAACACCAAGCATTGCCATGGGGCAATCCTGTTTGCTTGGTGTGCATTAGATGCACAATTAGAGGTACACAGACAAAGATCTCTTGTCACACAAGAATGACAAGAGTTCCTCCAGCCAGAACCATCCAAACAGGTCTTAGGGGCATTCAAAGTGTTTTAACACTATTCAGTTCTTTAACTCCTGTACACTGGGAAATGAACAGGAAAACAGCATTGTCCAGCTAATTCAGTGTCTTAAAGCATCAGAGCTCTGTCAGTTCTTAGGGTGAATATTTGAGGAGGGATTTTTATTGCCTGGCTGGAGTTGCACTTGGGCTGTTTCCAGGCAAGGTCCTTAACTTCGAGTGCAGTACCACAAGGACACTGTTCAGTGCTTGCAGTAGTTTTCCCCTTCGGTCCAAAGACAGAATACAACTGTTACCTTTGCCATGGATATTTTTCCATCTTTATCAGAGAGGCCACCCATCATGTTCTGCCTCTTCTGTTGTTTCCACTGTCCTTGAATCCAAGCCAAGCTCCTCTTCAAATCCTCAGGACACCTCTGTGCTATTATTTACATTTGGAAGCCCAAGAAGAGACCAAAGCACTCATTTTCAGTGCCTAACTAGTGAGTCAGATCATTTGACTTCATAAGTCAAGGTAGTTACCCTGGTAAGCAGAAAAAGCTCGATGATCTATCCTTGAGCACTATGAGGGGGAAGGAAATTGAACTTAACTCTCTCACTGAGCATCATTTCTCCTCCTGACAATATCTAATTCCAATTGCAGATAATGGACGGATGGAGACAGATTGCACCCTTTGCTTCTCTTCTCCTCTTAGGTGAGTTTGTTCACAGCTGAGCATTACAGTGAGGTTTTGTGGCTTTCTCTGGGTGGCACCAAATTCTGCTCCTTCTCTGTTGGGGAAATTCACAGCAACAAAGGAAGACCTTCGTCCTCTGAAAAGCTTCCTCTCAGTAAGATCCTGACCATGAGTATTTAAAATCTTTCTGAAGCCAAGAAAATGTTGCTGTTATAATCCATTGCTTATTTTGACATCACTATACTGATTTGAAATGCCATGCAGTGAACTACTAATCGGGTATTGAGTTCTCCTCTGCACTGTACATACACATCATGGGAATCCTGCTCCTTTCTGTAACAGGAAAAGGGACTTCTTTAAAGATTCTGTTTCAGCTTATTATCCAACATGACATATACAGTATATAGAAATTATATATATTAAATATTTTATATATTTTTATATGTTATATATTATTATAAATTATATATGTCATAATTACATTATATGAAGTCTTCAAAGAGGCAAAGTGACTTGTTTGGACAAGCAAATGTCTAAAGACAGTTGCAGTGGCAGGCTGTAATATTATCAGCATAAATCTGGGAAACAGTGCTATTCAGCTGACTTCTCACATACCTAGGAACTCTTTTCTCATTATTCTTCCTACTCCCACCTATAGATGGGCCTATAGAAGGAGACAGACTTCCATTTTTCAGAATTTTGGAGGGTTTCTGCAACAGAGAAGAGCTATGTCAAGGTGTCATCTCTTGACTTTTCTATTCGTTCATACTGCCAAAACTATAAAACACTGCTCCCACAAGCATCTCTCTTTTTTATAAAAAGCCAAAAATGAGGTTAAAAAAAGAAAAAGGCATTGAGTGTTTCCCAGTCAGTCTATTACAAAACAAGAGACTGACCTTCCAAGGCGAAGAATCAGCTTCCAGCGTCTCTGAACACCAACGCTGCAGCACTGCTAAAAGGTCAGGAAGCTCTAAAACTCCAAGCACGCCATATTCATACAGACAGTAAACCTGAACACAAGGATGCAGAGAAACTTCCCTGGGCAGTCATAGACCAGAGCAAGAGATAACACTGCATCCCTTGGGAAGCAGTCTGGAGTTCCAGCTGTTGAAGAACTCTGGCAAAAACAGGCAGTGAAGAAATGTGATTTGTAAAAAACCCCAGTCTCTCCGGTCACTACAACAGTGCAGTCATGCAATGAAGGTAAATGCATTTTATGACAACTCTTGCATTTACGCTCAATCATACTGTCCAAAGTTATTTTCCAAAGTTATTTTCTATGCTTATTTTTTCCTACGTTTATTTTTTCTGGGCCTGCACTGCTTGCCAAAGCTAAACCTAAACCACTATCAGTTGCACTGGTTTTTGTTGAACTCTGCAACATTCTCCCTCTAATGTGGGAAGTTGAACTTTCACATAGTACAATTCCCAGATGTTGCTCTCCTTCTATCAGCAGAAAGGGATCCCTATTCCCTTTTAAAGTCAGCCCAAATGAGGGTTTCCACCAAAGTTATTTCAGTATTCTCCCAAGTGATTTTTCATTTCTCTTTTGCAGAAGATTTTATTACTCACACCTGGTGCAAAACCAAATACCCTTCACATCCGTTCCAGTCAGGACTTGTGCTGTTTACCTTGTCCCTATGATGCCCACCTCACTTTCCCTACCTCTAGCACAAATTTCTCCCTTTGGTTACTCACCCCTCTCAATGTTAATAGTCATTTCCATGGCTTCACACCAGCTATGGCCACACCAAAGAGGACTTTGAGGACCAGTCAAAAAATGTCTCCTTCTGCCTGACCACTATGGGAAGAGCCCATTCCACAGCACTGACATGATCTGGTTTAGTAAAGTCATGGAAAAGTTTATTACTCCACCTTATTCATGGCGAGAAAAAATACAAGTTCTCTTTTACCAGAGCACAAAAATGTGAGATTGATGGTATTGGTTTCTTCCATTTCTTCATTCACCAGCTCAGAAGAGCAAACAGTCCCAGTTTTTCCAATGACAGCAAGTGCTGCCACTGTGCTTTCATGTCACCATGGCAGTGAAATAAATGTTATATATTTGGAAGTCTTTAATGGAAAGAAGGCGGCATTAGGTGAAATCTGAAGGTGCAGGTTCATATCTCAAACACTAGTGGTGGAACACTCACACACTGGATTTTACTATAAAACAACTTCGATTAAATATTCCAAGAGGCATTAGTGCTCCTTGCATGTGCAGAGTAGTAATTCAGTGCCACATATAAAAGAGAAATTATTCGGGGGAGAAGAGGTGCTTAATCAAAGGACAAGGAAGAAGGGAAATTGTTCCCCCAAACACCTCTCAGCCTTGACACCTTGCCATGTGACCTGGGCTAAATCACACTTTGGTTTTAAACAGTTTTGAGTAAACCGTTACTCTTAAACAAAAAGCTCTAAGCAGGTAAGACAAATATTTTCTGTTAAAACACTTTTTCAACTGAAATTTAGGCTTTCTAATAAATGCTGGGGAGGAGTGGGAAAGAAAGAAGTGTTGACTTTCTACAGAAAAATATCTATTGCATCTCAAATTTTAAGTCCCTTCTGATAACACGTACTTTGGGAACTTACTGTTTTACACACAGTCTGAACTGGGCTCCCCAAACTAACTATCCAGTAATTTGGTAATTTTTATTACGAAATCCATCCAGACAGACTGGAAACATAAGACAATTGAACTACAATTTCCAACAGTTTCTTTCCACAGTGTGTTCAAATCAAATTATTAAGTACACAGGCAAAAACTGGTGAGTCTTTTCAGAAAAGACAGTTTTTCACCAGATTTTCTGTAAAAGACAATGACTTTTTAGAACAACGACAACAAAGTAAAAAAAAAAAAAAGGATTTGCAGGTTAGTTTATCCCACAGATGCTCAGCTGAAATCCATATATTACTGGTAGTAAAATAGACTGGGATTTTTAAAGGCAGAAGGAAAGTCCCATAGGTAGTATATCCCAGTCCTACTTCAGCCCAGGCTAACAATGTGATTTTCATTAATTTAATCTTCCTCTTGCCTAAGTTTAAGGGTACAGTCTCATCACCTACACAAAGTTGCTTACAGGATGAACTGTCACATTTTCAAGTCTTTGCTATTACACTCCTGAGATCACTCTAAGGATGGTCACAAAGATAGAGAACTTACATACAAAATGTAAGCTTACAAGAGGTTTTTTGGGTCTTAGTTTGGGGGGTTGTTTGTGTGGTTTTTTAGCTAATCCACATATAGTAAGTTTTAAATGTATTTCAGAGGCAATATTTTCAACATTGGCTAACAGATTCCAAAGAGGTCTTTGAGTCTTAAGACCAATTTTATGATGTAATGCATTAGAAATATTTGCTCTCTACTCTTTCGCAAAACCACATTTGACAACAATGCACCAAATACATTCATACCCCAAAATATCAACTAAGCCTGAACACTTAAGTATGCAAATCTTGCATATATTAAAGACAAGTAAATTTAAATTAAAAATAAATTTGGTTGTGGTATATTACCTTCTTGCAGAACTATGTTCAAAGCTCATATAGAGAAAATACTTTGCCTACCTTGGCTTGCTTTGATTTCACAAGCTTCCCGTAGACATATAACGAAGCTTGCATAATTAACATATGGAAGGTCTCAGAACATATTACCACATATTCTAAATATAATCAGTAATTGCATATGATGTCATCTGAAACTAATTCAGTCCCCTTCACAGCAAGCCTACATTTTGAGCTCACATCACACTGGCCATGTGCGTTCCAATCTGCCCATATCTCCTGCCTCCTCCTTCAAAGGCACACAGGTGCCTCCGTGTCACCTTCCACGCTGCCCCTTCTGCACAGGGCACACAGTCCAAGTCCTCCTGCCAAGTGACCTTATCTCTCAGTATTTGCTTTCCATGCTGCCTGTAGAAACGAGGACAGTTAAAACACAACATCAATGCCACCGGAGAAACACACGCTTCCCTGAGCTGACAGTAAGATCTTTCTTCTACTGCCCCCATTACCTTCCTGTCTGTAACACACAAGTCTGGTTTTTGATATTATTTTACATCAGAGAGTAGGCTCATTTGGACCAGGACCTGCAGACTGAATACTTGGCTTGTTTCTGACCACATGAACAGATTACCTTGCACAAACCCAGAGTAATGATCACGGCAAAACTCTTAGTTATTTCCTTTGCTAATAATTCTGCTGGTATTAATAGCAGTTGGTGAGTACATGACACTTTCAAAAAGCAATTGTCCTTATTAAGTAAATAAACAATGAGTGAGGAACTCCTCTGTGGAGACTCGTTTTTTGTAAACCTTGGCCTCACTCTGACTGCTTTTGTTTTTCAAGCTAAATGATTTGCAAGTATTATCCCACTGTTAATATCCACAGCACTGAACGCCAGCATCAACAGATCCCATTGACAAGCTGCATTTGGGTTTTCCCCCTCCCTCTGTCAAATATGTCACTGCTTTAAAAATGTCCCCAAGTAATTGGCATTACTCATTCGAAGTAGAAGCACTACAAACTTCCCTCCATGTCGCAGATAATTAGTTCTGGGCATCTCATCCATTATGCCTTTGGGCATTTGCTGCAGATGCCATGTGAAATAACAGAAAATGTGCTTTTCAGTGAAGAATCACAGCAAACAGTCATGCCAGGAGCAGTAAGTAACAAGCTTGCTGACAGCACTACAACCCTTCTTCATCCAAAGCAGTCCCGTGGGTTTTTTTCAGCAGAGTTTTGATTTTTTTTTCCTCTGAATACATTTCTCTTCCCACAAATAAGTGCTGTAGAGAATAAAACCTTGAAAAACTAATGCCACACCCTGTTTAACAGCACGTGGAAGAAATGTTACCCCGTCTCTAAAGATTTTCCTTCTCACTGTTAACAAATATTGTGCTGGTATAAAAGAAGGGTAGTTTTATAACAGCAGATGGACTTCCCTCCATTTTTTTTTTCAGTTTCCTACCTCTTGCCATTGCAGCAGGTAGGAATCAATGGAGTGCAAGAGCACCTCTTGCTACTTAGGCATTGAGGGATACTAAGTTTTAAAGCTTTTTGGCACAATAGATAAGACAGAGCTTGACTTCAAATAAATTCCTTGTTACCCAGTTCAAGGTAGCCCTTTTATGATAGTGGCTATAAAAAACGACACCATTTTATGACATCACAATAATGTCTGAAAACAAATTGTAGTGATACAGGGTTTCTGAGATGTTGCATTATGAAAATTCACAGGCTACATTAAAAAAAAATTATTGTAACTATCAAACATAAAGTAACAGCTGTTTAGAGATGCCAGCAAAGGTTAGGACTCAATCCTGTTAGGTACCCTACACACACCAACACCCAAACTTTATGCCACCCAGGTTACAACCTGAAGTCACATGAGAAAAAAAAGTTTTTAAGTAAGAACACATAATTTTGATTTTACAGGCAAGAAAATTGACATATATGGTCACCAGTTAAGATTAGCAGCTTTAAACCTGGATGACTAAGCACCATCATCTGAAACCTGACATTAATAAAATCCGTGGAAAACTTTGGAAAATCCACAACTTTATTCACCTAAAATCGGATCTAGGGGCCACTCAAAGAAATTAAGTTACTTTTGTGGTGTAGCAGATTGTGTCTGGGACTGAAACAGGGATGCTGGCCAGATTTTGTTCTCCTGCCACAAGCACAAAGTCATTTCTGCTCCCTACAGTGAGTTAATTAGGTCTATCTGTGCTCAGACAAAAGCTCTTTAGCCTTTTACTAATAGCTCTTAAAACTCCTTTGTTTTGCTGTTCACAACTTCTATTCAGCATCAGTGGATAGAAAATATATGGATTCAGATTTTCAAGTGTTGTCAGGAAACAAATCTACATTTCATAGCTCTAGTCCATTCTGGAATATGTTGGAAGCAACTTAATGTACCTGTCACCTCTAAATCCTAACCTGGAGACCTCTGCAGTGGCCAAGAATGCTTGAAAGAGGTCTCCTGTCAGGATACTGTTTTTTGTTAGACTGTGACTCGTTATCATGAGTGACATGTGCATCATTATGATGTATTTCCAGTCTGATAAAAAATAATTATTTCAAATTATTAACAGCTTTAAAGGGAAGGACACATGCAATATGTTGAGGAACAGGATTTGGCAACTATGTCTAAGCCAAGGTGTTAATACTAAAGCATTATACCACTGTGAATGTAAATAACTGTAAACATCATTTCACTAAGCATGAAAAGGGTGATTTGTAGAACACACATATGTATAAGTTACACTGTAAGCTAAAACTGGCTCCAGTCATCAACAAGGCTGTTAAGGGAAGGTCCCAGTCTGACCATGCAGGAGCCACTCTGGCAGTCACACTCCCATCATCAGAGACTTTCACCACTGGGACCAAAGCCCTTTCATAGCAAGTGGCTCCAGCGACCTGGCAGGTCCCCATTTGACTCCCTCACAGCCCGCTCAGACAGTCAGACCAGGTTTCCTTAGTGGTTTGAGCCCAGGTTTCCCATAGCAGTCCAGGATGTCTCGATCCACAGAGCCATTGATTCACGGCACAGTAACCCAGGAACAGCTCAGCTGGTGCCTCTGAGGAGGGACCCCCAACAAAGAAACCCCTGGGCTTTTATGGTCTATGATTGTGATAGTCTGGGGTCTTTCTGCTGAGCCATCGGCTCCTGCCCTGTCTCTGAGTGTCCTGCCCCCTGGCTGGGCCACAGGTCCCCATGCCCTTGTTGTGCAAAGGGTCTCTGCCAGTTCACAGCCTTTTGTCTCAGGTTCCCACCCAGAGCTCAACCTGCAGCAAATGTGTTCCTCAGCAGGCCTGTGAAGGTTACCAAAGTGCTCATCTGTAATATCAATGCTGCCACACATAGAAACATAACTCCATGTTCAGAGAGAATCCAGTCACTGCAAACATCAAAACATTGCAAAATGTATGAAGATCGACAATACATTTGATAGGGCAGAACATGGCCAAGAGTCAGGAAGCACAGGGAGAAGAGAGTGGTCACGTGTTTGTAGACATCATTTCATGCAAAAACCTTACTGTTAGTTCACATTCCAAGAAAAAAAAAAGCATAGAACAGGCAACTCTGCAGAACAGGCACTGGGAACTGCTGAGAATGTTAATGAATTTAGCTCTAGACCTGCCCTTCACAATTTGCACAGTAACAGACAAAAGTCAACCACAGATATCAAGCCACGGCTACTCACAGCAATATGTGAGAGATTATTGTTCCCCAGGAACAGTCTTGTTATTGGAAAATGTAAAAAACTTCTCTACCTGTCTGTGTGGGGAACCCAATTTATCAAAAACAAGTCAAACAAACAAAAAAACCCTCTGACCCTTCAAAACAAACCCACTCTACACACATAAGATTACAAAAATAAATTTCAGACAAGTCTAAACTGGAAAAAACCCAACAACGTGGAAGAAGAAATGCAGATCAGGCAGAAGATAGCATGCTAAAGACAAGGCAAAAGCAGAACCATAAACAAGCAGCAGAATAAAAATTAGGCCACTCTTAAAAAGAGTATTCAGATCAGTTATCTATAATAACCTCTTGTGTTATAGGAAAGCATATTGGGGAGCTAGTAGAGTATTCTTATGGAAGACCGTGAAAACTATTCTAGTAATAATGTTTTATGACATCCAATTACTCGTGAAGTCAAGGATACACACAATATAATCACAAACCACAGCATACTGTCTGTGGAACAAAATGTCAGATGGAGAGATTGGTAATATTCAGGACTGACTTTAAAGACTCATCTTGGCAAGCCTCAATACTGCTGGCAAGAGGGAAACACAGAGGGAAGGCCACTATTGTTCTAGTTCATTAGAGACTTTAAGCACTGATGCTTGAGATGTCTCAGAAGAGGCTTACAAGAATAGCAAGAGGAAAGGAAAAACGCCCAGTTTATTGCAGCTGAAGGATTTTTCCATAAAAGGCAGAAAGAGGTATAAGAGGATGGGATGGTGTTACCACCAATGAGATGAAAAGAGCTGACAAACTTCTGAGTCCAAGTGGCAAAAATTTAGGTGGAACCTGAGGAATTGTAGTTCAAACTTGATATTAAGCTTCAAAGGAAATCCTGTAGTTTGTTGAGGGACATGGATCTTGGAACAGTCAAAGTGGGATTGATTTCCACAATTATTGAACCCACAAAAAGCTCCTGAACAGCTTTGTTACAGTAGTCCTCTGCCTCAGCTTACCCCTGTAGCTGTCCAGGCATAGAGTGCTCACTGGAAATCTTGGCAGAGTGCTTTTTTGAGACCCACAAAAGAAAACTGAAAACACACTGAGAAGCTCCCTTCTTTTTTTGTTGTTGTTGTCCCTTTTTTTCTTTCCTTTTTTCCTAATTTTTGTTATTTTGGATTCAGGTTCAGTGAAAAGAGCAGCAGGCAAAAATCAGGTTTCAAGGACACAGCCTGAAACATGGAGAAAATACAACAAAGCTTCCAAAGAAACTGTATCAACAACCCTCCAGTTTCATATATTTGGACGAATTTCACTGAAAGCTGGAGCAGAAAGGCATTCTTCAAAAGCCTTAACCCAATTCTCTCCAAATTTGGTCAAAAAGGTTCTTTAATTGAATCATACTCAAAGAAGGGGGGGAAAAAAAGGAAAAAAGGAAATAGGAAAAAAAAACCTCAGAAACTCAACTATCACCACACATTTCTAAGTCAGATATCTAGGCTGTATGCTTAGTTTTTCAGTTTTGTAGCAAAGTGGTATTTACACTAACAAAGCCAGAATCTACAGTGGTTGTTGCTGGTTGTTTTTTGGTCCTCTTCCTCCCTCTCCTAGAAAAAGGGACTGCTCAAGGCTATGCTGGCCATGAAAAATCTGAAATAAATTGCAAATCAATTCTCTGAAGGTAGGAAGAAGGGGTGAGTGGCACTGGAGAAAACCAAGCAGCCACTGGAAAACAAAAGCAAGAGGAGGATGCTGAAGCGCAGCCGGAACTGCTGGATGCCACTGCAAACAGAGACTGGGCAAACAGCTCCATCTCCATGGGCTGATGCACGGCCGGGTCATGCAAGGTCGTGCTTCTCCCAAGGGGAGTCATCGATGGCGCAGATCTCAGGCAGCTCAGCACAGCAGGATCGTGTCACCATGGGACAAGGATTCAGGATATCGCTATGTTGTCTTATCTAGCAAGTTCTATTTCTGGCTGGCAGGACTGGCCTTTAGGGTCTCCAAAGACGCAAGTCCCAGGCTTCTTTGATTTGCAAAAGTGTAAACCCTTGCTCTAATCTCAGCTTGTTTGAAAAATAAGCATATTTCTATCCCCAGTCTATCCTCTATCTTTCAAAATAATCTTGACAACACATACTGCCTGATAGAGTTGAAAGTGTCATAAATGTTTTTTTACAATCGAGTTATTTTCACAGTCAGGACAAACAACTACTCAGAGCTGACCTCAGAGCTCTCTCTCAAGTTTGTTAAAGGATGTCTGCTCATTTCAGCTGCGAGGAACAGCGCTGCCCTGGCTGCCAGGGCCAACTGCAATTGCTCACAGCTGTAACAACTCCAGCATGCAAGCAGTGCCAGGGCTGCGGACGGAAAGAAGGGCATAGAAGGGACCTTGCAGGAGTCTCATTCCTCAGAAGAAAGTACTAATAACTTAACTAGGCCCAGCAGGAGCCAAAGAAAAGAAAGCACTAATCACAATTCCTCCTGCTGCTTCTTCCCCCCATCTCCAAATTACAGACAGACCCCTCACACTCCCTGCAGACAGCAGCACTCCTGTTCAGAGCCTGTGACTGGGATATCCCCAAGGAATCTGCCTGGTCAGCCATGCTGGAACTCAGAAACAGCTTCTGTTTAAAGTTATGGATGCTGGTAGAATGAAAAGTGAAATCATCTCTAAGAACATCAAGTTTATCTCATCAGCTTTTCTGCTGAGCAGCATTCAAACACTGGCATTGCTGCTTCTCAGAGTCCCAGTCCTTCACAGCCAGGACTACTACGGGAAGCAACGAGTAACAGGATTATTTCTAAGGCTGATAAGGAAAAGCCCTGAGACCAAATGCCCTAATGAGCTGAAAAGTAAAGCATACACAGGGAAGCCCACAAAGAGAATAGTTGGATGTTCAACAAGAGCTTCCATGTTCCACTTTTCAAAGCTGAGCACACATGAGAGCTTTAAAAATTGACCCTGCTCCAGATTATCTGGATCTACAAAAATTCAGACAGTTTCTTGAAGGAAGTAATCATAACATTAACTAGTTCTGCCTCATCCTTGTTTCTAAATGTTAACACCATCTAGATTAGCAGATTTATGTGTCAAATAGGATAATTATTTTAAGTGCTAAACCACCTTGCTCCTACAGAGCTGTGCCAAACAACATACTGAGGGAACTGGTCATGTATGAAATGGCACAATTACAAGATCTAAAAAACAACTGCAGGCAGGTGTTTCTCTACAGGACGGTAGGAATATTTTCCTCGATGGTATCTTGCAGCTACTGCAGATACAAGATTGTTCTGGAGAGTCATTTTACTAACCCATCAAAACCCCTTCAGTTTACCCCTGAACACTAGGACAGTGAACACAATCTCCTGAGTTAACCAGCCCACCCACATCCCACCTACACAGAGGACTTAACCCTGTCTTCAAGGAGTAAATCCCTTTTCCGTAATCCAAACTCCACGTTGCATTGCTTGCAGTAAAGCAGTTTTCATATTTACCTATTTGACCATTGTCATTACATTATCCCTACATGCTCTTATCTATAATGACAGTCTGTCAGAGCCCTTTTCATCTGTAGCTACTGTTCTTACTTCACTTGTGATGTAGGAGCAATGAAGACCTGCTGTAATCGGTTCACATTATGCCAATCTCAATAAAATAAACATAAAAACAGCCTCTGTCCTAAAGATTTTCTAGGTCAAAGAAATTTTCCCAACCCTTTCTTTGAGTTTACTTTCTGTCATTGATAAATCCCATTTATTTTTATTCTTTTCAGGTACTCACATTTGTGTGTCTCCTGCTATAGTTTCAGTTTTCTCTAGAAGTGTATCTTTTGTGAATTGACTGTACAAAGGCTCTGTGTCCTCTTTCTTCAAACCTCTGAGAAATACCTAAAATTCTCTAAACCATGTGGCTGAATAGGATTAGAATAGAGGTTCCATTAGCTCAGGAACTGGTGATAGCAATTAAGGCTCCTCATTATTTTTAAATCTAATTGTTAATGGTTTTAATCTTTCCTCAGATATTACTGTTATTTTTGTACTTCTAAGTCAATGCCAGTCAATACAGTAATTTGCCTACTTTCATGGTATTCTCAAGAAGGAATGAGAAAGCTGGAGGAGTTTTTGCCAGGGTATGTAGTGATGGGACAACGGGGAATAGCTTTAAACTTAAGGAGAGTAGGTTTAGATTAAATATTAGGAAGAAATTCTTTCCTGTGAGGGTGATGGGGCACTGGCACAGGTTACCCAGAGAAGCTGTGGATGCCCCATCCCTGGAAGTGTTCAAGGCCAGGCTGGATGGAGCTCTGAGCAACCTGGGCTAGTGAAAGGTGTCCCTGTCCACAGCAGAGGGTTTGGAAAGAGATGATCTTTGAGGTCCTTTTCATCTCAAACCATTCTGTGATTTTATGTTTCATTCTGTAATTCTATGAACCTCTGAAACAGTACAGGACTCTTATTAGTCCTTCAGTCCAGCAAAAAGTAATTTGCTATAAAACTAGATCAAGGGATCAGGTACAGGATTTTCTCATTTTTCTGAAAGGCATTATCTGGTAAGGAATGTGAAGCCATCAATTAGTTTGTAACTACCAGCAGAGAAAAATACCAGGACTATCTGTCTCATGATAGAGAAATCTGAGCCTTACTTTATTAGGATCCTCAGAATTCAATATATAGAATGATTATGATGTACCAAACAAAAGGAAGCCATCCCCCACCCAGCACAGCTCCTCTGTTTCAAGTGGTTCTGTTTCAGGGAATCCATTTTGTCCAAATGGCCCTTGATGATTAAGTCTTAAAGTCTGTCTGAAAAATTTCTACTAATTGAAAGAAACATGTATAGGTACTGAAATGGCTTGGGCCAGAATGCAGAAGTAAGGGCTCCTGACAAAGGGAGGGGTTGTCTTCTCACCTCTTGTTTATTAGTTAAGTGCACTATTATGTTATTATCCACCTGTAAGAGTAATTAATCCATGGGGAAGGGAGGAGAAAACTTCACAGACCTGCCATGGGCTTCAGGCTTTTAAGATAAACTTAAGCATAAGTAGGATTTCCAAGTGCCTCAGAGATCCTGAATTAGAGGGTTATTCAGGTAAGTTTTCCCTCCAGAGCACTGACTCACTGAAGGTTAACTAATTGGATTAGAACAGTAAAGCAGACACCTCACATCCTTCAGATACACAAACCATAACAAGGATGAAAGGTAGGGAATGTGGCTGAATTTGAAACAGTAAACAGTGCAAAACACTAGCAATCAGGTATGTGTCTCCAGTCCATTTGCTTCTTTGAAAGCATCAGAAATGAAAGATAAGCCTCTGAACTTTGAAAGTACCTTCATCAACAGGATGATGACCAACTTCCTGTGAAAAGAAAATGAAAAAGAAAAAAAAAAAGGAGAGAAAACAGTCAAAGGGTTTGCAAGGATTCTAAGCTGTGCAGATTTATCTAACCCTTATGAAATCAAAAAATCAATAGATCTGATAGAACTTCATGATGAAATCTTCCTCAGATCTCAAAAATAGCAGAATGGAAAAATAGCGCAAAATTATCCTAGTGTTGACAGCAAACGTAATACTTGTGGGAAGTCTCATCCAGAGCACAGGGTGCCTGTTGGGGCTCTGCCATGTTAAATCTGTGAATCTTCGTGGCTGGTGATGTGTTTAGCATCACACTAAAATATGCTCCTTGTCACAAGTTTTCTGTTGGTTTGGTTTGGTTTTCTAAGGACTCGTGACACAGAAGCCTGCAGAACTTGCCTGAGAGCATCTTATGATGTAGAAAGTATCACACATGCCATTGATGAAGACAACCTCAGACAGATGTCCTCGATTGTTACATGGATCATTCAGAGGATTGCAGGATACTAAAATCAGGATGGCATCCATAAAAAGTCAATGCATATGTTGGAGTGCCAGCTATGGTTAGTGTAACCTAGAGAAACATAAGGCAGGGAGATGACTTGATTGGAGCTGTAGCTCACTTAGCAATCTTTCCTGAGTTACACAGGTAGATTTTCTAGCAAAAACACTAAGAGAAAAATTTAAAATAATGCAGGATAAGCATTTTCATATAAAATCCTTCAAGGATGTCTTTTCCCCACAGAATACATTAAGGGTGGATCTTCTACTTGATTCCCTCAAGCACTGCAGTCAGGCACAGGAGCAAAAAAACATGTTAAAAAAAGCTCTTGCAGGAGCTTGATGTGTTCTTTCTGCTTTTCTTGGACATAGTCAAGGTCTATACAGGTGTATGCCAGATGGGCATAGTTACACTGCCTGTGTTGACAAGTGCAATATTTCCAAGAGTTTTCTTGTTTTTCTTGGACAACCATCTAGAGAATGCCTAAGATTTCTGCCATATACTTCATTAAATTCTGGAAAATTTTAAACTTGCCTGTAAAAGCCAGGAGATGAGAATATTGCAGCTGAGACTGGATGTTGTTCTACTGGAGTTTGAGGGTTTTCTCCATTTTGTCAGATAGCTGGGGTGGGAGAAACAAAGTTGTAAGAGAAGATTTAATGCACCCTTTGAAAGTGAAGAGCTGTTCTCTGGAAATGCTGGGCAATGGTGCCTTTGTGTGCAAACAGTACGCAGAGTAGCTGAGGGTGAGAGGAGATGGCAGCTCAGCCAGGACCAGTGACACCACAAACAGCACGAGGAAGGGAATACACAATAAGTGGGACAAGCTCCTGTGGAGTTCTTGCTCCAAACTCTGGGCTCTTTTTTGGAAGTTGAGCTGCAGTGAGAGAAGATTCTGGCAAAAGGAAAGCTGAAAAGTGCATCCACAAGCAGAAAAGGAATAATCCTTTTTGTGATGTGTTGGGACCACCTGCCTGAAGTCAATTCTCCACTATTCTAAAACCCTTTTGTCCCAGTTCTGCACTACCTTTCTGGTTTATTTCTAGGCATCTCCAGACACATAAATGAGGTATAAGGTATTAATTCACCATCCTTCTCAGATTTTAGCCAATTCTTACCCTTCTTGGTCTAAGTTTGGTAACACATTTCCCAAGCAATATCCAATCTATCCTTCACAGCTGGCTTAGTTTCCCAGATATCTAGTGCTTGTTTGGGAGTCCTGTGTCTATCATACTCTATAATGCAGTGATAGTTTCCCTTTTGCCAACCTATCTCCAGTTTCTACACACATTTATTTCTTAAAAGTGACCATAATTGACAAAAAAATCATATCCTGTCCTGTGCCTCTGCGGGGGGGAAAAAAAAAAAGAAAAAAAAAAAGAAAATGAGGAGGAGAAGAGAAGAAGAGCCCAGTCATTTATCCTTTCCTAAATCTCTTCAGAATTGTTAATTTGGATATGCTACCACAAATGCAGTCATGAATTAATATGTATTATTCCAGCTGTAAGGAAACTAGCTTAATTTGAACTATTCTAGTTATATAAAAACAGATGTAGAGGCAGACAATTAGGTTTAAGATAAAATCCCAGAGCACCGGCACCAGCATTAAGGTTGATTTACTCTAGAGGAAGGCACCATAGGAAGGAAGGCACCATATGTGCCGTCTTGGTCATCAACTCAGAGCATAGACAAGAACTTATTTCTTTTAGCAAGAAAGGAGCCTACACTTGCAGTGAATCTTCTCTTTCCATTCCTGGCAGAAACAATACACAATTCTTTACACCCTAAATATATAAATGCAGATAACTATGTGTTCACCAGCTTTGAAATTCAGTGTATTAGATGTTACTATCCATAAAGATCTATACACCAAGCTTGTCCATATTGAGCCTTTCTTTTAGTGTCCTGGAGAGTATTTCTCCCACTTTCTGAACAGGAACTCTGGATGGATTCTAGGTTCCTTGGTCTCCTTTGCATAATTTGGCAATTACTTAAGCCATCAAGTAGACACTTTCTCAGCACAGCATCTGAAGTTTTCCAACCACTCCTCTTAAAAGTGTCTTCCAAGCTAAGAGGCTGTTGACAGTCACAGAATCTCTGTATTTCTTAGAAATTTATTGTAGCTATTCCCTGTTTCTAGACCTCCTTCTGCACTTTAAGAAGTCACACAACTTTGAAATACATTTATTACAATGGAACACTGGATTCTCAGTGATTCACTATAAAACTGCAGATTTCCCAAAAACAAACCTTATGCTTCCAAATGTGATGCTGTCTTTGCCAGCTTCTGACGTTTTCATGAGGATATGACTGCCAAGATATGTAAACTGAGTCATTTTATTCTGTCTTTGTCTTCTAGAGTTCACTTTCTGATTTCTCATTAAATTTATTTGTAGGGCTCTTCTTTGGAAAAAGAAAAAATTAGCAACTCCCTCCTTTTTTTTTTTTTTGATGGTTCTCTTATGTTTACTTATTCCTTACTGAACTGTCACATCAAAGAGATACAGAAACTACATGCAATTATTCTAGTATCTTGTTCTCAAAGCTTGTAATGACTCAGGGTACATCTGTGAGTTTCCTCATAATGAGGTCAATAGCAATGCTGTTCACTGGAGGTGAGAGAACGCGCTCAAGTTTGATGCTAACATCTACAATGGATCGATTGTTCAAGCTGATAATTAGGAATAACATCAGACCTCTGTGCTACTTTTCTTGGCACATCACACTTTACATTCCTCAGTGGATTATGGTAGAAGATTCTAAAGAAAGCCTGCAATTGTATCACTGGCTTTCCTCTCCCTTCTGTTTGGTGTTTGAGAAGGGATTCCTACCGAAGGAATTTATGCCATTTATGATCTTCCAAGCTGAGACTAACTTTACATTCAAGCTTACATTCAATCTTCTCAGGCAAACTGTGTGAAATCACATGAGTATTTGCCATAGTTCTCATTGGTGTGTAGGTGGTACCACAGACTTAGAATCACAGAATCGATTGGGTTGGAAAAGACCTCCCAGATCATCAAGTCCAACCCTTGGGCCAACTCCAGTCCCTTTACCAGATCATGGCACTCAGTGCCACGTCCAATCTGCGTTTAAAAATCTCCAGGGATGGGGAATCCACCCCCTCTCTGGGCAGCCCATTCCAATGCCTGAGCACTCTCTCTGCAAAAAAGTTTTTTCTGATCTCCAACTTGAATTTCCCCTGGCAGAGCTTGAGCCTGTGCCCCCTTGTCCTATTGCTGAGTGCCTGGGAGAAGAGACCAACACCCATCCGACCAGAACTTTCCTTGAGGTAGTTCCAGACAGTGCTGAGGTCACCTCTGAGCCTCCTCTTCTCCAGCACAAACACCCCCAGCTCCCTCAGCCTCCCCCCACAGCACTTGTGCTCCAGTCCCTTCACCAGCCTTGTTGCTCTTCTCTGGACCTGCTCCAGCAACTCAATATCCTTCCTGAACTGAGGGGCCCAGAACTTCCTCATCACTTGCTTCATTTACATCAGTAATTTTATCACTTACTTTGCCTTCATATGCTTTCATCCTTTACAACTACCTGGTGTTCAGCTACAGCTTTTAAGCTCTGCTTCTCTTCTCACAATGACTCTATCACTTCCTTTGTCAGTGTCCTGGAGAAACAGCACACAGGCAGCACAATTTGAACGCAGTGCTTCCCACTGCTTGTCACTCCTTCTCTGCATCTAAACCTTTCTTGCTTCCCCTTGGCAAACAGCCCAGCTCATACAGTCTTTGCAGGGAGGATTTTACTGGAGGTACAACTTCTTCCTATCACTGTCTTCAGCAGCAATTTCAGCTTCAGTGCTGGTTTGTTCACCTGCGTCCCTCCTTTCACAGTTAATTATTGTAACAGCACAAACTCACAACAGTGCTATGGGAACGGCACAAGACACAAGAGACCCAGCAAGTGACTTTGCCTCACAGCAACAGCTTCTAAGAACAAACTTCAAGGGTAGTTTGACAATTTCGCTCTTTGTGCTCTCAGGCAGGGCAGGCACCTGTAAGGTTTAGACAGCTCAGACATGCAAGGTACCTGCACTCCAAGATATTTCCTTGGAATCCATGGGAATAACTCAAAGAAAACTCAAATCCCATCACTCCTTTTGTAGGTTTCACCTTCTCTCCTAGAGATTATTTTTTTCCCCTCTTCCTTCTCTGATCCACATTAAGACCCATGCCCCATCAAATTTTTCTTTTAAGAAAAGAGACTTTTTCTAATAATATTTTTTTTGAAGTTGACAGACTAGAACTACCCCGACATCCATAACCCATTTGGAAAGCTAAACAGTGTATTGATATTATATATTGAACTTGTATACTGAATACTTGTAAATGTAAAAACTGGGATATTTTTAAAATTTTAAGATATCTGCAGATAATGTGTGCATTTTTTATTATTAAAATAAGCAAGCTATCAGTATTTTTATCTTTGCAGCATATTAACTTAATCCCTTGAAAATCTCATGAAAAATTAAGATGTCTGGTAATTTTCTTGTTGTCTCTGACAGAATATTTGACTTTTCAAGATTTTGCATCTTCAAGTAGCTTACAAAATATTCAGGAGTGATTTAGTGCCTTCTCCAAAAGCTCTTTTAAGAAGGACATCCCATTTTCAAAGCCCAGAAGCTAAGCCCTGTTTTCAGAAATGTCTGGAGCACTGAGGTGCTGCTGGCAGTCAGCAATTCTTACTCATCTAAATAGCTCAGGCACATTTATAATGCTCATGTGCTAAATACCTCATGCCAGACACAGGCTTCGTCTGTGTCAAGTCGTGATTGCTTGTTGCTTTCTGAATGTCATCATAATTATTACTTTCACTCTGCATTTTAACCTCCACGGTGAATTGATAAACACAGTTTCTGCTGAAAACTGATTGATGTCAATTCTGACACCCTGGTTGTGCCTTTCATTTGCTGGGAAGACATATAACTAGATGAAAATCATTTAAGCCAACATTTAACAAGGTGTCTTCACTGGATCTACAGGCAATTAAAGTATTGCTGTTGATTTGAATAACATTCTACTGAGAAATTGGGTAAGGCTGGGTCAGGGAGTGGCAAGACATTGGCAGAGGTGAGCCAAATCTTATTTTCAAGAAATGACTGCTTTTCAGAGCACCAGCCCAGACCACCAGCACAGCCCACATGACAGGCCAGCTGCCAGGCACAGGGATGCTGAACCAAGCCCCTGGGCTCAGGAGGGAGGAGGTCAGGCAGGGGCAGAGCATTCAGGTCCATTTCTTGTTTTCCAAAGGGTTGTTGGGATCTCTCAAACTCTCCAGGCTACAGTTTAAAAATTCATTTTGCTAATCTTTCTGTCTTGCTCTCCAGCCACATCATTCCTAAGGATTTATCTTGTCAACTCCCATTTTGCTGTGGTGAAAAGATAGGAAGGGCACCACATTTACTTCAGAACCTGTAGTTTTAAGACTCTGGAGTTCATAGTTCAAGAAAAAGACCAGACACATGCTCAGAGCCCAAAAGTACCAGGCAGTGAAGGATGTTTTGTGGGGGGAAGAGGAGAGGGAGGTATTGCAGGAGTTCATCTTCAGCAGATTCATACAGTGATTCAACAGCTTCTATAAACAGGGCCAGGTTAAAATAGTTCCCAAAGTCTACCTAAGAGAGACCTCTTTGCACTTCTGTGGCTCAGGAGACAGAAATCAAAGACTATGTCATGTGTCAAACTCAGAGCTTATCAAAGTCTTTGTGACAGCCTGGACTGTCAAGGTTGATGTCTGTTCTGTTCCTGGTTCTAATTTTTTTGATTTTGTCTTTGATCTTGTGCTGCCTGTGGGTATCTTTGCTCTTGCTTATACATAACCATTCTACTATAGCTCATTGATGAGTGAGGGTTTTCCAGGTGCTGCTCCACAGGAGCATAAATTCTCAGTGCAGTTGCTCATCTCTGTTGCTGGTACAATCTAATCCAGCAAGCTGAGTGGCACAAGGTGCCTCAAAGACATTGTACTTTACACATCTTTACATAGACATCTGGCAGCTTTCCATTATCACTGCTCTGGCCTCACACTTTGATTAAGAATCTGAGTCAATACTTACACTGATATAGAAAAAGCAGAAATATGTATTTACTTTTTTTTTTTTTTTACCCAGAAGCAGCCTCATATATCACTGTGACACTGGTTTCTGTCTATTACCCATTCTGCATTCCCATTTTACCATCTGCCCAACGCTAACCTGGGCCTGCTGTGTCTAATCTGTGCATCATCACCACTCTCTCAGCTGAAAAATATAAAAGATTCGCTTGAATTCACTTAATGAGAAGCTGTACCATACAGGGAGCTGTACCAAAACCAACTTGATTTATGAGCTGGCAGTTTAAGTAGCCCCTTAGCAGTGCTTAACAACTGCTGCTGATGTAAGATGTCTCTATCGATTTAGGGCCATCCAGGTTGGAAGTGAGTCAGGTAGCCCCAGCTCACATGCATCAGAGCTGGCAGTTCATGTTTGGAGGAATAAATTTGAGATATAGTTTTTATGGGAAAAATCCAGTTTAGAGATCTAGCAAAAATTTATGGTGAAATCACTATCTGGAAAAAGACCACCCCACACCTACAGTTCTATTAGCATTCTTTGATTAAATGCCTAACAAGTATGGGAATAACTTTGTTCTGTACACATTTTACTTACTTTTCCTTGTTGTTACACTGAATTATGGGACTACTTTGTTGTTTTAAAGACAGCTTAGCCAGCTGGTAGTTGTTTTCTGGAGAGCCACTGCATTGTGCTTTAAGATGTAAGAAAGTCAGGAATGACTTTTGCTCCTCAGTTTCAGATCACACATGTTCAACGTGATTCTTTCTTATGATGGAAAGCAAAAGGGATACACGTAAGCTGCAACGTGGTGACTCAAGGAGCATAGTAGCAAATCCCACTAACTCTGGTGATCCCTCGACCATAAGTTAGTCAGGGGGACACTGACTAAAGTACACCAGGAAAAGTCAAGCACTGTAATCTCATGTTCCCACACCATTTTCTTCTGCACAAACTCCCCAGTGCACACTACTTTCCATTTTGAACTGTCTCTGATTGTTGCAGGTAAAGATCAAAACCTGAAAACAAAACCTCACCACCCTCTTTGCAGAAGATGCAGCCCAGATGAAGAGGCCTCATCAGTGCCCTGACCCTTCCCACAGTGTCCCTGGTGCTCCAGGTATTTACCCACAAGTGAAGGAGAAACTCCAAGCAGCCAATGCACTATCCACCATATATATGCTTGTTCCTGGGCTTTGAGCACTGGGTGTGAGCTGAGAGGTACCAAAAGACACCTTTGTGCACACAGATTTAGCAGCACTGGACTTTCAGCACTCCCTGCTCTGGGATCAGGCAGAAGCAGGGGCCCTGGAGAAATGGATTTACTAACATGGGAAAGGAATGGGTAACTATGGAAAGACTTCTTTTCATACCTGCAGAGCCTCAAGGCTGGGGGAGAAACCTTCTCTCAGTGCCATCCCCCTGAGCAGAGATGGGGAGAAGCCAGGAATAGAAAGTACACTGTAACAGTTCACGCAGGAAAAAGCCAAGATTCCAATAGCTCCAGCACAACCCTGGAGGGACATAAGCCACTCTAAATGAATTAGATGACTTTGAAAAGGCTTAAAAAAATATATCCTACATAATGTCTGAAAGCAGAAAGACTTACATAAATTTCAGGATGGAGACTATTATCCTTGTAAAAGCAGGAATAATATCACCCATATGCCCAATGGGCAATAAAACACATTATGGAGCAAGACACCAAGAGGCTGGAGTGACTTGGCCAATCAGCAGATGAAAGAGATGAATGAAAAGGTCACTAGGTATGAATAGAAACATCTGAACACACTGAAGATTTCATAATTTGTTAACCAAACAGAGATTCTGGAAGAATGGATACTAGAGAAAACAAGAGCAGAGAAGTGGAAAAGAGTAGGAGAAAAAAGATAGGATACAGTGACTGAGTAATTCTCCTTACACATAAGAGTCTGGAGGAGGGGGAAGGGGGAATTTGTATAGCTTTAAACTCACATAGTGGAAAGCATCAGTTCTGTGCCTCTTGCAGCTACTCCAAAAACAAACACATCTGAGCGAGGACGAGCCCACATGACTGGGACATACACATGTGCTGTGCTGAAGGAGATGTCATGTAGATCACAAATAATTCATCTGATGTGGCATTTGCTCGAGCAGCCATGCAATTTTCTGTGAACAGCAAACTAAGGAACCATGCAAAATCTCTAGTTCATTACTCTCTTCTTCCCTGAGGTTGAATCAACTTTCCCATTTTTTTAATGCTGTATTTAGCTGTTGGATCCATTCATATTTCTCCCTCTATTCAGCTGGTCTCCCATTTATGAATTTTTTACTGTATATGAATGCTCACTGCAATTCATTCATACATCCTGCATTCACAGGGATGCAGAAAAGACAGACACATTTATGGACAACACAGATCAAGAGTGTGCCGGGACAAAAATGGCCTTAAGTCCCTTCAAGGAACACAGAGGCAGTCTTTCAGAAAAGGCTCCTGGGGGCTGCCATCCCATAATCCATCAAGGAAGGTGTCATAGACAGAGTCCACTGTTCCAGTCTAACCAGTTGTCCAATCTCAGTCCGTGGGTTTGAGCATGAAACTCATGTTCCTTGGCTGATACTTGGTGTCTCACATGTTGGCTATGTGGCTTTGCATGTGCTCTCCCCACCTCTCACTTCGGAATTCCTCATGCTAGACACAGGTTTCCACCTGCCCTTCAGAGAGTAGATGGGTTGGAGATGATAATGAGTTGTAGTTTTTTGGTTTATTTTTTCCTATGAACATTCTGTAGTTCAGTGAGTGATTCAAATAAGGACAGAAAAAGTCATCACTGATGGCTGGGTAAATGTAAGGATTCATAACAGAGTGGTGCTAGCTTTGCATTTCTTTTCATGTCACAGCAAGCTCTTGCTTATGGCTTCAAGTGTGTAATCACAAAACATACACTTGTCAGATTAACATCACAGCTGGATTTATGAAGTTTTCCTGACTTGAATGTCATTTTTTTTTCTTATTTAAATATATACATACAGAGACCCCTGTGGCTTTTCCAGGATATTATCTATGACCACACACATACAGAGATGGTTGAATTTAATGTTTTTGAAAGCTTGCTTACCAGGTGGTCTTACTTCCCTTTTTCTCAAGAAACAAGGCACACGTGCATACAAAATTCTGTCTCACATAATTTATAGTGATGTTGGTTGTTGGTTTTCAGGGGGTTTTTTAACATAAGTAATGAGGTAACCTGTTCACTGCTTATGCAAACAAAAAAAATGAACATGTGCACATGTCAAATATTTTCAAGATGAGTGTCCTATAGGAAAACCTTGCATCTGGAAAGCAGCAGGAGACAGACCAGACCAGACATCTGTTTGTTTTGCTCTTTTTTTTTTCTTTTCCAGTGCAGCAGTTATGCATTCAGCTAGATTCCTGTGACTTGCAAAACAACAGTTCTGCATTTTTACTGTCATTCACTGAATTCTAACTTGTTATCAGGGAGGGGTTAAATATAATGGCATTCATATAGCCAGTGTTTTGACCTTTACCTGTGCATCAGGCACCACACAGACTCATCACATTCAAGACTTGATACGAGAACAGCAGCTCCACACATTGAGCCACACAAAACAGAAGCCCATTTCTTTGCCAGCACATCATATGATGGATTTAATCTTACCCTATGGAGCTAAACCAGAAGGATGCCCATCCCACCCTACTGCTGCAGCGTGCTGCCCCTTCCCTGCCATTCCCAGATCTCACACATCAGGTACCACAAGCTGAGGATGCACTGGTGTGAGACCAGAGGAAACAGAAGGTGCCATTGCTTTAGGAAAAAAAAACAGGATATAGATGCACAAGGATCGGGAAGTTGGTAAAAGGACTGGGGCACCTCCCTTATGAAGACAGTCTGAGGGAGGCGGGGCTGTTCAGCCTGGAGAAGAGAAGGTTGTGTGGACACCTCACAGCAACCTTCTAGTATATGAAGGGGCCTACAAGGAAGCCAGAGAAGGAATTCTTCATCAGGAACTGGAGTGACAGGACAAGGAGTAATGGCATCAAACTGAAAGAGGAGAAATTTAGGTCAGATGTATGGAAGAAGTTCTTTCCTGTGAGGGTGGTGAAACACTGGTACAGGTTGCCCAGAGAGGCTGTAGATGTCCCATCACTTACAGTGTTCAAGGCCAGATTGGATGGGGCATGCAAAAACCTGGGCTAGCCAAAGGTGTCCCTGCCTATGGCAGGGGGGTTGGAACTGAATGATCTTTAAGGTCCCTTCCAACCCAATCAATTTTATGATTCTAAGTGATCAGGATGATTATTGAGGAGCAGTTTAAAGCAATGGTCAGTGATCCCACTGAACAATTCTGCATGTAAAACCTTCTACAAGACCTACATAACTACACAATCTGAATGCTGGCAGCCTAGCCAGTGTTTCATACATAGCAAAACATGCTGAAATTTCACTTGCAGTGAAGTAACTCCACAGACTTCTACTCATTCTAGACCCTGTATTATCCAAGTAGCATTTGAAAATGTTTTCCCTGTCTTGCAGCAATGCCAAGCCCTGATGGTGATTATACCAGGACATCTATTATGTGTGAAATCCCTACTGAACTCAAACGGATCAGAGCCAGGCAAAGTCAGATCTCTCATAAAGTACCTGTTCTTATCTACAAGGGCAAAGCCATTATTTGCAGAGGGGAGACTAAATTTAGTTTGAAAAACTGAATAGTTTGTGAGCCAACAGGAAATCTGAATTTTCAAGCCTCACTGATGCAATAAAAAGCAAACTTATGCCTTTTACCACAGGGATAGTTCCTCAAGCATAAATAGGCCTCTGCAGTTACAAAAACTTCCTGTCTCTAGAACTTGATTTTGTTTGCTCTCATTTCCTAGCTACTGACTGGATGCCTTGACAACACAACAAACCTTTATTTCATTTTGAAGGTTTAGCATGTCATATAACAATAACCAGATCACTCCCCCTAACACACACATAAAAATTCAGAAAAATAAAATTGCTTAGAAGAAAAGTCTTATTTGTTCTTTTGTTGTTTGGCACCAATTATTTATTCATCATGTGAATTACTCTCAAAAGCCTTTAAACTCATACACCAGAATATTCATCAGTATCTGTGAAATTATTCCACAGGTATCAATTAGTTGTCTTGAGATACAAGTCAAAGTAGTGATTAGCTCCCCCAGTGAAGCCCAGAAACTTTTTGTCATGACATTCATGAAACGTAACCTACATTTACAATGGAATGAAAGACAGGAAAACAAGGCAGACAACATGAAATTAGGCCATCAAGTTCAGTGGGGACAGAAGAGGAGGAGCATGGTATGCAAGTTGAGCTACTGGAGTCAGGTGATGATGCTGATATTACATGGCTTCAGCTGTACACCTTTCCTGTGAAACAAATTTTGGCTGGATAAGCCACTTTTGCCTAAACCATCCCACCATGATCTGTTTCTGTTCTTTTATTAAATTCTATGTTTTCCCTGGCTGTGCTTGGAAGGGGCACCCTGCTAGTCCTGTACTTAACGATGGTCTGCCCACAGCTCCTCTTTGCTGGAATCAACAGGGCTGTAGGTGGGCTTCAAAAATACAATCCAGATCTGCCTGAAGATGAGGTTCCTCCTGTTTTGAAAAGCTTACAGGATTCAATTTGATTGGAAGCCTCAAGATTCTCACTAGGTAGAGAGTAACATCTATTACAACTATTTTAAACATGGAACCTGGCAGAAAGATAGACTTTTTACATATGTAGTCAGATAACTAAGGAGAAGGTTAGATGCTATACATGCTCTGGGAAAAAAAAAACAAACAAAAAGCAAATGCACACCCAAACCACCTCCTTTCTGATACCTTTAAAAAAAAAAGTCTAAGAGTTAAATTGAATTTTACCTACAATTATTTCTATTACTGCAGGGTATCTCTCTCCCATACAAACTGAAGGTCATTATTTACTTCTCATTTAAGCATTTGAGAAAACATAGACCTTGCTAACTGTTCTTTTCCACTGCATATAGATGTATGTACAACAGAAGAGATGAAACACCTATGGCTCCATTCCCACAGATTCATGCCTGCAGATCTCAGCTTGTGTTGGGAATTCTCTCCAGAAGCAGTTGAGATATAGAAGCAGAAAACACTGAACATAAAAGCTCCAGCTGGGCAAAGTTTATTAAAGCTCTGGGATCCTAAGCTGACCACAGATTATTGCTGTACCCATTAATATTCTGCTTGCAATGTGTAGTATCAAATGATTCACAGATGTTTTCTTATAAGCCTATATTGAAAACGGTGTTCTATAAACATCTAGAAGATACAAGATAACCACCTTTAACTGGTTTATAGATGAAAGTGTAACAACTCCGACCTTTAATTTTTACATACTAATAATAAAGTACTAAAACTGATAAATATAGAAACCTTTACACAAGTCAAATGATACAGAACCCATGATTTCAAGCAAAATCCAAGACAGAACTCCAGGGTTTGGGTTTCTATTTCCCAAATGCTAAGAATGAATTCTTTCCCATGTTGTCTGAAACAAGCAGATTTTTCCTGCCTTCCAACAAGACAGTTTGGGGGCACAGAGGGGAAGAGATGGATTAAATGTTGATTGAAGCACTTAAAGGTCTTCAGAAAGAAATACAAATGCCAGGTGCTGACCTAAGGTTCCAGAGGCCTGTAACCAGTATACAATAAAATTGAAATATTTCAAACAGTCCCTACTCTTTGACAGATGTTGCAATGATGTCTCATTTTTCTGTTTTCAACACTCACATACTTGTCCTTTGGACATTCCTCATATTAAGCTCATGCTTCTATCTATTGTTTGCAGCAAGTCTCTAAGGCAACCGTGGGGTTGGGCAAATAGTTTCACTTTGTACAAGATAATAGGTAATTCAAAACATCTATTTTTTCAAAGTAAACTAAAGTCATCTACACATCAAACATTGCAGTTGATTAAGAGTCCAAGAAAAACCAATTAATGTGTCCAACTAGACAATAACAACTCAATCCCAAAGTGCTGTAGCTCCCATTAAATTACAGGGTCAGGGTTGAAATTCAGGGGCGTGTAAAACACAGCCTGCTGCCAAACATCCACCCACTGCAACCACAGGGGGAGGAAAAGTCTGATTAACTGTGGGATTTACTGCCAGAGAATACACATATCACGTAGGTAAAATCACCCAAGGTGAAATTCACTTCAGTCCAAAGAGTATTTCTGGAACCCACACATGCAGCAGGTGCATCTCATTTAGACTCCAAGAGGGTCTGATCCAGAGCTCAAACCGGCAGAGAGACCAATCAAATAAAGCACATGATAATAAACAACTACCATTCCCACTGGTCTAAAGTGAAGCTCTTTCTCCCTCAATACAAATCAGAAAACAAGGGTTTCATCCTGGTGAGACATGAGCACTTGTCAAGGGCCCATGAGACACGAACAAAACATGATAGGACATGCCAAACCCTGAGCCTGACAGGATGGGGCTATTTCACCAACATGCCAAACAAATCTGTCTGCTGTGCTTTCAGATGCAAGGACACAGAGTTAATGACACTGATAAAACTGACCTTTCTGCACCTTTGTTTGTCATCAGAAGAGCAGCTCCTCTCCAAAATTTTCGGTTAATCTACAATTGCCAAATGATGAGAGCAGAATTAGACTAAAGGTATCAGGATGTTAACAAATCCACCCTTTTAGGATTGATGTATTTGGGGCCGTGCCGACAGACCTGAAACATGCACCACTGACCTGGGCCAGGCTCAGGTGGCTGACAGCAGGAGTGTGCTCTCCAGATTGAGCTGTGGCCAGCACCCATCTCCTCACACAGCCCTTGGGGATGGCAAAGGGGAGCTGCAGGCAGTGCTGATCACACCACACAGCCCAGAGCACCTGCCAGGTGATTCCAGGCCTGTGGCAGAACCACCAGCTGGCCACAAGGTTTAGATCGATATTCCTAACAAACCTTTCTACTTACCACCTCCACTGCCCCCCAAACTTCAGTGAACGCATTGCTTTATGCTATGGCTTGTACACTGCACAGCCAAAATGCCTCCAGCCAACATTGCTGCTCTGAGCTCCTGGATGGGAGATTATGCGAAGAAAAGGGAGAGTTAAAAAAAAAAAAAGTTCAAATGGATTGACATGTTTTGCTTGGACAAAGGGGATGTTTGCTCTGCCTCACCTCCTGTAGGCCTAGGTACTCACCCTGAGTGCTGCAGGCAGTTTTTCTCTTGTAACACACACTCACACTGGTGTCTGGAGTACAATCACACACCACGTTGCTACTCTGGAACAGAACAGCCTAAAACAGTGCCCCTTCAAAGCCTTGCACATGCTCTTGGATTGCACAGGACTTGATCCTGTAAGCACCTCATTTGCCAAACAAGACGAGCATTGAAACTGGCTTACATCCTAGACTAAGAAGGATTGGACCCTTGACATTTGCCTCCATTTCATTCCTGCCTTCTGTGTACTCAGGTGTTACCAATTTCTAACTCAGCAGGTGACTATACTTAGCACTAAGACAGTGATCCCAGAAATATCTGAGAAACAGGATAAGAGCAGCTTTGCAAGCCAGTTGCAACAACATCAGTAAATCCTATGGACCCCATAAAAGATACTATTGTCTCTGAACTCCAATACTCTGAAATCAAAATACGCATGATGCCCAAAGTGTTTGCAGAGTAAAGAAAGGTCACTTAGCGTACCAGTAATAACACTGAGGGACCAGTCGGCATATATTTCACCACTGATGTTTGTCCCTCTTACAGGAGAAGCTCAGAATGTTGAAAACTCTTACCCATCATGTGGCAAGCAGACGTCCTACTCTGTCTCCTCCTCCCATGAAAGAGGCATCAAGAGTGCAAGATGACTCTTCTAGAAGTCCTCTCATTGAACTTCACAGTGCCTGGAAGTCCAAGACCAGAGGCAGGTTCTGGGTTCCACAGCAGCAACTTCTCAAACTGTCACCATTTATGACAAGGTAACTTGCTCCTCCCTTCATCAGCACAGACCCCACAGGTCCCTCAGCATGAGGGGAACCTTGCACAGTGAAATGCAGATGAAGGTGCAATAATCTGGATCTATTATCTGACCCCGCAGTGTAGATTGCTTAATTCCACTGGAGGCTCAACATATCAGTCTACACACCTGACACCAGTGCTTCTCAGAAGCGCACCAAGAATGCCATTCAAGTCTGATGGAGTGAGTTTCATAAGTCACCAAGAACATCAAGCTCCCAAAATATTTGGACAGCGCCCAATGACAGTAGCCATAGTTTCAGTGGTTGCATACCAGAACTTGCTGAGGAACTGTACTTCAGCTGCACTACATAAAAGACCAAAGTACTTTCATAGCAGTACTCAAGAGCTTCAACAGAGAACAACCTTTCCAGTAGGTACTCCACAACGTTCTCCAAGACATCTTGGTCACAAAAGCCAACTTCATTTTAGACATCAGCAGTGCTGAGGTACCATATTCCATGGCATCATTTAGTGCCACAAAGACCACCAAGTTGTCCTTACACTATTTTATTAGCAAGACAGTTTGGAAAAGAATAATAAGACCAAGTCCAAGCTCTACTACTTACAAATCCTGAAGTCTGAAAAGCAGATGGATTAGTGGAGTTAGAGAAACCCAGATTGTTACTGATAGCACTGCTTTAGGTAATGGCTATAATGGGAATAAACCATAGTTACCAATTTTTTTTGGTTCCCATTTTGGGGAAAGAAAAATTGTGCAATTCCCTCACACCACAGAACAAGCATTTTGTTATTGTAGACTCCTGAGAACATTTCTAAACCATGGTTTCAGCAGGGTGGTTCCTACGGCTCAAGTCTGAGCACATTCTGACTGACTTTTGGAGAGTCAAGGTCCAAGTATGCATTATTTCCTCCCCCTGCTCTTCCCCATGTACTGGTTTCTTTTGGGAGAGTATCTGGTGAATGAACAGAGAAGGAGCTATAACAGGTGAGAGAAGTGTCTTCTCAACTTAGACACCAGCTGAGACACAAAGAGGTGAAAACACAAATTCAGCTTATTTAGTTTCCTACTGTAATACACTGCTAACTCCCTGCTCTGTATGTGCAGATGGACACATATGTTGTAATAATTTTGCTCTCTGATGTCAACTGTGCCACTGTAAAAGTATATGCATTTCCTGCAAGCTCGGAGTTAAAAAACAGTCCTGAGAATGTGTGACACAAAGTTGTCCCTTTACATATATCATCAGTCAGATATATACATATAAATTTCAGCATATACATGCTTGTAGATATATAATATCTTCCTGAGGAATCTCTCTGTAACAAAGCAGAACAGACAATAGTAAGGACAAACCCTTTAAGAAGCAGGTAGAAAGGAACCAGACTCCTCCAAGGCATGGAAAAAGAATGTAGCTGGGCATAAATACTAACATTTCTTCTCATGTGAAGAACAGGTAGTGTTTCCAAATCAATTCTGGCATGGGTTTCTCAAATATCCTGCATTAAACATACTCCCTTTGGAAAGAGACTACTATACAGGAAGCAGAGAAAAAGAAAAGGATAAGGCCAGTGCTAACTCATGAAGTGAGAGGTAAAATACTCTATTCCATGTTCTCCTGAGGACCAACACCTGACAGCACAGAGGCAAGGCTTTTAGCACTGCCCTCAAGTTATTCAATGAGGAAAGCACCTCATCCATCAGACTAGTAAGAGCTCTGTCCCTGGAAGAGTGCTCCTCCATCTTCAACTGTCTGTCTTCCTTTAGAACTCTTCCCTCATAGTCCTAGATGAGTATTTTAGGGGACAAACCCCACATGTCTTATTAAATTCTAGACATTATAACATGACCCACGTGATTTTCAACCGTTGCACAAGAAGAAGCAAGGCCTCCTGTCGTATCTAAACCACCTCTGTGCAAGTACCCTATGGCTTAGAAAGCATACCAAGTGCCAATATTTAGGTGAGTGGATGCTCTCCAGGTGGTTCCTTTGGCCACAGTCGGAGTTATCATTCATTGCAGCTTTTTTGGCAAATATCTGCCTTTTCTCTAGACACTGCAGCAGCACTAACAGGAATGTTTTCTTCCAGCAGGGAACTAGTGTACAAAGTGCTGGTTAGCCTGGGAGGTGGTGCATAGTGAATGTAACGGTTCGGCTGAGGTTCTTTTCTGATCTTTCACAAGTCTTGGTGTTGCCAGTCTGATTGCTACCAGACATGTTGTTTTGAGCCTTACAGTTGACATGTTTGGGTGCAGTTTAGGAACCAGGCAGATTGACTGCTTCTCATGGATGCTTCCTTTTTGGAGATGGGAGGGTTGTCCTGTGACTAAGGTCATGACAACTTCTGCACAATAATAAAGTTGGGTGGATTTACACCCACCCTACCAGCCACTACTATATCCAGTGTCTCAATCTCTGCACCCCTCTGTTTTCCTGGAACACCAAAGCAAACCAAAAAATTCATAAGAAGTTTGAGAGGGAAACAAACCGCAGCAAATGAAAGACTCTCCAGCAAATGAGAGACTCTCCAGTGCCAAGAGCATTGGGGTCAAACTCAGTAAAGGTCATGGATCCTGAATAGAAGCACAGGGAGACAAGTGCACTCCAAAGGATGTCAGTATTCAGAAAAATTCAATGCCCCTGCAGTTGGGGTTCCTGCACACCTACAATGACTTCTACTTGAAAAACTACGTTTCTTGAAAAGTGTCTTTTGTGCATCTGAAGAATGGAATTCTTGGCATGTCCTGTTAGAATAAAACAGAGGTACCATTGTCATGGAGCTGCTTAAAAAAAATTCCTAGACTGAAAGAAAAACAACTGGAGTCACAGTTGGATCAAAAGCAACTGAAGCTCTTGGGCTTACATCCATTAGCTGGAGGTGAATTGAAATAAACTCCCCATTCCATAGAGCTTTGGCAATCTCCTGGGAACTATACTCACCTCCAAAGCTATAAATAAATAAATAAAAGCAGCAAGCCCAGACCTCCCACACCATCCTATTTGACATAATAATCCACACTTGGGTGGTCCAATTTGTAAACCACCCTCTCTTTTATGACAGTGGAAAGCACTAAATCATAGTTGTGAAACCCAAATATAGTTCCCAAAAAGATAGGAAAAAGAAACAGAACATAAGCAAGAGCGAAAACAAGTGAAGTACTCAAGGAGGAGGGAGCTGAATGAAAGAAGACATTGAAATTTAAACTTGCTTGGGGTAAGGGGGGTATATCCCATTGCATTTTGATTCTTTTTGGCACTTCCTCTCTCTGTTTCTTGAAACATCCAAGTCTATGATAATACTGGCCAGAACAGTCTCCTGCTCCCCACTAGAGAATCTCAATTCCTCCAGGTTTGCAAGCATCAAACACTTGGCATACTCTGTAAAAGTAACATAAAATTCTGTGAGACCCCTTCTTTCTCCTACTGACACATGTTCCAGAAAAATGGCTGTTGATGACGGGAAGTGCCAAAAGCTGCAGCGATCCCTTCCTTTTACCTCATCCTCAGGCTGCAGGTAGTGCTTTCATGTTTCCCCATCACCAATATTTGAATAAGGCTTATTCTCCCTGGAATAACCTGCACCTGCACTAGGACAGCACAAAGTCAGAGCATTCCTAGGACACATAGGAACAAACATTCACACCTAAAGAGCTTTGCCTACGGTTGCATGTAATTCTTTTTGTAAGCTGTACCACACCTTGTTCCCAAAGCCTGTAACATAACCAAAGAGTCTTAAACACTCAGTTCCCTGCTGATACCTTATCTAGAACTGGTAATATATTTAAAAATAAATTAATCACATACTGTTTTTGGAACAAAGTTGGTAACATCCTTCTTTTAGTTCTAAGTACAAAGCTCACTGGAGTCCTGTAGGGCTGGAGGCTGACCTGCCACTGCCAGAGTGCAGAGCTAAAAACCATAACATCACACAACACACTTGAATCTCAGTGCATTGCAGAAGAAGGATTAAGTTACTCAGATAAAACAGGAACAACAGATATGATGTTCACAGCGTGACTTGCAAATGAAGTCAGATTTTTAAGAGCAGCCCTGAGGGTTACATACAACTTATCTCTTATATTAGACTTATATTAGACATATTATCTCTTATATTAGACTAAATGCCATGAGACTGACAGCTACACCTTTTCACCTGTACTAAAGCAACCAAGCAGACAGATGAAGAAAGAAAAACTTCAGTAAATGAGGGTTTCATGCAAGAGACTTCACAACAAACCAGGCAGCTCTAGACTATCAATTCTGAAAACACCACACTGTTGTCTTTAATGTTATCATATTTAGGAGGAGACCTGTCTCAACAGCAGTACATAAGATGTCTACACCAAACTACAGTTAAATAAAAATTTAATAACACATACACACACAAAAAAAAGTCAAAAAAAAACCCACTCCAAAACCTTAATAAATAAGGAAGTTTACAGAAAAGTCAAACATGTAACATGTGTTTTTCCTTTAGCACAACTAACTCTCCTGCGGTGTGCAATTTTTAACTATTTTTTAAATTTCTCATTGATTTGCCTAATTTATCCATATTAGGACATATGGGGATGCTGCTATCAACCAAAATGCTGAAAAGACACTGATAAGCACAGCATATGCATTCAGAATAGATAATATATATGGTGTTATATGCAAATAAGTACAGTATAAAATATCCTGTTCAAAGGGAGGTCCTGTGGTGTAATGGAGAGCACTCTGGACTCTGAATCCCAAGGTCCTGAGTTTGAGTCTCAGTAGGGACCGTCCCCTGGCAGTAAATGCCTCCCTACCATCCCATCCCGTCAGATCTCGGATGCTCAGCAGTGTCAGCCCCGGTCAGTACCAGGTGCTGTGACAGTCCCGAGGACTTCACTGTCACTGTCCAGGCTCGCTCAGCCGTGGCAGATGGACCTGAGGACTTAAACGGTGGGGCCAGTTCTGTGCATGCTGTGCCCCACCTAAACAATCCACTGCACAGGCTGGAAGGGCACACCCACGTGGGGAGAGCCCTGCCCAAATCTGTGTTCGCGAAGCCTGGCCATACATACATGAAGAATATCCTGTTCTGCATTCTATCAACTATCTTATATTACATAATGAAGCCTAAGAGACACATACTCAGCTTTATTTCCTAGCAGTTTTAAGGATTTGTGGCTGTTTTGAAAATCCCAATAGCATACTACAGCACATCTGATATTCCATTTAAATAATGCTTAATGTTATTTCATTGGGTGATGATGAAACCCATCTACCTGAAAACACTCTCCTCAGCTTAGCTCTTGACTTCAGAGACATTGAGGTGACACAGAACTACATCCAGGCTCATATTTTGCCCTTTTCATGTAGTATCCTCTACCAGGTCTTCATATTTTGTCTACAATATAAGGAGCAGATGTTTGCCACAAGGTCAGGTGCACAAAAGATGAGTTAGCTGTATGGATTGTCTGTAGGCATGATTACTGGGTCTGCATATTCAAAACCCACTTACCCTCTGACTGCAGAAATTCCTCTGAATTAGAACAAAGAAGGGAGAAAATCAATTGAAAGGGGATAATAGGGTTTGTTTGCTTGTTTTTTTTTTGAATACTCAGTCTTTTCAATATGTGCACTGAACAAGCAGCCCAGGAGAGAGTAGAAGGAAGTAAATGGAATGGTAAGTTGAACTGTTTGAGGATATTCTATAAGGAATTTCATAAAGGACATGCAGTCTGACATCCTGTACCAACTCTCGGATCAGGTAGATATGCCATGGACACAGATACACCACCTGGCATGCACACAAGGTAAGCAGAACATGTTACTGATGTGGCTTGCCAAGCACCAAACTCCTGAGTACAGTGAAGACTGAAGATTTGTTTTGCAAATCAGAGAATCTTGAAATAGGAGGGAGGAAAAAAAACCCAACATTTTTCCCAGCACAGCTCAGGCTCCAACACCAACAAGGACACCAAATCTCTGGTAACAGCTGAATCTCAGAAGTGGTTCTTAGCATCACTGACACCTCAGAACATGAATCAGAAGGCAGTAGCAGCAGCAAGGCTGGGTTTGGTACTCAAGCCAACCAAGGACAGCAAACAAAACTTAGGGCCTCCTGCTCTGCACCTTGGGCACTAAGCATTGTACCACCTTTTAAGAACCTAGACACAAGGAAAATCTGAGTGTTCTGCTTGCATCTAGGCTTTCAGTGCAATCAATAAGACATCTGGAGGTAGGGAGTATCACTTGGGAGGGAGAGACAGTTATCACAGAACATGTTAAAGTGTAGTTTCTGCCCTAGTTCTTTTGCAATCTGAATTCAAACCTTATTTGACCTTGTGGTTTGGTCTTGTAATACAGGCAGATGCAATTTCCAATGCCTCATACTTTATTGCTATGCTATAAGCAGGAGCAGTCTGCTGGTCATTACTAAAAGTATCCTTGCTCAGGCATTAGACACTGTATTCTCTTATTTACACACTTCAGACTAAGACTAGTTAATCTATCACTATCTCAGGGCTGGAATCGCAAGCCTGCCCTGAAAAAAACTTACACATTTTTTTCTTTCACATAATCATCCTGAAGGCAGCTGCTTGATAAAACAATATTAGCACAGTGAATACTTTGTTAATTAGAAATACTAGTACAGCTAACTCAAGCATCAGTCCTAGACATGCTGTACTCTCTGCTTCTAAAACAAGACTTTCTGATAACTTGTGTTTACTGAAAGACTCTCTTAATGCATCAGTCCTGTATTTCTCATGGAATCTTGCTAATAATAGTGACCAGGTCCAGAAGACAGGAGTCATTTGGGGTCATTTATCAACCAGTATTAAACAGCCCAGGAATGCAGCAAAATGATTGATCATGGCAGAACCCAAAAGTTCACACAAAGGTAACTGAGGGTCCCCTGACTAGTGGGATAAACGAGAGGTAGAGTGAGGTATCAACAGCAGAACAGTTTGCCTTTAACGTGGTTTGTGGGCACTTTTTTCCCCCTCAGTGATGATGAGGGGGAATTTCTTCAGTGATGAAGAAGTCAGAGGGATTTCTTTAGGTTCTAGTCCTTTTCTGTTTCCTCCTGTAATTCTAAAAGTGTCCTTCCTTTTTACAGAATTTACTGCATCCAGATCACAGACATGAAATACTGTATGGCATCATATGTTTGAACTGTAAACTGACTTTATACTGGGAAAACAAGACCTTGTCTGCATAAAAGTTTTATAATTATGACACACCAATACAAGTTAAAGTCGCCTCCCACAAGATGCCAGCACAAAGGCATCTTAATCCCAGTCATTTTCCAGCCTGGTGTGATGCCCTTTCCTGCTTACATGTGGCTGAAGAAAAGTCCTGGTGTCACTGCAGAAAAATGACTACACGGAATTCACATCTTGCATCAGTTTAAGATTTGGGGAAAATTCAATCTTTCAGATCCAGAGGCATCACACGCAATAGAGGTCCATCTACAGAGACTACTGTTCCAACAAATCCATCACAGAGACCTCAGGTTATGCATTCTCTTAGGTAGCATTGGGTTAATCTGAACAGATCAGAATGTTGATACCATGTAACACTGGAGACACACTGTATATCTCTGTCTGAAAAACACCTAAGTTTCTCAAATCACTCCTTGGTTAAACTCATGTGAAACAATAAACAAAAGCTACCCTCCTCTTTGTGGAAAACTTCGATTAAATGGATTTTCCTTCATCAAAACATTTTAGAAAATTAGAGGGGAAAAATTGTGGATGTCAATCAGTGAAGATAAAAATTACCATTTGATGGACATGCTGGGTCTCTAGTTTTTGAAATAGATTTCTGAAATCAATTGTGCATCAACTGACATACAAACCCCCACATCTCAGTTCTGTTGTGTTTCCACACCTGTAAGTTTATGTGGTTACTTTTTAAAAGCAGGAGGGACCCTTTCTGATTGTTAAGAGTGTAAAACGTGCTGTTACAGAACAGCAGCATGAAAACACATTTTAATACCCACTGCTTATCAGCAGAATTAAAGTTTCAAGTAGCTACGGATATGAAGAAGATTGTAAGAAGCATATTCCTTCACTCCTCCCATCTCCTCACTCTTACTTTGCAATGCTGATCTCGGGACCAAATTCCATCAGCTTTGGCAAACGTGTCATACTTAGGTGAGATGTCCCTGATTGCCAAACAGGAAAAGGTAAGAAACCACTGCCAGTCAGTTTACTAAGCCATGCAGATTCAGAACACGGGTCAGGTCTTCAGCCTCCAAGTCCTTTGTGGTCACTGATGCCTTGGGAAGTTGTGGCACAGCTGACCCAAAGAGGAAGGGAGTCTGAGGAAACATGGATGACCACAGTAGCAGTGAAGCACATGGAAGAATTTGGAGCAGATGCTGAGTTATGAGATCCTAGGAAGAAGAAACTGCTGGACACAATGGAGGGTACATATCAAATGCTTTTATTCTATTCCATCACCAACCCAGACCCAGATCTGTCCTGAAACACCTCCAGATAGAGATGATGTTTTTATATTTATGAACCTTTTCTACTTTTTCCCCGTGAACTGTTTGTTCCTTTCCCGTGGGTGCCCCTTTTCTGTGAAAAAACAAAAAACAAAAACAAAAAAAAAAAAAAAAAAAACACAAAAAACCCAAACAAAAAACCCAACAACAACAAAAGCCCCCAAACTGAAGCCAACCAATCTTACAAGGAAGGAGGAGGAAGAAAGTGCACCTAAGAACAGAAGGACATGTTGACTTTCGGATTTATACTTTTAAAATATACAATCACTCAAAACACACATCATCTGTACCACTGACAGCTAAAACTTTGTTCCTTGTTACTAAAGAAACTGATGAAGTGCAGATGGTAGGTTGGGTATTGAGTTGGCCACTTCATAGACTGTAATTATGGTGGATGCAAAATGGATCACCTCATCCATCTGGAATAAAAATGGCATTATCACTTGGCAATTTTTTTTCTATGTAGGACTGCAAAATATCTTGCCCATCGCTACTCTTTGGCATGGCTGGAGTTTAACAATGAAATATAAAAGAACGCAGAGTCCAGATTATCTTTTATTTACAGAAGTGATAAATTAACCACTGGAAAGATAAAACCTGCCCAAAAAATCATTTCTCCTCACTGACCTCATGCTTAGGCACTGCTTGGAATGAAATCAGCTTTGGAAAAAGTTATCCGTAATTGAAAGCAAATGGTGACCATGCACAAAAAAGATACACCAATAAGTGACTTGTAGTTTCAAGACAGCTTCCTAAGCTCCATGAAAGCCTGAACCTTTCCTAAGCATGCAGCCAGTATGTAGTGACATAATCACCACCACTTGCCACATTACTGCCATGTGTACATCACACATCAAACAGTGGATTTGTGTGTAAAAAGGAAAAATAGGAAAAATGTGCTCCTTTTAGCTGTGCAAACTGTAACAAGTGAGATCGCACTGTAAAGTCCACAGTACCTCACACAAAACACAGAAAGGACCTTGGAAACACACACTGTGATGACTCAAACCACCCCTTACATGAGCTGACATTTGGCTCAGTGATACACATGCAAGCAATGACTTAGTTACTCAGCATTTACTTGTGTACTCACACTAGAGTTTTACTTCAGAGATAGAAAATAAATAGCTACGTGAGTTATAAAACTAGTGTTTTAAAACCTGAAGGTTATTTGGTGATGCCACTGGTGCTCAGGGCAGGAAGGGGAACCACATAGAGAGCAACTGCACTTTATGTTTTGGCAGGGATGCTGACTAGAGAGATTGTGGAAACAGAAAAGACAACTTGCACCATGGATTACAAATGAAAGACAATCTGATTTCTTCTGCAGCTTCTGGTGAGCACCAAACTGAGAATTCAAAACCATCTGGATCACTAGGAAACAACTTAATTTGCACAAACAAATGTGGCAAAAAAAAAAAATAGAAAAAAATCAAATCACTGGGAAAAAAAATCCCCCAAAGCATTTCAATCCAATTTTCAACTGTGACTCATTTACTCCCATTATTATTTCTATGCTTATAATCATCCATTTCCTTTCATATCATGGCAGAACAAGTACATAAATTCTATACTTCTGCTTTGGCAGTGTTTTGCACCCATTTTGGATGACTACTGAGTTGAACAGCAACACTGAATTTGGCTGAACAAATCCTTACACAGCTGAGATGTTTGCCAAAAACCCTCCCCAAACTCAAGTTTACTCACCATCAAATCAAGAACTGAAACTGCAGGGGAGCAAAGATGCTGTGTAAGAAACCTCCATCTTACCACCTTCTCCCTGCAACTCCTTGCCTTCGCAATAGCAAGATTTAAGTCCAAGACCAAGGGACTGCCTTTGCATCAGACTTATCTGCCACTAATCTGGTCACCTATTTGTAGCCATCATTGTCTAGAAACTGTGAAGTACAACCCAAGTGTGCACACTATACTGACCTCTACCAGAAACTGCAAAGAGCCCAAGACCATAACCATGAGCACACCAGAAACCTGACAATTGCATTATCAGAATCCCTAAAGAGCCACAGAGAAGGTGATGAGAAGCTGCTCACTTTCCAGGTAACTGCTGAATGAAGGAATGAGAGCACCAACCAAAGATTTGGCATGAGATAAAGCTCAGGGTCTACAGTTCCTGGCCTGGGTGTGGGGCATAGCTCACCCACTGCTATGTTCCATTTCATCCAGCCATTCATCAGATTTTGAGAGGTCAGCTTAAATCTCGGGCTTCAAACAAGAGAGAGAGAGCAAGAGAGATACTGCATGTATGTCATAAAAGCATAGAGTAGTTAAGGTTGGAAAAGATCTCTAAGATCATCAAGTCTAACCATTAACCCAGCAATGTCTTGCTCATCACTAAACCAATGTCCCCAAGTGACACATCCATGCATTTTTGAACCCTTGCAGGGATGGAAACTCACTCACTTCCCGGGGCACAGCAACAGCTCTGTGTTTACTGCACTGTCTTGTGCCATGCATGCACTGATGCAAACTAATTCCCTTCTTTCTGGGAACAGAATCATGTAACATCATCTTTCATTCACTGAAGGACAAAGGTTATGTAAGTGGTTACTAAAATACAGAAGATGCGCAGCAAAGGTTGGGGCATCAGAAGCCATCAGACACCTTACACGAGTGAAGAAGTACAGTAGAAAGCAAACCAACCAATGCCACTTTTTGAAACAAAGGACTTTCTTCAGAGAAGTTCTACAAATACTAGCACAGGAGGTTTGGTATGCCTTGCTGCTGTCAGTTCAGTGCTGCTGCTGGACAGTTCTGAGGGCAACTGCAGTTCTGAGTTTAGGAACTTGGCTTTAATCTTGCTTTGTATGTGGTTACTCATTTTACGGACAAAAAATATCATTTTCCTCTGAAAGGACTACTGGGATACAAAAGAAACCATGATCCTGATTTTAGCAGCATTTTTAGTTAATCTCCTAAAGCAAACAGTAATTTGAAAGGTTTTGCCATTGACAAGAACTTAAGAGTTGTTTGGTTTGGGTTGGCTTGTTTGATTAATCCACACTGAATCTGCCTGACTTTTTACTTAGGAAGGGGGAAATAAAATCCCAAACACCAACGATATGATTAACTAAACAACTAAATTTTATATGCAACTTAAGACAAAAAATGCAGAATTCCATAAACATATTTCCTGTCATGCCCCTTTATGGAAATGATCAGGTGGTCAAAAGTACAGTCTTGGGCATCACTGGCAAAGAAAGGGTAACTACAGAAGTAACTACCCAGCCACATTATACAAAATTTGGTAGCGTTCAACCTTTTCAGTACTGGGATAATAAAACACTTCCAAGTATCTTCACCCTTAGTAATCAGCTTTATTAAGATAAGTAAGTTTCTATTTTATCTTTGTGAGAGATACAGACCAACCAGTACGGTTATGGGAGCTGTTAAAATGTTAATATACAATTCCATCCTGTATCAACAAAGGCAACAAACTGCACATAAGGAGGCTGGTTTAGAAAAGCAACTGAAGACCTTAAATAGTATCACTACTGAGTGATGCATTAACTTTCTGCAGTCACAGTGTGGTATGTTGCTGCCACCTTCTGGTTCCAGATTGTTATGGAATTGAATTGGATCCTAAAACACACACAATGGAAATGTACTGTGACGTGTGGGATCTGAGCATCTTGGAGAACAGTGGGGTGGGACAGGAACCTCATCTGTACTTTCTGTAAACTGCACAGTGTGTGGTGGCTGCATGTCTTGATATTTACATACCATCTTCCAGCTTAAAATATCATCATATCCTCCACTGCTGAAATCAGCTCCCAATGGAACTCACGTAATGGTTACTAAATTAGGAAATACCTTTCAAGATTAAAATTTACAGATATAGTAGCAAAGAAAATAAAAAAAAAAAGGAAGAGGAGTCCAAGGATATAGATACATCAGTAACAACCATAAGCAGTTTGTACAGCTTACAGTAGATTACTCAGATGAAGTTTTAGCCAAGACAAACCTTTTGTTTGCACACTTCCTCCACAATAATTCACTTCTGAACAAGAAATGCTGTTTATATTAAGACCACCTTTTACCCCATAAGCAGCTCTTGGAAATTTTTACAGCATAAATTCAACATCTATCCCCACCTGCTCATTTTAAAAGCTATTCTTAACTAGTCAATAATAAGTAAAACATGCAAAAAACTACTGACACCATAGATTTGACCAATGCAGCCTAGGTTAAAACTCTAGGGACCACGTATATGACATGTGAGCACGCAAATCCACACCCTCAGCTCTGACTGTAACACAAATCTTCAGCCTTCAAATCAACAGCGAACTCTCAATAGCTGCAGAGGAACAGCTACAACAAAACTAACTGATAATCACAAGATCATTAAAAAAAAAATCTCCCTTATCTATGATCCTCCTATCTTAAAGCCACATAACCCAATCAAATGTTGCTTGAATGAGGCAGCACAGGTATCTGGTCAGTGAGGACACGAAATTCATAGATGACTTCACAGCACAATGAAATGGCAGCAACACCATGGGATGGCTCCAAGTATGGAGGCAGAGCAAGATTTTTAATAAGTAATTACACATGAACTTGCTCACTGTCAGCAGAATGTCTCCTGACATCCTTTTATGTTTCTCCACCTCCCCACTTGTTTAAAAAAGAAAGAATCCAGCTGCAGGCAACTGCTAATTAAATACTTTGGCTTTCAGCTACAGTTGCTGTATGCACACATCTGCTCTGCAATAAACAGTTTTAAGTGTAATTGACTTATTTTCCATGCTCTAGGAGTGAATATTTATGACACGAAGAAAGAAAAAGCAAGCAGGGTCCAAGCCCCTGCCTCATACTCACTAGAAAGGAAAAGCTGCAAAGTGTTTAAAACTGTTTAAAATGCCTTTTAGAGCTTAAAGGCAGACTTTAATCTCACATTCCAAGGCTTTGCTCCCAAAACACCATATTAACTGGGGTTTTTTGCCTTGAAATGATGTAAATCTGAACATATATTACAGTGCCTAAACAAGTTTTAAGTGGTTCATGTCAAGCATTTTGGCTTAAATGAATCATGAATAACATCATGTTCCATTCCCCCTGATTTCACCATCCGGGTTTCAGACAACAGATTTGAACAGAGGTAGACAAGTCAAAGATCCGTAATGGAGTCCTCCTGAAGTCAACGAGGCATTGGTCAGACTCCATATGCCAGTACAAATCCCACTGAACTACGTGAGCTTAGACATGTCATGGGTGAAACAAGCCAAAAACTTGACTGAGCCACAACACTGAGAAAAAGAAGATCTCTGAGTCTGGACAGGGGCATTAAACTTCTAGTACCATGTCCTGGTTTGGCTGGCATAGAGTTGTCTTCCTAGTAGCTGGTCCAGAGCTGTTTTGGACTTAGAATGAGACGAGCACTGAGAACACACTGATGTTTTCGTTGTAGCTGCGCAGTGCTTACACTAAGTCAAGGACTTGTCAGCTTCTCCTGCTGCCCTGCCAGCGAGTGGGCTGGGGGTGCAGAGGGACAGCTGACCACAGGTGACCAAAAGGATGTCCCACACCACAGCAAGTGATGCTGAACACCAAAACTGGGGGAAATTGGTCAGGGGGTGGCAGCCCAGTGCTCAGGGATGGGCTAGGCATCAATGGTGAGCAATTTCATTGTGCATCTCTTATTTTTTCTATTCTTTTTTAATTGTTAGAATTTCCTCTTCCTTCTTTGTCCTACTTAACTCTCTTTTTCTCGAAGTCTTACTCTTGCTTCCTTCGATTAGTCAGAAAGCTACTGACTGTCTCAGAGGCAGCTCTTCACAGAAAATATGAGGGGATCTCACATCCTCCCTCCACTGAGACTACAAACAGCAAAATACCAAGAAAAAAGGCTATTGAAATTTGACAATACTTTTGAACAGCATCCAGTAGACAGTACTCCAATCTCCTGTATGCAAGCCAACACTAGGGTGTTGCTATCACCAGGGGGATGCTATCTGCAATTATCTCTCATTTGGGATGAATTAAACAAATTTATCATATTACTTAGTATTTGTTACTTAACTACTGTGGAGTATTTTTAAAAGTTCAAAGGGCCATTTTTAGAATTAGTAAAAACAAACAACGTAGCATCAATCACAGCATAATAATCTTCCAGAACAACTGCAAGAGTTGAATTTATCCATAGCTGTCAACCAAAAAGCCCACTTACTCCACTGTAAGTTACATTGTGCCATCAAAGACATCTTGATGTTAACTCTTCTCTAGGAAAGAATTAGAGATTGAAGTGCATAGATGTATGTGGGAGAGAAGGGGAAAATGAGAACCTCATTGATGTAGAACTGACAGCAAAACAGCACTGGACCAAAACAGGCTAGACCAGAATGTTGCTTTTCTTTTTGCCTTAAAATATGGGAAAACAGATAAAAAATAAAGCAGAGCCTTAAAAGAGGTATCGAGGCCACAGCTCCTTTCAGGCTAGAGCTGAGCACGGTATCATGAACCTTCAAAGTTCAACAGCTCCCAAACTCACAAGCAGCATCTCCTTCCCCTCTTGTTTCACATTGTGTGCAAGACAACATCCACTACTGGGATATGTCCAGCTCCAACAGGACAGCTCAGCACAAAGAGCCTTGTGGATAACAACAGGTAACTCCAGAGCACTTCAGCGCTCATCCTGAAAACGACAGTAAGCTGCTAGATACTTGAACTGGTATATATTCTTCAATAATTCAATAAATTACAAATAAAAGTACTTTGAGGTTGCAAAAAATGACTGGAAGAAGCCATAGATTCAGCTACTTCTTTCAAGCCAGCTTTCCTGTTACATGATTTTCTGTTGCACTTGTCATACATTAATCTGACAAGAGAAATACTTATGATAGGTTCATTCACAAGTTTAAAATGCTAAGGAAAGAAAGCATTGAGAATAAATCATGGATATCAGACTGAAGTGTTATGTAAGACCAGTTCTCTGCAATATTCAGTTCAGATGCTGCACTGAAAAGCTGAAAGGAACAGAAATCCATGACTTGAATTTCTACTATTAAAAACAACACAACTAACCTATTTGTTCCCAAATGAAGCTAGTGAAGAATTAATAAGTAATTTAAATTGGAAATTGCAGATATAATTACTTAACAGACTACAGAAGTCAGGGAAAATATAGTGCTACCTATTTCACAATTTGGTCAAAATCTGAAAAAAAAACACCCCCAAAAAACCAACCAAAACCTCACAGTAACCTGAGAAAATTATATGCAATGTAAGTATTACAAAATAACTAATCTGTTTCTGCTCTATTAAAGTGCTTTAGTAAACAGAGTAATATCCAGTATCAAACAGTCAGCTGTGTGCTGTGCCCAAATGTTAGGAAGTTTTCCCAGACAAGAATTTCCATCCACTTTAGCAAAAGGCAGAGATGGTCTTTGATCCCAAAACAGCACTCATCACTCAAAAATCCTGTTATTCAGCTCTAGAAAACTGTAAAATTCAAGCCAACACATTCCAAAAGGACTGCTGATTTTCGAGGCAGATACTTGTGTGCACTGCAACTCCTGAAAAGCATGACTTTCAAAGAGCTGACATTCCCCTACAAAGAAAATAAACACTCCAGCTGGGAGGGAATGCAATCTGCAGGTATTTGGAAAATCTATTTTTAAAAAAATGTTCTTGAGAAAGACAGAAGAAATCTGTGTATTACCTCCCAAACATCCCCCAAAAAAGCACAGGGCATTATTTGAAAGGGGAGAGGCAAATTATTGCATTAACATTTTCCAATAATAACAACAATAAGGTCATTTTCAGAACGAAATGATCCATGTCCCCCAGGACTCTGTGCTAATTCCATGTACCTGGTACTCCAGAAAAAGTGAAATTCCCCAGGGACACACACAAAAACTGCAGCAAAGCTTTTGAGAGACATGACTGTCATTTGAAACAAAATGCCACCAAGTAATTCCATATTTTGTAGAATACTGACATCTTTCAAGCATAAATAGTTGTAGCAATTCACGCTGGTAACTTCAAGGTAAAAAAAAGTCATAAATCCACTTACCTTTTCACTACTATGGAAAGTTTAATCCCAATGTATCCAGTTCTTCACAGCTGATTTGAATTTAAATTGATTTTTCCTTCCAAAGCAGAAAGTGTATCATGAGAACACCAGATAATGGTTTTCTCAAACCCAAGAAGAGTCACAGTTTACATGAACAACACATGACTCGAATCCAGGAAATCCCCATTTTTTAAAGGTATATGAGTTACAACTTCCAGAGGAAACGGAGACAGTGTCATTTTTATGTTTGAACTTCATTGAAATCTCACAACTGTGAAGCTCATGAGGTTTGTTTGTTTTGTTTTATTAGAAAAAATACTCAGGCAAGGTCTACAATCATCTGTCAATTATAAATGACTTACAAGAAACTCATGAAGCAATAAAATTAAAAAAATACAAATACAAACTATATCTGAAACACTTCTATTTGGCAATTTTATAACAAATTCAAAAAAAAAGAAACAAAGATTACGGATTACTTTATAGGTACAGAAAAAGCAGTAGGTGAAGTGCTCAAGCAAAAAAATAAAAAACCAAAACACTGCATTTTTTTCAAAAATAAAGTCACATCACTACAGATTTTATGAATAATACCCTTATTAAACAACCATTCCAGAACATCTTATATTAGTGGTGCTTTTAATCTGCACTTCATATCGTTTGATAAGATTATTTTTTTGTGTATATAAGTAACATTTTTAACCCACTAGAGCTCAGCAAGACTCGAGTCAGTACCAATGCAGAATGCATTTGTATTACATTAGGATATGCTCACTTCTGCAACCAAAGGGTTACTTTAAGTTTTAATCTATTTAATAAAAATTTAGTGTAAAAACTGCTGGTTAATAGTTTCACTGTAGTAAATTCCTCCCCAATAAGGAGGACTAACTCTGCAGTTTGACTGCATATATCCATACAAATTTTACATATTAGTTCCTTCCAACGGTACGGAAAAAACTAATTTTGTGTTCACTATTAGAAAGGAGCGCCATGAATTAATTATGGGTACTATTCATCCCTCTAAGATTTCTGGGAAGGATGTTCAATGCATTTTGTTCTCACAACAGATATTAACAGTAGTATATAGTCCCTTAGGTATGTAAAAGAAGGGGTTTTTTACTGTTAAGG